>VXBT01000635.1:819537-1045527 GCA_013400235.1 Oriolus oriolus
AAAATAATTTTTGGTTGCAAATCTCCAGGTCTGCCTTCTTCCCAAAACACTGTCTTAGCACAACAGCCAAGGCAGCCCACTGTGGGATGGGGAAATGGGTCCACCAGGGACACAAAAGCCTTCAGCCATTAGTATTGCCTCCAAAGTCAGCAGTGATGAAGTGACAGCCCCACTGACAGATTCAGACAGAATCGCCCCGCCTGGCAGTGTCTGGGGTGGCAACGATGCTTTCTTCAGTTGCTGACCTCTTGTTTCTGTTTGCACACACGAGTACTCTGAAAGGCAGTGCTGGAAGAAGTCCAAGGTGCGTTCCCTCAGCTCCTCTTGATATGAGAATTGAGCACTGAAGCCAGGTGCAAAACTTTTCAGCCAGGTGTTGAATTCTGTCTTGGGACAGTTAATCATAGTCTGAACAGCACTGGGATTTGGAGGCATATAAGCAATGTCAGTGTGATTTTAATTCTTCCACTGGTTGCCACCGTGCTGTCCCTGTGGAGGATGGAGAAAGATGCTGTGGGCACTGACACATGTCGGAGAGGGGGCAGAGGTTTTCCATTCCTGCCTTCTCTGACCTGTTTTGCTCCTCACAAGAGTGTTTTGAACTTTATGGATACTGGCCAAAGAGGGGAGCAAAGCCTTTTTTACCTTGGTATTTCAAATGTATATTATGTATAAGTAAGTCATCAACGTGTTTCAAATAGTGTGTTCTCTCATTATTCAAACCCCTTTTGCACTACATTCATCAACATGGGTCTGAATCTTTCCCAGTGCACAGAATGGTGAAAAATTCCCCTGAAATAAATGAATCTCACCATATGTAGCATGGCAAAATTCAGCTGATGATGATTAACTTGAATGAAGACAGTTTTATATTATAGATCCCATTTATTTTAAGGTCAGAAAAGACCGTCACTATAATCTAATCTAGTTTCTTGCATTACACACATACCAGAACTTCAGTAAATAATTGCTGCATATATAATTCAGTAACTTGTAGTTGAGCCAGACTATATTATTTCTCTTGACACGCAGACCAGGTTCCACATGATGAAGACTTGCCACATACCTGAACAATTTCTACCAATATTCAATTAAACTCAAGTAAAATTGAACTCAAGCAAAGTGATAATTTCTAACATGATATGTGGATATTCCTGATTGTTACCTTCAGCTTTATGGGCTCTGACAAAAATTACTTCTGTCTGTGATAATAAAAAGTTTGAATACGAATGACATATATTTTAGAGAAACCTTTATTAACCTATACTAAGCCACAGTTGTTGAATATAAAATGCTTCAACATGCCATGTTTTCTCTGCCATGCTGCTAACAATTAATTAATTTTTTAAAATATTTAGTTACCAATGAACAAAGAGCTTTATATATCTTGATAACTACAGCAGTTTACAAACATTTCAAATAGCCTGTTATTGTTTAATTTTCCCTAATATCTAGCACTGTTTTCAAATATTCCCTGATTCAGATAGGGAATATTGCAAGGGACAGTAATGGAGGCATCACATTAAAGAGCAAGTTAAAAGCAAAAACATGAACAGCATCTTTCATTCAATATTGTAGAATTCCAGATCACAGAATGAACGTGAAAACATCACATTCATCCATGTCTGATGCATTAAAAACTAATAATAAAGTATTTAATTAAAGTACTGTACCTGCATCTCAAAATGCCCTTGAGGTACAGACATTTGGAGGCCAGGAACATATCCTAAGAAGACATCACTGCATTTGCCATGGTTTTTTTTTCACTTCTTCAAGCAACTGCTGGTGCTTAGCTTACTCTCAGGAGCTGACTGGGTAAGATGTACTTTTGTTCTGAACTGATAAAGCAATTGTTATTTTCTTTATTCAGACCTGAATTGTTCCACTTGACCCACAGTGCACTACAGCTAAGAGTAAATCAAAGTTATGAAGGACAAAAAAATGTAAGAATTTAAATGTTCTGCCTGGTAAGGTTGCACAGATCTCGCTACTATGAGCAATGCATTTTTAGAAGTGCGGTTCATTTGCAGTCTAACCTTTCAGACCCACTACCAAAGCGAGAATTGCCATAAATATATCACTCACAAAACAATTGGCCATCAATCAGTTGTCAAAAACTTGAAATTACATCTAGATCATATCTTCCTTTATCTGAGAAGCCTCCTAGATCTGTGATTCAGACCGGCAATTACTAGTCTAACAGGACAAGAACAGTTACAAAGTTAATTACCAGTGATTATCTTACAAAAGGTGGTGATTATATAGCTGAATGACAAAAGAAGAGTGTTCATGGAGACAAAAACAGGCGGTACCATACACTGATAAAAACAGGACCACCCGTTGTTCAATTAGAAATCGCCCACTTTAGTTTATGTTGCTATTACAGTAACACCTTCCCATTCTCCTAAATCTCCCTGCTTTTTCTCAAAGGAAATACTAACCTCACGAAAGACCTACAATTCTTCCCCTTCTTAAGGCTGTTCTCTGTCTTTTAAGTTTCACCGTGAATGTTAAAGGCTGTTAAGAGCCGACTCAAGGTACAGCGTGGAAAGGGGCAGCCAGCACCATGCCGTCTTCTCCCCCAGTTTGTTTGAGCATTTACCTTAATCTTCTAGGCCTTATCATACCTCCTTGACTCATCCTTTAGCCTGTTGAATAATAATGACAGTGAGTTCCAGCTGCTGAATAGCAAATCTGAACCCCCGTTCACAGTCCCTGCCCTGCAACACGTGAGGTGCCAGCTGTGGAAATACGAAAGTAGCAACGTCTCTTAAGAATTTGTTTCCAAAAAGAACACTCATGATCCTGGAGTCACACACATGTGTGATAAATTTGTCTACAGAAAATCTTATTTATGCAAGAGCCCACCTTTCTTTAGACAAATTGTCTTTGAAATCTCACAAGCATTTTGCCTCCCTTGGGATTTTTGCTTCAGTCCAGGAATCAGTTTTTTCTCTCCACAACGTTTAGCATTTTGGTAGTCACAGGTCCACGTGTTGAAGGTGTTAGCTGTTGTCTAATGGGGAAAATTATCCATAAGCATCGAGGTGAGTCAGATCTTGCACACACTGTGTTAGCATTCCTTTGGGTTTCCTTAACACGTGTGTGAATGAAGGTTTTATTATACAAATATTAACAGGATTCCAAATGCATGTCTGTCATTAGATGGTCTTCATAGCATCCTTCGGACTTCTCAGGAAGATGCCCACGGTGTTGCAATTAGGAAGAGCAGTGGAAGATGTGTTCCTAATATTCAAGCAAAAAGATTTTCATAAGTGCACTTAAATGTAGCCAACTTATAAGTGACTGTCTTGTACTCAAGTTCTGAAAATATTCCAGCCAGAGTCAGTGCACAGGGAATTAAATAAGGCAATATAATTAGGCCATACCATTCAAGATAAGACTGCATAAGCATAAGGGTGCAGGCTACAACCATGTTTGAAAGCCTGTGATGGGAAAAAAATAACTTGAAATAAAATTTCAGCTCTAAAATAAGTGTCAGAGCTTTAAAGTTTTCTATCAACATGAGTAACTGCACATCAAGGAGGTAAATGACGGATCCTTTCCCTTCTGGCCCAGTTTCCAGAGTACAGACAGCTCACTGTTGGAGGTATTGGCTGCATTGCTCCATGGTAAAGACAGTGACTGTAAATCTCCCAACCTTTGGATGTAAATACCCTACAAACCCAGCACTCAGACTGTTATAATTGCTCCAGTCTACCTGCTGTGCCCTCACTGTCACACTGCTGTGCCTGATACATTTCATTTTAGTGGATGAGGATCCAAACAAATTCTTAGGAAAGCTAGCCTGCTGATGACTGCAGAACATGTAGCACAGCTTTTGGCCCAGCATCTCCCAAAAAGCAGCACTTTGTGTATGCTGGGAGCACCTGGTGCGTGGGGAAGGAAGCATCACTCGACACCCTGCTCCCCCACCCTTGCCCAGTGTACTACCTCCCTGGCTGGAAACCAAAGGGACATGACGGGGGAGCTTCATAAGCAGCCAGGGAAAGGAACAGGCTGAGCCAACGCTGACGCCAGCCCTGATGCACCGTGCCCCTGCTGATTTCAGTGGGTGTTGGATGTGCATTTTTGAAGGGCAAATTTACCTCCAGCTTAATAAGCATGATAAGTCATAGATTTGCTGGGAGTAGGAGCAGAAGCCCTCCTGCATCTGTTAGCACATTATTAGCACAGCTTGTTATGGGGCCTCACGTGATGCAGCCCTGGTCGCAGGACGCAATTACAGATGAATTCCTGCTTTGCCTCCCCCACTGACTCAGCATCACAGCTGGAGCCAGCCATAGTCACATCGCAGGAGGTGAAAGGTGCTCTGAATTATAGATTGCCTTTGACCTTTTTTTGGTTTAAATTAAGGATATCATCCAGGAAAGTGCCTCCAGCCAGGACACTGCTTAAACATATGCTTAACTTCCACCAGGGGCTGGTGCTCATCAATGGAGATGAAACGCTTGCTTAGAGTACAGTGTGTGCATAGACACTACCCCGATGATGATTAAATACCCTTCCAAATAGGAGCGTAAATGACAGTTTCCTATAAAAATGGTAACCAGCATAGCTCTTGAAATCCAGAAACACCCTCAAATTCATGAAAATATTCACTTAAAATTCAGGGCAGGTGTCGAATTTCAGTCAGAGTATAGATACATTAAAAGGGAATACTATGAAAATTATACATATTTCAAAAGGTAAAAGAAACAAAGACTGTTAATCGAGAAAATAAAAACTAGATATTAGTATGCCATCACAGAGGGATATCAATCTGAACAAACAAACTGCCTTACAAACCCCATAAGAGGGAATTAAGGTCAACTTAGTGTCTTTTCATCAGAGTGTTTCTATGATAACTTTGTAAGTGCTCTTAATATATAACAAATAATCTCAGGGCAAAGATCTGTTTGAAGGAGATATGATTGATGACCTATCATCCCTAATTCACTGTTTATACTCGTAGTGAGCCTATTGGGAAAATACCTCATTCATCAGGGTATTAGTGAATTCAACCAACGTATGGCACCTTCATTTTAACAAACTAAAGGAGAAAAGCTAAATGGGGGAAAATTGACAACCATCTCTGATTCTATGATAATGCAATTAGGTTGCTCCTCTCCAGAGCTTTTGCTAATTCACAAAACAGCTTCAGTCGGCAGGTCATAAATATATGATCATTTTTCACACTTTGAAAAGTAATGATGCCTTGACATGAATCAATAAATCTTGCAGAAGTCATTTATACTTTTGTGTTGTGCATAAAAATCAGTTTAAAATAAACTATATATTATTTTTGACTCTTACATAGTCTTTGTTTACAAAAAATAATTTTGCAGAGGCTTCTGTGTTCCTTGTGTACCCAAAACTCAAAATGAAATCGCTGCCTGTTTTCAGGACCCGGCAATCCTAGACCAGGTTTTATGGCACTTAAAATCTTATAAAGTCTGATGAAGTTGTAAAAGGAAAGGAGGGTGAGAGGGGAATGAGGTAAAATAGCATTCTCTCTTTTTTCTTTCTCGTTTGGCTTTGAACTTCCTTCTGAAAATATGTTGAGGGTTTCCCAGTAAATATTGAGATTCCCATTGTTAATTCATGCAAGTTCTTACTCTGAACCTTCAACAGTCTCTGGGGAAAGGCAAGTGTTAGGCTTTTATTATGCATTGCAATGTTTCTGTGAGGAAGAAAAGGACAGACACAGTACAAGAAGAAAGGATATCAGAACACCAAAACTTGTCCTTTGGTCTCAGGAGAGATGCAAGAGGAACCACACCTGATTGCTGCGTAACAACTGAACCTTGCCACCTGTCTCATTTAGTAGGAATTTTAAATCCCAATGATCTTCTTAATGCCAAGTCTGTCTTCTCATGGGATTATGACATATTACATGGTTAAGGTAAATACAATAAACCCCTGAATATGTGTGTATGCCAATAGGAACAATGCATGTCACTGTTCTGTGACGTATAAAAGTTATCTCCTTCTGCCTCCCAAGTTTTGTGATTAATAACTGAATAAAATCCAAACACATTCCTTATGTCATGAGTATGGTAGAATTTTACCTGAGGCAGATACATGCAAAGATAACCAATAAAACTGAAATGCTAGCCACTGATTCAGTGATACAACTACGTCGTACAACTTAGCAAAACATAAATCATGTTATACAGTCTCTCTATACATCCAGGAGCATAGGAATTCACAAAAACATATTATAGTACACAAAGGAATGATCAAGAATGATTGACAGTAAATGTAAAGATGCACAGGCTGATAAATACTTCAGGTAGCTGCTGATGTTTGCCTCGTTGTTAAAATACCTACATGGGGTTTTTTTTGTAGTTGTGTGTATTCTGCCCAGTCTCCATTATTTGATCTCTATTATGATAAGTAAGCAGTTTGCAATACACTGTGCAACTAAGCCAAACACATACAGCACATGGATGAAAATTCAGCAGTGAATTAAAGTGCAAGCTCCCGTGTTTATGTAATTGATATTTCACATACTTAAGTAATAAAATAATAATATTTTAAACAAAGATAGGATGTATTTTTTTGAATAGACATTAAATATCACATTATGAAATGGTACTTCAGTAGTAATTTTAAACAGTGTTAGTTTTCAATCACATATTCTATAATAAGTATTTTAATAAAATACTGAGGACTGAGTCTCAAGCTGATGGCAATTAATATGGCTTTGCTGAAGTTAGAGGGAATTTGTCACGTGCTTTAAGTGTATGTGATTTTCTGAATCAGAGCCAGGAGAGAATCTAGACATTATATCTCCCCCTGATGTCTGATGCTCAGCCTCATGATTTTTGAATTTCCAAGGACAAAGAAAAAGTGCCTCAATAATTGTGTCACTGGCCTGCTCACCAGAGTCATCTGTAACAGACCTGTCCAGCACCTATAACTGCATCATCTTCTGTCAACTTATGGTTTCCAGTATTGCTGAAGGTGTGGTATGCATTTTGTGAAGGTTTTTACAGGGAAAATATTTGGATTAATGATATAATTTAGCAGCAATTTAGTGACAGTAGATCTCAGTAGAGTGACAATAGGATTGAAAAAGTAAACCAGTGGGATATACTTGATTGTGGCTGTTGGGCCGGCAGCAGGGAAGCTGCAGGGGTCACACTGATTGGCATTGTCACTTTCCCCATTCATCAAGCAAGGCCAGACTTCCCAAATCATTTACCAGATGGGGCAGCTCGTCAGTTTAAACACCTGATATGAAGCCATCCGTCATCTGATAACATGATCGTTGGGCTGCAGCTGGCTCGGTGCTCTGCAGCCTGAGTGCACATGTGATGGACTGGAGCCAGGGAAGCAGGCTTAGCAGTGCTGCACTCCCCTGATAGGATTTGCAGCCCTCCACTGGACCATGGAACAGGTGGAGACGGAGAGAGAATGAAAAAATTACCATGTGTTGCAGGGATTAGAGAGCACACACTTACCACTCCACTTGAATACCAATCAAAGGACAACCTTGAGCCAGACGAATTTAAGGCCATCCATGATGTAATACAGAGAATATAGGTTCTTGCATATGTTGACATATCTTCATTTTCCTGCAGGATTTTGAAGGGATACTTGGCAATACTGTAATTTGCCTTTTGTTTTCTAATGTGGAGAGAGAACAGATATTTGGAAATACAGCCTTTTTCTACTTGCTTTTTCAAAGGACATTTTAAACCAGGAAATCTCTTAAAAAATAAAAAGGTGTGTTTCTACAAACTGGTCACAGATCCTGTTAGTTTTCCTCAGCAAGACAAAAATCTGGACAAGATAGGGAGGAAGTACTATAAATTCAAAGTATGAAGATGCTTACTGAAAGCCAGTCCCATTGCTCAAATTCCCCCAGTTATTGAAATGCTCAGATCTTCCTGACTTCGAAGGAGTTAGGTAACTAAATGGCTCTGAGGGTCTGTCTTTTAGTGCCTCTGGAGCAATACTGCATGTCCTTTCTCAGACAGCAGATGCCGTGGCTTTGATGTCAGGTAAGTCCCTCCTGGGAGAACCACTCTGGGGGAGATTCTCTGCTGCAGTGTTAACAGGTACAGCAAATGGCTTTAACATGTAAGGGTAACTTCCAGAAAGTGAGCTGGTTTTCTGCCTGAACAGAATATTCACCAGCCTCCCTGGAGGCATCACAACAACAGGATTTCTTTCATAGAATTGTAGAATCATAGAACCATAGGATGGTTTGGATAGGAAGGGACTTTAAAGATCATCTGGTTTCAACCCCCCTACCCCTGAAGCAGGGTCACCTTCCACCAGCCCAGGTTGCTCAGAGCCTCATCCAACCTGGCCTTGAACACTTCCAGGGATGGGACTTCCACAGCTTCTCTGGGTAACCTGTGCCAGTGCCTCACAACTTTCTTTGCAGCAGTGTGTATCAGCTGATCCCATTTTGGTGCACACATCCTGGGGGCACTCCTTCTCCTCAGAGCACATGTGTCTGCACTCCTCCTCCTCCCAGCCTGATCTCGCAGCTGCACCACAGCTCTGCTGGGCGTGGAGGACCAGAAACAGCATTTTGGTGGACAACCTCTTGGTGGAAGGACTGGCACGCTCCCGCAGCAAGCTGTGGGCTGAATTGGGCTCCTCTGCTCCAAGGCAGGTCTCTCTCCATGCGCCTCAAATTATAACAATAGGGAAACCATGTCCTTCCCCTAATCATCCAAAGACAAACATCTTTGGGAGCACCAAGTGCCCCTTGGTCTTCAGGATCCAATGCTGCTTCATCCAAGGAATAACAACTCATGAACCTGCTTGAGGTGTCAGTGCTGCAGTTGGTTATTTCAGGATGGAGATGAGGGAACTCGCCCCGCTGGAGGATACATATGGTCAAGGACAGGATGCAAGACGTGTATTATCCGTGTATATGTGCCTTTTCCCTCAAAAACAATTGCTTATGCAAAATTCTTCCCGTGACTGTGCCTTTTCCTTCCTGAAAATTGTTGCCAGTTAAAGATCTGCTTTTGTGTGAAGATTTATTTCTTTCAGTTTTGATCAGATATTAAGACATGCCCTTGAAGCAGTTTTTGTGTTGAATTGTTCCCTTTTTTGTTTTGTAATTTCATTTTAGGCTTTGTTACAGTTATGTGAACTAAATTAAACACAAGTTTAAGGTTTGAGGGGTTTTGGTTTTTAGGGTTTGGGGGTTTTTTTTTTTAACAGAGTAAAAGGAGACATTCCCACTTTGCTTCTTAAAAGGTTTCATCTCCCCGTGGGAATTAACCTGCAATTGTGGTGTGAAATGTTTAAGTTCTTTTGTGAGAAGGGGACACTGTTTTGTCAAAAACTCATTACCCAGCTGCAGACACTTAAAAGCATCAGAGATACTATAATTTATGTTTGAGACAAATGAAATAAGCTGTAAGGTGTTTGCTGAAAGACAAGTTAAAAGACTGCCATTTGTTTATTATACACCTTCTTTTGTCTTACTTTGATTTTTTAATATATATACTCTATACTTGTTCTCTGTTAGATAAATCCTGCTTGTTTTTCTATTTCAATGAATGTCTTTTTCCAAGATTGATAGTAGGGGACTAATCTCAGATATGAGGAAAGCTTAGAAGACATGCAAAAATTGTATGTAGAGATACAGCATTAAAATGTGAAAACTCATGAAAAGATCATAGGAAATAATATAAATTTTGAGAACTAGTCAGATATCTGCAGACATACAAAAAGATCCTTCCTTCCAGCAGAGAAGGCAGAAAAGTTCAGCAGAAACCTGAGAATGAATAACTGAAAAAAAATGCCCCATGGCTCATTAGCAGAAATGATTCATGATATTTTAGTGATGAAACAAAAGGGTTTATGCTGACAATATACCTTGAAATCTGTTTCTGTTGACAACTGCTTTTATCCATCTATAGAATAATAATTAGCAACTTCAAACAACAACAAGGCTATTTTATGAGAGGAAGCATGACTTTATTCCCAGCATAAAAATGGAGAAGCTGAGACATATGAAGTGAGTGTATATCCCTGTGAGGATTAAATCAGGTGATGGTCAGAACTTAGGTTTGGTTTTAACCTGTAAGAAGGTTTTGGGTTTGGTGTTGTTTTCTCCCCCTCGCTTTTAATATAGCAGCTAAATAATACACACAGATGTACAGATGATTTGTGAAGAAAGTACAAAGCAGAAAAATAAGACAGAAATGACAGAAAGTGGTAGATGGTGACAGAAGGTTATTTTCCATCTAAATTTGTACAGGTATTCATGAGCGTCATCTTAGTTTTTCATTTAGTGTATGGGTATCTTTCGGTGCCTTAATTGCCTTAAGTATGGTGTTACATTTATTTAGAAGCAAATAGGTGAATTAATTTCATTTCACTCTTCTTTATTTTAATTTGTTGTTGATAAATAAAAAAATCTCCCCAAAAACATCACGTATTGAAGTGAAAATCCAAATTTAAGAAGCAGGCAAAACAGGAAAAACCTGCAAGCTTGTAACTAGATGTCTCTAAACACAAGACATCCCAGGTTTTCAAATCCATTTCTCACATCTTTTGAATCTTCAACCACCTCCCACTGAAGTAAATTATTTTTTTCCCCCTGAATCCTGAAGCTCAACTGAGTTCTTTTTATACAGCACCATGGAGAAAATATAATAATAAAATCCAATAATAAT
This sequence comes from Oriolus oriolus, assembly GCA_013400235.1. Taxonomy (NCBI): domain Eukaryota; kingdom Metazoa; phylum Chordata; class Aves; order Passeriformes; family Corvidae; genus Oriolus; species Oriolus oriolus. The sequence continues at coordinate 830,196 of VXBT01000635.1, forward strand.
AATGCCAGTTGTCATGGATGTACAGAAAAATTTGTCGAAGACACCCTGAACACTTAAAATTACATATTTACATGTCTTCTCTGCATCTTTAACACAGAAGTAAAATTCATATCTTGATGATAACCTTGGTGCCAGAATGTCACATTCTCTTTTTATTCTCCTTTCTTTTGCAGCTGGGGAGAAAAAAAAAAAAAAAAAAAAGAAGCACATTACAATCCTCATATGTAAATTCTATAAGCTTTACTGTTCTCCTCAGGTGTGCATGCCAAGTTTTCATTATGAAGGCTCCCTGCTGTGAAAAAAAGGTACATTTTCACTTTCATGTGTCTGTTCCTTTGTGGTAGAAAGGCTTGAAACATTAATGAGTAAACTAAACTAAAACTGTACAGACATTCCTGCAGGAAATTGGGTAAGTTTCTGATTCTGAGGGGAAGAAATTGAACTAGGTCAATAAAATCGTGTGATTTTGACACCGTGAAGTCAGTTGTCACTAAGGAGTTACCCATGCTATTTTTATTCATGTTAATGGCATTTTTATGCCCTGGTGTTTTGTTTTGAAGATTTTTTTCCCACTGAACCAGAAGACACAAAAGAAAAGAATATTAAAAAAAAAGGCATGGAAAAGAAAAATAATTTCTTCACAAGTTGAAGGCTGATATCTGTGATGACTTTTTTCTTTCTCAAATGATTTTACTAAGTCATCATATCATACCACCTTGAGTTATGTTAGATGCAACATTAGGAATAAATGTGGTATCTTAATTAAACAATCATTAGTTACAGCTATAAACCATTGTACAATAGGTTAAATGGGTGTACTAGTCCAGTGTATATATCAATACCCTTAGATATATAAATTAAAAGTAATGCTTTTTCACTCAATAAATGTTAATGCTTTTTAATGAAAAAAAATGAAAACTAATTTATCCTTTCATATAAGTAGGATGTTGATGTGGCAGAGTTCACTGGAAGTCTTACAGTAAAACAGATTTAATTGATAACGGGGTATTTAAAATTTAAATTGATAAATAAATTAATTGATAAATTGATAATTTAAAAAAAAAACCAAAACAACGACCAAGTCTTCCTAGAAACTGTGGTTGTTTGTTGAGGAAATTGGTTTGACATGAACAGCCAATGGAAAAATAAGAAATAATTTATTTCTTGCAGGAAGTGTAAACATTTATTTTTCAATTTGGTTAAGTAAGCAACTTTTTTTCCAGCTAGATCTAGGTTTTTAGTTTTCCCAAGGATGAAGTAGAGATTCAGGCAGAGATTCAAGTAAGGAGCTTGCTGTAGACTGTTCAGTCTCACCAAGCATATCTCAGCAGAGCATCATAAATTTATTCCAAAACAACCTTGGAGACTGAGATTCTTCACTCAGAATGACAATGAACTCTTGTCTAAGAGAGAAAAAAGAAAAGGAAACAACCGCATCTAAAAGGTACCTCAGATTCTTAAATGCTAATGAAAATAGGTTTTATTTATGTTTCTTAGAAAAGGGGAAATTCAATATGGTATTCAATATTTGGGACATAATAGGAAGTCAGTCATCACTCTGTGTTATTCTGGCTGGTCTAGACCTGTAATAGAAATAGAATAATGGTGGGTTTTTTAAGGAGAATGGTGGTTATTGAGCTCAATGGACCGATAAGCAGCTGGGAGGTGTCAGGGTGTCCTCCTGCCACACACCCTGCTCAGTCTGCCCAAAAGCTGGTGGCTCACGCCCAGCCTTCAGGCACGGCCCCAGCCTAAGGCCACCAATTGCTGGTACCCACAAATGGCAGCACTTCTTTCACTGTAGCATCCTTCTGCCACTCACATGGGCACCACCATGCTGTTGGCCTCCCCCTTCATTTCCCTTAATTAGGCAAATATCTTTGATAAGAATGGAAATTAGACCAAACTTTCTTGCCGGGTCTTTCAACTGCATGCAAGTTTCCCAGTTTCTGTGTATCTCATGCAGCAATCTGTTTCTGTGCAGAGGCGCGCCTGGTCACAGACACACAAGGATCTCTCTGATAACACTGTATTCTGTAACGTGATAGAATCACATCTGCTAAATACTACAATAGAACAATTTATGATCTCAAAGTGCTTGACAAACATTTTTTAATTACTCTCCATACCACCGTAAGACAGCTAAGTTTAATTTTCCATATTTCACAGATGGAGAAAGTGAAATGTAAGGGTGGTATGTGACTTGACCAGAAACTAAACAGCTCCAGGAGCTGAAAATACAGGCCCTGATACAGGAAACTACTGGAGCAGATGCTTAACTTTCAGTATTGAAGCATTCAATAAAAGACAAACACTTTAACAGAAGGGCAAAATACTGCATGGAAAACTCTCCAGTCATCCCATTTTTCAGCTACTACAAAAAAGGAATATTAGCCTTAACTTGCCATCTAACAGCTTGCAAATAGCCCCTGATATACCATACAAAAATATTGCACACTCTATTGTCTGTTCACTTCCCTCAGATAATATTGATCCAAGTTCTGGAGCACTGCTGAATCTGGTGTAGTGGGAAAAAGAGAGCAGACTTTGATTTTTAAAATATTTATATCAGTACTTGCTAAGGGAGGAGTCCACCCTTAGGCAAGCATACTGCAGGAAGAATGAAAGAGTCAACAGAATAAAAAAATCAGGCGATGTCATTAGGTGTCCTCTGAGTGAGAGGTTGCCCGGTTCCTGCTCTCACTACTTTTGTGGTCTACTTTGCTGGTGGACTGCAGTTTCATCAGCACTCAAGATTCAGTTGGGATAAACATTCTGACTTTATCAAAATCTGGACAGCAAATCTCCTCAGGAGAGGTTTTCATCAAATCTGTGGTAAATTGTAGTACTGGTTGGTCAGAAATATCCGAGATTAGCTTCTAGATTTTCTCTTCCTTTGGCAAGAAACACTAAATGATATTAACATTTAATAAGTATAGCTCAGACTTCTCAGTATTTAAGAAAAGATTCAGCTCAGTCCCTGTCCGATCATCTGTTTTGACCCTTGCTGTAACTCCAAACTTTAACTCAATAAATATGTCAGTACTTTATAAATGAAAATTTATGAACCTGAGAAGCCTTGGGTTGGAATCCCTGCATCTAGGATTCACTTCTGAGCATGTTAATACTGAAGCACATTCCCCTGTAAATTCCTGGGACTTGATTCATCCCTTGCAGCAGAGGTATGGAAAAGGAAATGCCCTATTTTAACCACATAGTATGCATTGGTCTAGAGCATCTTTCTGCCTGAGACCACTTCTACAATCTGTCATCTCTTATGGGCTTCAGTTTTACTTTTCAGGGGAGAACCCACGGTGGGGCATTTACCTGGGGCAGCCCCACCCTCCCCAACCAGTACTGCTGGTATGTTGGATGATGTCCATCAAGGATGGCGGGATGGTGTGAGAACCATGGCTAGTTTGCAGCAAAGCACTTCAGCTCCCCTTTAATTCCTTTTTCTTCTACAGTCTGTCAGGACAATCCACAGATACAGGGGTCTGCATAAACAACAGCCAATCTTCTCATGCAACATGCCTAGAAAGAAATATTTCTTTCTGGTATTTGTATCTGCATATGAATCTTGGCACTATTCAGAGTCAGATAAAAAGAAGTAGGCTAAAACAACGTGTGAAAGTGGGGGAAAAGAAATATATGCACAGAGTAGATTTGACCATTTCCTTTTTATGCTACTTGCTAAACACTCTATATTGTAACTTAGGTATTCGGTCATGTTAAAATTTAATTTTGAAGCTGGGTACACTCAGATGGCCTCCTGAATCCATCAGTAATTTAATACCAACACAAATTACTGGGGCCAGTGAAGCATTAAGATCAAGGATGACCTCTTATTACATGCCTTTTGGTGGCTATCATTACAAGAGCAGGTCCCATAACATAAGATGTTGTGCCCCAGAAGTTGAAACCATGTTGTGAGAATACAGAGGAGAGAATACATATGTCAGCAGCACGATCACAAGCTGATAAAGTGACTTTGTAAAAATAAACCAATACTAAAGATTAAAAATGCATAAATAAATACTTCCCCTTTTCCAAAAGGTAGTGTGGAGAACAATTCTGATGACACATAATTTCAATACATAGTCTGTATTTAATACAAGGGTTACAAAACCCCCCCAAACCCTGAATAGAGAGGATATGGGATTCCTACAAAAAGTATTGTTCCTTGTTACCCCTCCCAAGATTTTAGAATTAGTAGACTGCTTTGGTCAAGAGAATATTTTTTTTCCTAGAATGTGGTTTTTAAGTAACACATGCGCTACTCTCTATGATCTTGATGTATGCTGGAAAACAATAACTACTAGATACTTATTGTTAGATGATAAAGTAATTTTAGGAGGCAAGTGCTATTAATACTGTGCAGCATGTACTCAAACAATAAATGTGACTTGTTTGTGACTAATTTCTAATAGCAGAACACAGTATTTGATGAAATGTAGGTCTTTCCTGCAAAGCAATTCAGGCAATATGAGCTAAAAAGCAGTTTTCTTGCACTTGGTTTTGAAAAGAAGAATTGTAAAGTGTTAAACTTCTTCAGTCTACATGTGTAAAAAAACTCTTTCTCCTATAATAGTCATCCTTGTTCTGCTGATGTAAGGTATGAGTTTGAACAGAGGAATATGCAGAATAACAATCTTTATTCACTCGATCTACTCAACTGTATTCTTCTCTCTGACTAACAGCTGAAAAGTGAGTCTAATTTGCTGATGAATATAATTAGAAGCAAATGATCCATTACATTAACTTTAATGAGCTGCAGCAGGTCACTTGGTTATGGATGACATCCTACAAAGGTTATAGTTCAGGGCAATACTAAATTTCTGACAGTCGCCCACAAAGCTTTTATGCAGTAGAGACAACACACACTTACCAAGTCCTGGTCACAGAAGGGACTAGATTTCATAGCCCACTGCTGTCTGCTGAAGATTTAGTTCTACAGTTTAATAATTCATAATTATCTCATATAACTGACAGCCACATAATAAAGGGCAGTATCTTAGTGGTCTTGTAGTATCAGGGTGTGAGAGCAGGCTTTTCACAACTAGCGTATTTTCTCAGATAAGGGTCAAAGAACTCATCCCAAATTTACATTTGTTTCTCAAACACTGGGGGGGAAAAAAAAAGGTACGGTAAGAGAGCCCAGGGTAGCCAAATGTAACACAGTCTCATCCATACTCTCAAAAGGAGTTTAGCTCACAGAAGGAATCTTAATTTCATAATATTAATATTGATAAAACCCTAGAATGTAAAAATAGCCAAATGAATGACCTAAAATACTGGTATTAGATAGTGATGATTTTGCTTATGCTATTTTCTTTGACTAAAGTCTCGCACTTCTAGAAACTGTGCTACTGGGAGAAGCAAATTCTGTATTCACTTCTAGACATCCACTTTATTTTACGGATTAAAATTGCCATAATCAGAAAACTTCTTATGAACCCAGTCTGAGCTCTGTCAGAAGTTATCATCCCAGCGCATCGCAGGCACCGAGCTGAGCCAGCCGAGCATGGGATCTGCCTGCCAGGGCCTCAGGGCCACCTGGTCTGGGATCACAGCTGGATCCCAGCTGGATCTGATCTGACCTAGCTGGAGGGAGTGCTCACTTCGGGCAGGGCAGGCTCAGGCAATTCATTCTGCAGCTTACCTCCAGCAGAAGGAGGCAGGCAACTGGCATCTGCTGCACTAACACAGCTGTTTTTGATCACCGGTCAGCAGCAGCCTTACGCTAGACTGAGGATTCCTCTTTTTCAGTTGCACTAAATGCACTGCTCTCCAGCGTGATTGCAGATAGATTTAGGGGAAATACTCATTCATGCATTGTCCTTTTTTTTTTTTTTCCTCGGCTATCTACAAGTTGTCTTCACTTTGAAAAGGTTACATTTAATAGATGATTAACTATTTTTAGACCGTGATGAACTGCCTAATTTGACTGCTTGTTACTCTTATTTTTGATTTGTGTTTGATCACCTAGGTCATGCACCTTGAGTGGACAACAAACACTTCAAAAAAAGAGAATAATGGTAGAGAAGCACAAATAACCAATAGTGAATGAGGAACATTCTTGTTCACACACAAATGCCCTTGTTTGCACATGAATATGGGGGCTTGTATGAAAAAGACCCATTCGCCAAACATCCATGTGAAGGGAAACCCATTCAGCATGAATGTTTGAGAACACTGAATAACAAGTGGATGAACAAGCGTGAATCAAACAGCCGTTCAGACTTTGAACCAATGTTCGCAAACACTGGTTTGCATTATTCACCCAGGCCTGTGAACAGCCATCTGTTCGATAACTGATAATGGAGATGGAAGTTGGGTTGTTGGGTAGATATGGCTCATCAGGGAGAAAATGGCTATCTATTTGCAGGATTTCTGCTTAGTCTGTTGCAGGTGTAGCCTCTGTTCCTCTTGACCTGTGATACCGGTTTATCTTCCCCCTCTCCTGCCAAAATGAAGTTTTGCTTAATATATAATATGAAATAAATTTGTGTATGCAAATATACATTGCGACAAACATACCTACACACACACACATATATCTATATTTACCATTACTGGTTTTACTTAGTATTTAAAAGATATATTAAAGTTAGGCACTTGAGTGTCTTTGTGACTAGAGTGCTTAGCACATGTTTAAGACCTAGATATACAAAGATAAATATCTGGGTAGTGTGAAAATCTGGTTTAGGCGTCCTTAGATTTAAGCCCAAACGAATTAACATTTTCCAGAGTTATAGCCATCTGCATGTAGTAGAAAATAATCGTCACTTTGCTTATGATTTTATAATTGTAACACTAAAATCAGTATTTTCAGATGTCAGTACAGACTTTGAAACGAAAGTTTTTGCATCTTGTGTCTCAAACAACACTTCCTAACAACTACAAACTCTTCTTCATTTCCTCACTGATATGAACTCTTCTTATTCAAGAGATGTTAACTTTGTTCCACCTTTTAAAAATTGCTTTTATGTGAGAATAATTAAGTACAGACAATTTGTCTGGATTGGTTGGTTGCTGCAGTATATTTATTCCAGGTATTTCAATGAATAATGAGCATGGTTAGATTATACAGAGAAGTGGTAATTGCTTTTGTTCTTCGTATGGCATGTTGGTAGCTATATTTCTATGCAACTGATTTAGTATAATTTATCTTAAACCCTGAAACCTTTCCAAGTGCTTCTACTACTTTTCTAACCCCTACGTGAAGTATTTCTTTGGGTTAGAAAACATCAAAATAATGTCTGCATAAAGTGCTATTTTCTATTTTTGATTTCTGACCTCAACTTCCTGTAGTCTTAAGAGCGTCTGTTATCATTCTGGGGAACAGCTGATTCTGTTTCAGGGCAAGTACCAAAGGTATAGAAAGTCGAGTACAATACATAATACATTTCCAGTCAATGTCGGGTATTTATCAGCTATGTTTTTGCACTTGTTTAGAATGTAACTTTTTAGTTTTATCTTTGCTATGTCCACCTGGAAGACTTCTTAAACCTAAAAAAGCCTGAGTGTACCACTCAGAAGAATGGAAATAATTAAAAAAAACAAAAATCTAATAAACTAAGATGATAGCTGCACCTGGTTCTCAAACTGCAGTTTTCTAGTTTTTCGAGACTTCACTTTGTCAGCATAGCTATAGGCTATTTTTACCCATATAAGATTCAATATTTGCTCATTTCCAAGGACTGGGAAATCAGGTCTCTGTGCACAAACTTTGTTCTAACACAGCAATGCTATTTGCAAACCAGTTGCTCCATTCTTATCTATGAATTACAACCTGAGCATGTATATATTATCACAACTCAAATAGACAAAGGAGAAACAATTAATTAAGAATTTAAATTTAAAAAACCCTGAGCTTAATTTCTATTTCATTTTAAAATCCCATATCTAAAACGCATATGTAAGTTTTCAGTTTTATAGTGACAATTTCAATAACAAATTAACAGACTCGAGTTAAGAGTAGAATTGTAGCGTGGGGTGATTTTTTTAATGTTAATATGTTGATTAAAACATATACAAAGAACTAAGAAGCAGAGTCTTAGAGTGTGTTCATTCTAAATTGCAATGGTTTTGCAGCGGACCTGAGTATGTAAGTAAGTAAGTAAGTAAGTAAGTAATGATTACCTCCCTTTTAAAATTTCTCTTGCAAAAAGGAAGAGATAGGAATAATAGCAGCCCTGAAGCAGTCAATGAGCTGGTGGGAAGAAGAAATAGCTTGATTTAGGGAAACAAACACAATGCCAAGGTAATGGCTGAAGCTATTACCAAGCTGATGGGTGATAAAGCAAGACAGAAGCAACACTGCTCACGAGGAGGTTCAGTTTTCAGCAGACCATTTAGAGGAACAGTTTTTTTAGGTGTTTTAAGAAATATTTAATGTTTTTGATAAGAAGTAGATTTTTTTGGTGCTCAGCTATTGAAAAGTGGGCTGATTTGCTTTCGCTTTTACAGTAAAACCTGAAAACGGTCAAAGAAACACACTTACCCACAAAAAATGTTTATTTTCCACAACAGTTTTTCAAAGAGTATTTTTTGTATTTATCTTTGCAGCTTTTTAAGGCCTAAGGCATTTTGTGAAGAACACAATGCCGCAGAAGCCCCCGAGGCCCTGCTGTTTTGTGGAAAGCAGTGAGGGACCAGCGATACCACTGTGTGCTCTGTGTGTGAGTATAGAGTCATGGAATCATTAAGGCTGGAAAAGACCTCTGATCATTGAATCCAACCATCAACCCAGAACCACCATGTCCACCCTTACACCATATCCCCAGGTGCCATATCCACATGCTTTTTGAACATTTCCAGGGATGGTGATTCCACCACTTACCTAGGCAGCCTGTTCCAGTATTTGACCACCTTTTCAAGGAAAAAGAAATTACTGTTAGCCAATGTAACCTCCCCTGGCACAACATGAGGCCTTTCCTCTTGTTCTATCGCTTGTTATGTGGGAGAAGAGACCAACCTCAATCTCTGACTATCAGCTCAGTTTTCTTTCAGAAGAGCAGGGGTCTACAAAGAGAAGATTAGATGTGTGTGGTTTGACCTCTTGATAACTGCTGCATTTTCAGAGAAAGTAGAAAAATCCCTTCCTAGATAAAAACATGGATCATTTCCTTTAGTATTGAGCCTGAGTGTTTCCTGTGCTTTTATCATCTAAAAGAGTTTAAAATCTGTGCATCAAGTAATAGTTTGTTTACTCCTACTCCTGTAGAAAGATATTTACACAGTCTTAAAGGCAAGCAATTGTGAACAAGTAGGTGTTTTCCAAAGTTTATAAAGAAAAGCTTTGAATACCCAAACTTTTGATTGCTTTATAGACAGTGAGGGGAGGCACCATTTTTCTCTTGTGTGTCTTGTTGGCAGAGCTGTCCCCACCCTGGCTGGCAGAGAAGTGCCTGTCTCAAGCTGATCTGGGATCATGTTGCCTGGCCCGACACGAAGGCTCTGGTGTGGCAGCGAGCATCCTCAGCCAGGGAAACCTGCCAGCCCCAGGGCCAAGATGCCTGCTGAGGATTTGCAGTGTTCTCTCTGCAATAAACTTGGGCTTAGTGACAGTGTTAAACAAGGATTTTGCCGACCTTTCATTGACTGCCTGGCTTTTGTGGTTTTGCTCAAGGGCCACAGCTCCTTTCTGGGATACTTTTCTAGCCTTTTCCATACCTGGCACTGGGATAATAATATTGCCTTTGATTATGGCCTTGGCTGCTCTCCAGCTCATACCTTGGCTTACACTATAAGGCTGTCTGAGCCCCGCAGAGCTGAGTTCACAAGGAGGCTTGTGAATGGAAGCATGCATCTTTGAGGCTGGCAGAAAATCCACAAGAACAAGGTGCCTTCAGTGGTATCTGCTACCCACTGCAGCCCTCCCCAGCACCACCCAGGGCATCTTCCTCCTCTCCTCATGTTTTACCCAGGTGAAGGAGTGAGAAACTAGTGCTCCCTACCACTGAGTACCCTTTGATGTAAATATTTCCTATTACTTCGATGCATATTGTTTTTTAATTTGAGAAAACTATTCTGATTGAATCCCTAACCCTACTCTAAGTAGAGGCAAACTTTACAGCCCTTTGGTTCTAGCAGCCATCACCCCAACATCAGTTTTAGCAGGATGACAAGATGTTGTTTTGGCTATAACCATGAGCTATTGTAAGAATTACCATACTTGTTAACTCTTCCTTGCAGAACTCCCTACTAAGAAAAAAATACAGCAAATTATTAGAAACTTATCTTTACAATGTTTAGGAACATATATTGCCTCAGTTGCCATAGTTTCTTGCATAAAGACTGTATTAATCAACAAGCTTGTCTTTTATTTAGGATTGAGAAGAAATAGTTTTGGAGTGATTCTTTGGCACCCACAATGTAAAATAAATAATAACTTTTTGCTTTTCCTTTTACTTGCACATTGGTCAAGCTCAAATACACTAGAACCACTGGCAGTTGTTCATGGACCCTGTTCATGGGTAGTGAAAGAGGCCATAAAGACTCATGTGCATACAATAGTTGAAGAAAAACAAAGCTGATTTACCTGTGAAGCCACTCAGACCAAGGATAAAATCTGACCAAGTTTTCCTGGGGTTGAATTTTTCTATTTCTACAATAAAATGTTTTATTTTTTATTTGGGAAGTTTGTTACTAAAGAATGACTAGAAGCACAGATGCAAAAGGAAACTGTCAACACAGATATTTTATGATTGATCTTTAAAACATAAAATATGTTTTTGTCTTTTTATAACAAATACAGAACTAACACTAAAGTTTTATGTTCTTATTTCTGTGGTTAGAATATAATTTTATTTTTTTGCATTAGCTCCTAAGATTCAAAACTCGAATGGATTTATTTATCAGAAATTTGCTTGATATAAGCAACATATTGCTAGATATGGAAAGCTCATTTAGTCAAATCGTCACCCAGAGATCTTGCCATAAAACTCTCGTCTTTAATAAACAAAAAATGTGTTTATAGATACATGTGTACTATATTACGCATGCATATATATGTATAGGTGTATATCTACATATATATATTTATATTAATTTTGTATGTATATATACAATATAAAATATAAGCACATACAAAACAAATTAATTTCAAAGAACGTAAACAATTCAAACAGCTTTTGACTTTATTTCCGTTTTCCTCAACACAGAACACTTTCTTTGTTGATCTGAAGGTCGTCGGTACCATTCAGTAAAGTTTCCATGATAAGCAGCTGCTGTGTCATCTACGCTACAACTATTGCAAGCATAAGGCAAAAGACCTTTTGGGAAAACCTGCTTTAAAAGACTGCTCATTTTACAGTTATGTGTGGCTTGTCAGTCTGATAAAACTGTGGTTAAAATCACAGGGAATGAGCTAGAGCTGCTGCTATCTTGCAGTAGGAGAGGGCAATGTGTGTACCTCTAGGTGCAGAGAAAAAGTTTTGTCTGTGAAATCCCAGAAGCCCGAATTCTCAGGAGGAAAATGCTGTCCCAAAAGACACACATGTTTTTATACCTGTCAGGTCTTCCCAGCTGGTTCTCTCCAACTCTTCCTTTCCTTTCCACGCCTCCAGGGGATGAGCATTTCTCCTGACATGTTCTGTGTCATTTTGTCTTCTCTAAAAAAGTAGTTTTTTCTGATTCCCTTGTTTCCTTTTCCCAGCTGGTTATAGGACATGTTATTAATACTTCCTGACTGGGCTCATTTCTTTGAATCCTCTGTAAAAGCTGAGGGAAAAGCTCCTACTACTCTCACCTTTTGGCCATCTTTTTTTTGGATGAGGAAGTCTTAAATCTTCCCCCTCGAGGATAGAAGTAAACAGCCCCTATTTTGCTTAGCTTAATTCTTCCCAATCCCCTCTGACTGATGCAGACAGAATGCTTTTGTATGACTGGCCAAGGAAGTGTCTGCTAATAGTGCTGGAAGAAGAATTATGTTGTGTATCAAACTTCTGCCCTTCTACAATAAAAAATATAGTCTGGTGTGTGCATTATTAACTGTATATGCTCAGATTCTAAATCATCTTCACTCTTAACCTATCTATAAGTAAATGATAGTTTTGTGTCAATGTTAATGTCAATTAAAATACAGCTTTTACTCATTCTTACTATAATCTTTTGAAGAAAAACAGAGCATGCTTTTACTTTGAATTTAGTAAAGTTACTTACAATAAAATGTAGGTAGCAGTAGGATACCACAGCAAAATAAGTACATCCTTCAGGAAGCTTGTCCTCTCTACTCTTACAGTTCATTTTGTTCTGGCCTCCTGATAATGTATTTGGCTGGAGTGAGGAACATGATCAGTTCAAAGTTGGTCTGGTAAAATCAATTTTGCCCACTTGGACAAATGCATTATATGAAAGAGTGAGAAAAATAAAGACAGTGTAATAAATTCCAGAACTTACAGACTGTGTAACAAAGGCCCTTGGCAGATCCTGAACATGTGTGTCACAGTGTGTACCTGCGGTCCCACAGCACCGCAGCACAGGTGTGACTGGAGAGCCAGGGACCGCTCAGCTGCTGGCCACAGGGTTTATCTCAGCAGGAATCACTGAATGATGAGCACCAGGGAAAAGCAGGAAAGAGTCTTTGGTGCTGACAATTGGATTGAAGAGCACAGCACTGTAAAAACAATTTTGTGCAGTTTTAACTGCTGCTTGTAGTTCTTGACCTCTGCAATTTCTTATTGTGCTGACTTCCATGAGATAATTTTAAAAAAATAATTATTATTTTCTATTAATTTTGACCTTTTTAAAAGGTCATTACATAATTTTGATTGGCTGTATCAATATTTTTGTCTTACATTCAATTTTTTATCACTATGAAGTCAGTAATGGCTTAATGGATTGGTTTTGTCTGCTTTCTGTAACCCAGGACTGTGTAAGCTGGGGATAGGGGACAAAACAGCATTAAAACAAACCAGCTCCACAAAAGACTTAAGGAGAAAAACTATACCAAATCTAGTAATAAAGTAGCCTAAAATCCAATACCAGGCAGAACACTTAGGAGATCTGAAGCCCTGTATGGTTGTTTGAGGAATCAATGGTTCATCTGTAGTTGCACTTACAGCTGATATTTCATTTAGGATTTAATTGTATATCCCCCTTCCGTGCTTAGAAATAGTGTTAGTGCCTTATTAAAGCAGATTCTGAACATTTTCCCTTGTCACCCTCCCCTATGAACAATTTCCTGTCACTGGTATGAACTGTCATCCAGTGATAGCAACTCAGACTCAAACTATTCCATTTCAAAGCTTCTTTGTGGACTGTGATGATACCCATCTAACACACGGATGAAACCTGAAGCCCAGTGACCAGGTGCACTGCTCAGCAGAGTCAGGGGGGAAATTTCTGCATAGGAGTTGATGAGAGCCAAAAGATTGCAGCGGGCATGGAGCACTCCTCGTGAGGTCTGATGCCCAGATCTTTGCCCCTACCAATTAATACTCACTCTTTAGTATAACAAAGGCAATAGCTTAACTGGTCTCAGAAGCTTACAACCACATGAAATAAATGCATTTTCAGCGACTTGAGTGCCACAGTTATAGAATTAAATTGTATAATGATTAACTGACTGACCAAAGTGTAGTTCTTGAAACTATTACCTGTGAGTGCCCCACTGGCCCACAATTTAAACCATTGTAGGAGCCACCTTAGACTACACCTGACCTTGCCTAAGGCTGTGGAAATGCATAACTGCGTAACAAAGGTGCTTCCTTCCCTCTGTGCAACTCCTACCTTGTATTTGTCTGCATTTAGGAGCTGATGTGGGGGATGTGCCTACCTGCCTCACACACCAGCACCCACCAAGATGTGCAGGGCTGTGCTAGCAATGCTGCCTCGTGCTGATTCCTGCTGCTAACACTGACCTCAGAAAAATAGTTCCCAATTTCCAAAGCCTCAGCATCGAGTGGAGAACTACTCTCCTTTCACAGGAGCTGACCAGGAGAAAATATGAGATGCTGATAACACACTTGGAGGGAAATCTGTGTTACACCCAGACGCTGGTCAAGTCCAAGGCTGAGAGGTGTTTTCCAAACCTTCCTGTACAATGAGAAAAATCTTGCCAGGTGGCCACGGCCATGCCTGCAGTCTGGCATGTGCAGAACCGTGGAGTTTCTGCCCGCATTTCCTTTGCTTTGCACTCCGTACCTGGCAATACAGCAGTGCTCTAGCTGAGGAGTTTTAGCTTCACTCAGCAGAAGATCCAGCACCACAACCTTTTTGTGACAATGGTTTCTTATTTACATTAATATTTTTTCTTTGGTCGTGGTTAATTCAGCCTCTTTGTTCTAATGCCATGATGATTTTTTGCTTTTTCTTTTATACCGCTTTTATACACTCTTTTATATAGCTTTTATTTATTCTTAGTGCTTTTAGCCTATATAGTTATAATTTTTAAAGTTTGATAACTTCTCTTAGACCCAGTATTCAGTTAAGCCAAGAGACCTAACATTCCAAAGACCCCAGACACCAAGGTCCTCTCCAGAACACATTCTGTAAACAAAGATAGGCCCATCCAGGGGGAGGGTTCCTCGATGAGGGGTCTCACCCGAGTCCCTCACTGGGGAATCTTTGATAGATATGCTAATTTTTGCAAGGCACATAATTGTATACACATATCGGGTGGGGCCATTTTCTTCGGTGGGATTTTGGGGGTGCATTTTGATGTGCATTTCATCGCACCTAAGGATCCTTAAATAAATACTGAGGTAAAACCCTTTCCCCCTCTTAACTGTGTTCAGCTCTCTTAATTTTAAGACCAGGATAAGGCACCAGTTTTTATTTAAATGTTTGAGAGGGTTTTTTTAATATGCCTAGAGCAACACAGCAACCCTATTTTTCTTGCAGTGCTCCTGGTACAGCACAGAGGGAGGACAGAGGGGAGACTTAAGCTAAATTTCTTCTCATTGAAAGTCTAGCATCTTCCAGAAGAAAACAAACCTCACAGAGTACAGAACATATTTGATAAACGTATTAAATCACATAACTGATTCTGGTCATCTCAGTTTGAACTGTGTGCAATAACTTCAGGATCTGGAAGTACTGGAAGAATAAATAATATAATCTAAAAAATATAGGACACACTTGGGCTGGAATATTGCTATTAGAGCAGCGCAATGCTGGCACTGCTGTCATCCCAAATTGATGGGGAACATCTAGCTGCAATAGTAAGCACCACATACCATTAGTTGTCCAAGACAATTCACAAGTATTTTGGGGATGTGGTATGCCTCCATTTCTGGGAGACCATGACAAGGTGATTGAAACAAGCTTGATTTTTTTTGAATGCGCTAAAAGTAAAGCCTCAAATATTTCAAGTTGCTGTCTGCTAACTTCCAGAGACCAGACTATTCAAACCCCAGTCATGGTGAGCTAGTGCTTTGTAACAATTTTACCTTTTCAAGGTGTATTTATTTCACCAGTTTGACACTATTTGGGAATATTATTATGAAGAGGGTGTAGTGCTGATGGACTCAGAAGCACTGTCTCTTTTATTATTCCTTTCTTTCTATTCATCTTTTTTCTTGTAACATTTTACATGATAAAAGGTTTAGCTGTTTGTTGGTTTGTTGTTTTGTTGTTCGTTTTTTTTCCCCAGAAGACAAAACAGATATTTTCAAAGAAGGCTGCTTCCACAATGGTCTTAAAATAATCTTGGCCCTTGCTGAGATACCCCAGGCAAACACTAATAAGAGCAGGCAAAATAATATGAAGAAAGGCTGGAGAGGACACAAGTTCTGCCAAAGCAAATAGTCAGAAAAGGAAAAACAAACTCCCTCCCCCTGCTTCCCCAGAATGCACATGTAAATTCAATTGCATTTACAAATAAATTTGCTTTGGTTATGCTTACACCGTTACGTGTGTGCTCTACATGAGTGACTGTCAACATTTACTTATGTAAATACTGAAGACCTGTGATTTTGATCTTTGTATATGCAAATATTTACACTGGAATTCTTGTAGTAGGATATCACACCTCTGGAACCACCAGCTGACAGTGTTCCCTCTCACCACGTGTCACAGCCTTGGCAGAGAAAGGACAAAACCAGCCAAAGAAATACTTGACTGTGGGCTTTGAATGCAGGTCAGGGCAAGCACTTCAACCCATCTGGCTTCTGTGATGCTGGAGCTGGAAAATTGCGCAGCAGGAAATTTGATGATACCCTTGGAAGAGTTTATCTGGGATGGAGAACTTAGAGCTTCCCTAAACTCTCTGCTGGAATAAAATGTGTGAGACAGATAACATTGTATTCGGAATCCTTCATTCAGCTGTGCAAACTGCCAAGGGAGAATCACATTTGAATTCCTCACATTGCCCAGGTTTTTACTGAAAGTGATTTTCGGGAAAGGTGTGTCTAGCTCAAAAAAAGGAAACTATATCACCATTCACGGCAAATTCTAGGAACCCTCTGCATTTGTCATATAATCATGAAAATCAAAATTGCAGGGAATTTTCTAGGTCAGTGTACCTCAGATTTAGTGTATGTAATGTAGGCAAGCATTTGCAGTTCTTTCAGACAATAGAAGAAAATGCACAAAAAAAGGTAATAAATAGTCTGCTGCTACAATCAAGTGAAGAGTTTCAGTCTTCTCACACGTAAGGCCAAAAGCAGGGATGGTACACTGCATTGCTGGCTGGTTCAGAATCATTTGCTCAACATCTCAGTCTGATTTCATGTGTAAAATGCTCTGTCTCACAAATTAATTTGCTCTTTTATCATCTATTTTCATGTCTTGTGTTTTCAGACATGGAGATAACATCCCAAACAACTTTGTATGGGCTAAAAGACTAGGAAGCAAAAAAGGGTCATGAGATCCACAGAAGAGAAAGGAGAACATAGAGTTCTTCATTTCAGCAGTTCTTCTCTACTGAAATTTTGGTTTATGAGCCATATGCACTCTTGTGAAAGGTCTCTTCTTATTCATATTCATTTACCTACTCCTTGTCCAGGCAGTCAGCTTCATCCTTCATCTTCCCCAGGTTGGAAACCTTTCCCTTTCAGCCTGGAATTTGTGTCTGATATCTTATACTGACATTTTCCTAAAGGCACAGTGAACTACCACCATCATGTTGTGTATTTATGCTAATAACAATAGAAATAATAATTACAATAATAAAAATAATAAATTTTTATATCTACAATAGTTATCCCAGATTACATTATCTCTTCAGCTCTGCAATATCCTTTCATGTTAAGGATACATTTTCAGGTGCAGTGCAGCTATTTCAGCCATCGTTTCCAGGATATTTTAAGGCAGGTTCTGAAGAACATCACAGAAGCTGCTAACCTGCAATGGTATCTCAGGAAATAGCCATTTTTTCCAGGCTTCTAACCAGATGGCAGCCAATCCAAATTCAGCAGTGCTAGCAAGCAACACTCAATAAAACTGTAATTGATGCATACAGTACCTGCTAGGCTGTTTAAAAACCGACTCCGTGGCATTAAAAGGAAATTGTTTAAAACTCCTGATAGAACTGCACCTGATTTTTGGGGCAGATTATTGGAGATGAAGTCTGCACTTCATGCCTTTAGCCTCTCAATAACCCCTCTGGTTTTATGTTACAGCAGCAGAATGTTTCTGACCCTCACTTTCTAGGAACCTACCAGAGATGCTATAGCTAATGTCACTGTAAATATGTGTGTCGGGTCTTTCAGGCTGTAGCAAAAATCTGTGCAAAAGGAGCTGAAATAACTTCTTTCAGCTGAACTGGAGGCAAAGGAGCACAACCTGTATTTTCCATTCTGATGAAGTTCCATGCCTGGTGTTTCACAGGAAAGACCCCGTCCAGCAGTTTGCTCTCACTGTAACACCACACTCCGTCACAGGTTGACTTGTTTGTCTGTTGCATAAGGAAGAGGAAAGGAAAAATCGCAGGCACTCAGCAAGCACTCAGCTCTGCGTGATTCTCTGATTAGCCCACAGAACGACCTGGGGGAAGAAGTGCCTCACCACATTATGAACCACAGTGAGATTTTAATGGAGAATGGTGAAATCCAAGCTCACTTGTTAATTTACACAATAGGATGTGACACTGAAAGTATTCCTAATTTATGTCTGCTAAAGAAATAAGGTTTATTGCAGTTGTCTTTTAATAGGTCATTTTAATAGATATTCCAGCAATCTGACTTCTGCAATCTGACTTCTGCTCTGAAAATAAGCAGCAATAAGGTATCAGGGAACAGACAGATGTTTGCCAGCCACCAGAAGATACTATTTTTCAAATTCATCAAAGCAAGAACTCTTCTTCCATGAAGAAAATGAATGAGATTCTTCAGTACTCAAGATGAGCAAAAAACTATAGGAAAGTGATGTTTAAAGGCATGTTTGCTCTCCGTAGACCAGTGTTGTACAGGGATCCTAGCATTAATTCTTAGTGACACCCAGCAGGTTAAACCAGCCAGGCTGGGCACTTTTTGCTGCCTCTGAAGCGGGCCTGCCTATACAGTAGCTCTGGCTCACTGTAGTGCACTTGTAATGCGCGGAGGCACACGCACAGATCACGAGAGGCACATGAATGGGCACAGAGAGCCACCACCGAGGCTGCCTCACCAGAATTCCTTAGAGGAAAACTCCATGTGTAAGGACAATCCAAACCTCATTCTTTAAGTACTCGAGTTTCAGAAAACAGGGTGAGTGGAATGAGAAGGAAAATGAGAACTGGAGTGGGAGGATGACTGTTTATAGTCCTCCTTGAGAAGAAAATGAGACAATAGTGGCAACATGAGCTGCACAGCAGTGTTTGACCATTATTGGGTGTTGAGAGTATGACAATAGATTGTTGCAGGGCAAGGACCTGAAGGAAGACACTGAGCAGATATGTACAGTGACCCTCTTTTGGGTATGAGGGACAATATGGGAAAATGGATGACAATGCTTGTTTGCATATTGGAGAAGTGACAGAAATAAAAGTGAGCTGAGTGTGGGTGGGAGCTGGCATCCTCACAATCACACCATGAGAAATTACAGGCAGAGATAAGCTGTGGTGATTTTGTGGTGAAAATAAGATGACATCAGAGAGATTCCTAGGAGAGATGATGAAATCCAAACCAAATCATGGATTGGGAAAATTTTCTGAGCAACTGACTACCATTGGGACTGTGTTTCATTTATAGGGGGGAAAAAATAAGAAAAAAAAGAAAGGGGATGCAAAATTATGAAAGACCAAAAGGATTTCTCACTCACAGAGAGATTACAGAAGCCATGGCTTGGGGAATATCCTTCAGATACTGTGAGTGAGATATATATCTAGCCCAAGCTGTAGGGTCCAGAAAATGATCCAAGCTGAACTGGACACCTGAGTTACAGGCAAGTGCTAGGTGTCCAAGGCAATGAAAAAAAAACGTGTAGAAGGTGGGCTTCATAGAAGTATGGAAGTCTCTGGTTTAGCCTGCCTGAGTTGGAAGTGACAGACAAGAGATTTGAGAAAAAGTTTCTAAGAAACAGGCCAAGGTTTTGATTTGGGATAGGCCTAAGGTAGAAAGGTGTCTCCATCCATGTGTCAGGGTATGGAGTGGAAGATCTGTCAGTGATCTCCATAAAGCAAGGGTTCAGTGTGAATTTGTCAATGAAATTACTGAAGCCCTGTGGAGTAAAGAACAGAGAACTGAGTCTAGATCTTGGTGACATCTTCACAGACATCCAGAGGGAAATCTCCACTGCTCTCAGAAAAAAAAATACCTCCACTGACATTGAGCCTCCACTGACTGCACATGAGGACAGCTGAAGAGTGGACTTTGAGGGATGCCATTATCTCAAAATTTCAGGGGGACAGGGGGAACTGGGGCATGGAGGCACTGGGTGGAAGTGCTGGGAGGTGACACCAGAGATCCCAGATCAGGCACGGAGCAAACTCGGATGCTGAACAGAGAAGAGTCTGGGTGTGCAACTGAAGAAGCACATAGGGCTAGGGATGGGTGTGTCAGTTTGGTTTTGTTTTAAGATGGGAAAGACTGAAATGGGTTTGCCTTGTGAGAGAAAAGAACCAGATGGGACAGAGAGGTAAAGGGTAATTTGGGAGCCAGTTTATTCTAGCATGTCCTCAAAGATTAGTTTGTGCTGCTTTGAGCAAACTCTTTGTAGCTTTGGTTAAAGACCAAGAGTGTACTTCTTAACTGCAGCATCTCTTGATGACAGCTCCAGTGCTGGAAATGCATGGTGTTTTGAAGGTACAGCTGTTTCAGCAAATGCTAGAAATGAAAACCTTTGCCTGAAACACTGCTTTGTTTACATCAGTGTGTGGTAGCCTGTAGGAAAAAAAAAAGACAGCCTCTGGATATAGAGATCAGGTGTGAGCAAAGAAAGATAAAACATTTGGCAGGAATACAGAGGGCTCATAACCTTTTACACGGTCTTACTGGTTCCAGCCTTTTGGCAGACTACACTCCACTAGCACCCAGTTCTGCCAAGTGTCATAATTACACTGTAAATCTGAAGAAAAATTGTGCTTTTCTTGAAGTGCTCAATTCCATACACTAGAATAACAGCATTCATTGAAAACAATCTAGTCCTCATACTTACAAAAAAAAAGCTTGAAAAACATTCCCAAAAGACTCATAAAAACAGAATTAAAAGAGAACCATACACGTACTGCTTTCTAATATCTTGCGATTTTACCTTGTGATTTTTGCACAGTGTGTTGGCAACTCTGTTCATTTATAATGGGAACTGAGCTAAGAGACCTCCAGGGTCTGGCTTACTCTTTAAATGGAGTTTAAAATCATTGTGAAATACGCACTAAGGCAGTGGCTCCCAAAATGTTGATCACCCATCAGATTGTGATAAAGTGCTGCATGGCTTTGGCTTTACACTGTAGTTTTCACGTTGTCTTCACAGCATATTCAACAAAAGGTGGAAGATAAGCCTGCCAAACGATGTGTGAAAATGCGCCGGCCATTAGGAAACTCTGAGGGTGAAAAAGGTTTACCAGTCACTGTTGCAAAGGTGTAATTTGACTGCAGAGTTAATGGCAGGTGCGTGGTTCCAAGCTCCTCCCTTGGACTCCCGCGCAGGAGAGCAGCGGCCGTGCCGAGCCGCCCGTGACCCGCCGTGCCGGCAGCGGCACCGCTCTGCCGGAGGGACACGGCGCGGCCACTCCCGCGCCCAGCCCGCTGCCGTGCCCTGAGAACCCACCCGAGACACCTCTAAGCTGAGCAGCCCGGCTGGGTTAGCGCCGGGGCACCGCAGGAGAGAGCACAGTGTGGGTTTAACCACGCAATACTTGCCCTGCTCCCTCCCTGGGCTCTCGGCACATGCCGAGCCTGCTGCTATTGCTGCGGCGGCAGCTCTGTGTGATCAGTACCCAAACCAAGGAGATCAGCACCGATCCCTCAGATCTCACAGCACAGTCCTAGTGCTTATGAACTGTAGCACTTGCCTCGCACCCCACTTGCAGTGGATGGACTCCTTTGTTCGTGGCTAAAGAGCTCTTCACTCTGGGTTTGAATGCAGATGGGAGCAGCTGGAGCCCTCGTGGGTCCTGCACGAAGCTGGTCTGCAGTGACGCTGTGTTAGCACAAGGCGCAGCACCGCCACACTCGGCCTGAGGCTTCTGCAAGCAGGTAGGACTTGAAGCAAGGCTTGGGTGGGTGCCCACATGTGGCTGAAGCCAAGCTCATTCTTCAGATGCATGGACGTATCCTTTTGAAGCAAGAACATATTCCAAGTGACAAAAATGTAGCCATGCCTGTTACTGGACCAATTAGCTCAGTTATTTCTGCTGCTGAGGACACCCATACCATTAGAAGGAGACTGATGAAAGGGTTCTGCCTACCATATTTGTATTTTTGCTTCCCAGTCCCTGCATAGGAGTAAAGACCTACAAAGGACTTGGGAAGCCCCAGAAGCTCTGGTCCAGGTGAGGGCAAACCCAAACACGTGGGCCAGCATGTGAGCAGCCACCATGTCTAGATTTACAAGTCCACAAGGGTACATCATCATTTCGAAGGTGTTATATTCAGGCCAGACTGCTGGAATAAGCCAACACAGAGATCACGGACAGGACAAGGGGCAGGTGTGAGCTGTGTAGTGAGGACAAGCAGAGACAGGCGCTGCTAAGCTGACCTGCGTGAATGCCAGGTAGCTTGGCTATCTGCAGGGTCTTACCTACTGACTGTACATGGCTTTAAAGGCAGTGAGTGTGCAGAAGATGAGACTTAAAAGAGCATTTTCAGTAGCAGTCTTTGCCTCTGAAAATGTAGATTTACTGAAATGGAAATAGTTGATAGGTACATTCCTGTTTTCACAAAGCTTTCCACAGAGTGAAGAAAAATTATAAATAAAACGTGCTATGTGATTTCTTAATTTGAGGGTTTTATTGGCTACTCTACTTACATGGCTTCCCTGGGGCTTTGCCAGCTCGATCTGTTGAGGTTCCTAGAGAGCACAGTGTTGTAAGTCTCATAGCTTTAAGGTAAATCAGTATTCTACTATACTGAATTTAAAATGTTTAGTAGACTGAATTTCCATTTGAGAGGAAACTAGCTTTTGATCTTATTTCAGGAAGACCAATTTTTCCAAATCCCAAGACTTTTCACAAAATTGAAATAAAGCCAGTTTTGTCTTCATAGATCACCTGAATGCTGACCTGTGTGGCTTCAGCAGCACCTGCCTTCACAACCAAGGTACCAGAAGAACAAGAAAAAGTGATTTATCTTCATTGGTACATAACTAAGACCAAGGAAGGAAGGCATCCTGGACCTTTTCCAGCAGAGGAGTATGGGGTGGACACCCTACAGCCAGCAGGTGAACAGCAAGAAGCAGAGGTGTCTGGAGAAATCCTGCTGTGTCTTCACGTGTACGCACATGTGTGCTACTTAGTGTCCGTGCCTCCAAAGAATCCTTGCAGGGAGAAAGCGAGGGGGAAATCTTTGTGATTTATCATTCACATTTATCTTGTACTGACAAATAATAAATAACAATGTATGTCTGACAAAGGAGTTCAGCTTAACAGCAACTTTCTGCAGACTGGTTGGTTGGGAGGAAAAATGACTGTTATTTTAGCCATAGAATCACTGCTACCTGATGGACAGTTAGCATGATGAATTAAATAAGAAATAAATTTTAAAAAGCACCTACTAAGGAAGACAATTTCGAGACACATTAAACAAAAAGAAGGAATGCAGCTTGCTACCTTATAGAATGACCACTTATTTAAAACATTCATTTCTGCTCAGTTCAAAGCAGAGAACCCACAAATGTGCTTCCCAGACACACTATTGATTTCTGACCTACAAATTACTCTCCTTCAAGGAGGGCTGATGTGGAGCACAGACAGTGGGGGAAGAGGCCTGGAGTAGACAGGGTACTTCTCAGCTGCAATCTGCATAATGTTTAGTATTCAGTGAGTTAAAGCACGCAATGAAAGGGAACTGTCAGCGCAATCTAGAAGATATAAAGAAATGAAGGGGTGAAAAAAAGCCGTATGCTAATAATCCACTCAGTAATTAAGTGAAGATCGCTGCCAAGCGCCACTGCCACTTTCAAAGGGTAATTTGTACAGGAAATCATAGAGTCATTGTCAAATCATTTCAGGATAAAAGGAAAGTCATCAACTAAGATAAGATAAATGCTGGGTGTCTGGCAGCATGTGCCCTAGGAAATGCCTTTGCTTTTTTATACTGGAAAAAAAATTTTGCAAAAGTGGGGCTAGGAAAACTTGACATGTTGAAATGCACATTTACTATTAATAATAGAGGTGATATATGCATAGATGCGTTATTAAATAGGTAGCTGGAACAAAAAAAAATCATCTAGTGAGCCAGCTAAAGGGGAATTAACTTTCAACAATCTAATGTGACTTCTAACGTGAACCTTCAGTAAATTAGAACACACTTCATCCCACCCCCAAAAGAGTCTTTTGCAATTAATATACTTTAATATTCCTTTCTTCTAAGTATGGGATAGTCTGTGGGAGAGCCAGTTTCCCACAAGAAAAGATTTTCTCACAGGAAAAGATTTGCAGCTTTACAACTGTTAGCCTCCCACGGATCCCTTTCAGTGTCTAAATATTGCCATGTCACAGCTTTTGGGCCCTACGGCAGAGCCGAGTGCGCAGTCGGCGCGACGGTGTCGGGGTGCGACTGCTGCGAGAAGGAGCTTCTGGGCTGCAGACCCCGCTCTTCTGCACTCTGGAGTTATTTTCCGCTGCCTTAGATTAGCGATTCAAAGTTTCCCTGTGTGCTCTGGGTGGCACTGAGTTTTCAAATATATCTTTTCAGCCATCAGCATCTCCTGGTGAAGGCTGTGCCTTGGCAAGGCTGTGCGATGGGTACGGGCTGCCGCACCCGGCAGTGCCTGGTGTTCAGAAGGGGCTTCAGAGGGACAGAGTCACGCGTTAGGGGCTGGACTCAGGACATTGGTGATGGGCTCCCAGAGGAGACAGAGATTTCCCTGAGGACAGGAATTCACCCCGAATATCAGCTTGGGGCTGAATGTGAAATCTCTCCAGGATGACATTATAGAATGAAAATAAGAAATTTAAGCATTTTAATTTGTCATGCCATTTATTGAATTTGTTTGTCTCAAACAAATGAAATGCACAGAGCATATCTCATGGGTAATTCCATATTTATTCCACATTATGTTTAATGATACATGGACTTACTCAAGCTTTTATATCATTGTGTAAGTGATTTTGACTATATTATTTTCTTTCACCATATCTTGAAATCACATAGTAAAATTAGACTAATTTCTAATGTATATAATTAACTTTGATGTAATGATATTTGAATTTTATTAAGCAGATATTCTGGCCTGCACTTGACCTATCTCCGGTGTACAATTACATAGCTGATTTTATGAATCACAAGAAGGTTTTTTTTTTCAAGAAATGGTGTTTACCAGACATGGAAAACCCCCCTCATTTCATGTATTTTTCCAGATATATGAACTAATCTTATAAAATATGAGCAGGAGGCTCTTCAGATGTACACTCAATTTTATTTCATGCCAATTATTTTGCACCTAATTCAGTAATCCAAACACAGAACCCAGATCTGAGAAACAACACAGACTCGTCTCGGTATTTAGCACAGAAGTCTTAACACTCAAACAGCATGAGGGCTTGTTACGTTTTGGAGAGAGTTCTGATTTTTTTAAAACAGTGATAACGTTTCAGCCATCCAGATTTTTTCATCCGTGACAGATATAGTATAGATCAAACAGTTCAGATCATAAATAATTCAAGTCTAATTTAATAAAAGTTAATGATCTACAATAGAAATTGCTTTAATTCTACTTTTAACTGTTTCACAGCACTGTCTGAGAATGAAAAAAAAGCAGGCTGGAAATGGACTCAAAAATATGCAACCCCACATGAATTTTTTAACATGCTACCTTTCTCAAAGAATAAATTTCAGAGTGCTTGCAAAATGATGGTTTAAAACTTTATCCAAAGAGGCTGAGAAGAGTAAAACCATCACATGAAGAACAAAAAGAAAACAAGAAACCCCCAGTGTCCTTCAGATATACATTTCCTTTATTTTATTTTCTTCCTCCCAGATTGTGGGAGGAAGATTTCTATTTAATAGAAATAAATAATAGATCTAAAATCTATTTTTTAGATCTAATAGATCTAAAAATCTATTTTCATTCCTTTATATTTTATCTTGTCTTATGTGAAATTAGATTTTTGAACATTTTTATGTTTAGAAAATATCCTTTTATTGGAAGGTGAAAGTGTTTCTGAGTTATCTCACTTACATTACATTTCAAAGGAAGCATTAATAAAAGGACCTCCAGAATATTCATTATATTACATGATAAGGGGTGAGCAAAAATTTGCCTTCAAATATATTATTTCATGCAGTGCTATATAAACCACAAAAATAAAGGCCTCTTTACCATTCTGTTTCAGGTCTATGCATATTTTGATCTGAATAGAGATAGAAGAGGGTCATATCTGTACTCAGCATAGAACAGTTAATCTCTAGGCATTAAAAAAGAGAAAGAAAGAGGCCTGTTGGAGTTCCTCCTGCTAACCAAAAGTGATCTAAAATATACAGCAGTACAGTTAGACTGATAACTCACTATATTCAACACCGTTTCTGAAGGAGATAATGACTATTCATCGAGCCTTTCTTTCTTTCCTTTTATTTTTTTGGTTGTAATTCATGTGAAGGATTAATTTGGGTGAAATCTCATCCTGTGTATCTAGGCATGGTGGACCCCCCAAAAAAAGAAAAAAAAAAAGAGGGTGTTTAGATGGTTGGATGGTTGTGTTTGCCCATACCAACAGGTGCCCAGCTACCACCACCACCTGCAGCAGAAGCTGCTTTTGTGAGTAAGGACCCGGCATGTAAAAACACAAACACAGTGTAAGTAGCATTTCAGTGGAAAAAAAGCCCCTGAATTAGTCTCCACAAACTCACAGGCCTTAGTATTCAAAAGAAGTTCCAGGTTCAACTGGAAATTTGGCTCCAATTGTATTTTACCAATAGGGAAAATTTAGCTGAAAGTTTATGAGGTGAAATGCTGCATTTCCTGCAATAACAGCGATGACTAATTTGTGATTGTATGGCATCTCCTAACAGCTGTGATATATGTTGCTTTGAATTCATTTAGCTGTAACAATATTTGTTAATTTTTTGCTTCAGATGCCTGTTGTTGATATTTTCTAAATAAAGCCAAGGGAAAGAAAACGCCAGCATTTTGAAACGTAAAGCAATCTGTAAAATTAAAAAAGCTTTCGTACCCCCCCTTCCCCAAATGCATACCATATGCCAAAGCTACTCCTTAACTACGAGCGACTGTTGTTACTGTAGTAATCAGTCTATGTCAGAGCAGTTGCTGCGAGCCATCCGTCCTGGCTGTTCTGCAGAGGCTGCATCACACGGACAGAACCGCGCGGCTGTGGCATGGCTGACCATCCCGCTCACGCCACCTCTCTGGTGGGGACACGGCTGGGCTGCGGGTCAGCGTGCCTGTGAGGCAGCCCGGGCACAAGAAGCCGCTCTGGTGTTGGCTTCACTGGAGACCTGAGTGTTAGGAGTGCTCAGAGCCCCCCACGCAGCTGATGCCGGGTACTGAGGAGGAGAATAAAACGCCAGTAACACTTACACAAACGTACGTCTGCCAAAAATCATCAGATGATGGGGAACCCCATAATGCTGAATACCTGCTTTCAATCCCTGTGCTTTAGCAGATATCTTTACTTGAAAACAGTTTGCTCTTGTTTCTGCCCTTAAGAACGTGCTTATGCAGTAGGAAAAAAGAGGCCCCCAAGCCTGCATCGTTTTCTCTAACTGTCCTGAGGTCTTTTATTTTTCACTACCCACAGAGAGATTTTCAAACACTTACATTTCATTTTATTAACAAATAAGCTCTGTAAGAGGGGAAAGCCGTACAGAATCAATTGGTAATTGAAAGGAGATGTACACATTGATTTGTACATCAATGATATACTGCACTGATTGTTGCACATTATGTAATGTTTACTGATTAGAGTTGTTATACATTTACTGTTCCTTTCTTACTTTTTATTATTACTGCAAATTATCTTTTAGAGTAGAAGGAAACACATGATGTATTATGGAGCCACAAATGCAGCTCACAGACATTTGCAGAGAAAAGAGCACAGAGCTTATACAGAAGGAGAGTAAGTCTGAAACTTCAAATCTTTGAAGCTTTTCTGTGACAAGAAAACAAAAAAACCCCAAACCCAGAAAGCAGGAATACAGCATTCAGAAACTATAATGTTATTTTTGAATTCTCAGTAAGGGTTTTCTGCTCTGTTAATTACTTTTACAATACCTGGTGAGATGGCACCATGACTGGAGTGCTTAAGATACTGCAGTTGAAATAATAAATAATCATCTGACATTTCTTAAAAGGCTTGCTTCTTTCTGAGTGGTGTTGTCTTTTATCAGCCTGCTCATGCCTTTATCACGTTTGTTCTCATTCAGATCAGTGAAGGCTTTCATTTCCTCAACAGTCCCCAAAGCCAGGATTTGTAGCCTGTATTCAGATTCATTTAAAATCAATGCAGTACAAAATAATTAGAGAGACAAAAAAGGTGTTGAAGGTTCTTTCGTTTCCTTAGATCTTTTGACCATAAAATGATGACTGTTTTTGTCAGAGCAGCATTTTAAAATAGTGTTACCTTGCACACATCCTAGCTGTACTGTCTTTGCAGAATTCTGAACTTTAATACAAAGAAATACATGTTTTTTTCTCAGCAACAGAAGCATCAATAAGAAAAGCCAATTAGAAGAGATGAATTTTTATTACATGCTGATGATTAAATCTACATTAATCATAAACATCCGCAGGCCACCAACAGGGCTTGTTTAATCATTTTCCACCATTTGTGTCTCTCTCCAGCTTCCATTCTGTTAGATTTTTCTACATTACTTCCATATTTGGTATTGGGATGTTAGAAAGTGCAAGTATACTCCTGGGTAATCAGGATTTCAGGCAATACGACTCAAAAAACATTCACAAAAGAAATCTCCTGGAAGGTTTCTAAACCCGTGATTTGATGGGCTATGCAGTTACTTGACATTGTTTGTGGGGCTATTATGTCAAATAGGGCACTCACTGTAAGCACGGGGGTTATTTCAAGGGTTAGATAACTTTGAATTGGGTATAGACACAACTGTATAATTGATATAGATATAAAAGATATAATGGAGAATAAAAGGTCAAGAAAGCCTCAGGTACAATGACCTGGACAATGACTCTACTATCAACAGGAGAATTTTAAATGAAATGTGTTTTGAGCACCAACCTAGGAAAAAAAAAAGGATATAGCATGTTGTCTCATTGCTAGAAGCAAGTAAATAATGCTGCAGAAGAGTTCAGACCTAATTGGAAGTTGGAATAATTATAGATGATGATAAGCCAGCCACCAGAGAAATGCAATATTCAAGATGTGTGGTAACAAAAACATTGATTAACATAAGTTAGGACGAGAACGAACACAGCTTAGAAATACAGCATATAATTTATGACCATGGGAAAAAATCAGTATCAACAATAGATATTAAGAGAAAGAAGAAAATATTTGGAGTTCCCCTCTCTCTTTTAAATTTTTTTTATTTCACAGTGATTTTGTAAAGAGCATTTAGTGAACAATTTTTCTTTGAAGTATGAATTACATTGAAACTGAATGCAGACTCCCCCTATACCCTTCCTGAACACTCACAGAAATTTCACAACAGTTTTTGGTGGGATACTGATAAGTTTTTCCACATTAAATCATATTCCAAGTTGCCTGGAGCTGATCTTTTTTTTTTTCTTTTTATAAGCAGACTTTTCTTTTATGAAAAAAGGGGAGGTGGGGAGGAGGTAAGCAGAAGCCATTTTAGCTTTCCCTTAGATAAATTAAGCCAGCAAAGATGCTCTTGGGAGATTTCCGATAGGAAAAAAATAACAGTTTCTGGGCTCTTATTCTTTAGCTATTTTTCATTCCCAACAGCTTGACAAAAGGCATATCTATGTTTTACAGTTTCATGGAATTGTGTATTTATTTCTTCCTTGCTTTGGAAGGGTTTGGAGACTGCAGAGCCAGTGAGGATACCCCGATAGTCTAGTCTGGCCTGGGGCTGCACTCTGTCCCACAACAGGACCCTGCCTGGGGTGCTGCATGTCCTTGTGGGGATGACTGGGGAACAACCAGGTGGCAGCTACCCAATCCCATCCCCATCCCCATCCCCATCCCCATCCCCATCCCCATCCCCATCCAGCTAGCTGGATCTTCATTCCTACTGTGTTGCCCTGAAGAATGAAAAGGAGGTTGGCAGGAGCAACAGCTCCTTAGCAAAAAAGTCATAATCTCTCTGGTCAGACAAGGTAATTCTTTGAACAGTGTAGGATTTTACAGAAGTGAATGTCTGTGTAATAGGATATTTGTTTCTCTGGGAACATGGGTCAGACTTCAACACAAAGAATCAGGTATATAGTGGTTTTGAGTGAGCTGATGTGGTCACACCTTATGTCTCCCAGATGCAAAACAAACTTCCAGTGTGAAGATTTGTAGTGGCAGAGGAGATGTTCTCTGTTCTAATTTTAAAATGCCACCCTCATCAGCATATACTCCATCAGCAGAATATGCTAGGCTGAAATCAGTCAGCGGGAAACTATGGGCTCATATTGCTTAAGCTGGCAGTTCAGCAAAGTTCAGTGCTCCAGACTGGTCATCTCTGAATTTCCCAAGTACCTCTGTGCGCATATATCATCAAAATATTAACTGAAAACACTGTTAAAGGCAACATGGCTCATTGACCACAGACCACGGCATTGCTGTCAAACAGTTATTTGTGGACTATACTTTGAGAGCCACTCACTGAACCTGTCTAAAATGAAGTGTGGAAAACACTGTAAGAAACGAAGCCAAGGAAATAATACATTGGCAAGGAAATGGAATCCAGCCTGATCTTTTTCTGTCTCAAAATTGCAGAGATATATGATAGCTCTATCAATTGCAATGCCAGTCTAAGTCAGAATGTATGGTCAAGTACAAAGAAATAATTAGGGAACTGTCACAGCAGGCATAAAGAAGGTATAAGGAATAGTAAATGAAGCTAAGCTGAGATAGACTTAAAATGTCGAGAGCCATGAGAAAAGTGAAAGATGAAAGGTAGCAGCCAGTCCAACAACATGAATATGATGTAAAGCAGAACAGCTTTTAGTTAAGGTAGATCTCAGTTTCTTAACATTCTGTGAGGAAAGATTTGCAAAAGAATGGAGCAATGTGTGAAAATAAGAAACAGAAGGAGCAGAAGGAAGACAATATGGTAACACATGGTTACAGTTCCAAGACTTGAGAATAAATTTCTTGTGCTATATCCCTTTATGTTAAAATGCATTCTGTTTATTCTGGCTCAGTGGCTCAGCTGGTATCATAGTGTAACACCCCACCACATGGTAGACCCGAGCTCAGGAGCAAGCTTGGGCCAACAGAGCTTGGGACTGTCTCAGAGGTGATGCTGTTATCTTCAGCACTGGATAATGCTGCCCAGGGAAGAGATAGAGCTGTACATTTATCTGAGAACAGCAAGAATAAAGGAAAACAATAAGCAAAATAGGAGAAAATACATCCCACAGGAATAAATAGACAAAAATATAGACCTCATGTAAGCTGTGCTTTCTCAAGGGAGTGAGAACACCTTCTTTTCTCGTGGTTTTCTGCAGGACTGATACAAGATGCTCACTTCTGTACTGCAAATATTACTCTTCAAAATAAATTTTGTTTGCTTCCCAAATATTTATTGCATTAATATGGCTATAGGAGGTGAGGTGAGCAGCAAAGTTTTAGAGCTAGAATGATAGTTATAAGAAAACAAATGCTGGAAATAGAGATACTATAGATCCCTTTCTAACCTACACATGATTAAATATCAGGACTGCATTCTCTGATGGAGCTTCCCTGCCACCAAAGTTTTAACAGAAGTTGGAAGGAAGCATAAAAGATAAATTGACTCATTTCAGGCAGCCTGGCATTTGTTTGCAGAAATCACACTTGAAACATTTACTATTTTATGGTGTCAAAAAGTGGGATTTATCTAACCTCAGTGATCTATTGATTTATCAGTTACTTACTCATTTTAGATATTGACTCCAGAAAGAAGCCTCTCTCTCCTTTCAGACAGAAAAGCTGATGAAATTACAACAGATACGTGATTTCCTGGTGATTATTCTCAGGTGAGGTGGAGCCTTCCCCTGAAAAGCAGAATGGAACAGTTCTTAACTCCGTGTATTTGATGCCACCTGCCTTCATATCTCTCAAGTATACCAAATATTGTAGTCAGAGAGAAATCAAACTGATTTATTCTGGCTCTCTCAATATCAATGACACATTGATAATGAAGAACAAGTGGTTTCCCTCTGTAAAATTCATTCCTAAGTCTGTATTGTAGTACTTCAACCTGATGAATATTTTGCAACAAATCTCACTTGGACAGAATCGTTCTGCATTGTAAATTGCTCTTTTAAAATCAGCTCAGTACCTTGCACATTGGTCAACAGCTTTTGATTTGTTCTATGCATGGTTTGGACACAGTGTTCACGCACATAAATATACATTATTCAAAAATACTTCTCATCACAGCGGTGAGATCATAGGAATAATTCTCCTGAAGAAATAATAATGCAAAACATTGCCTTTTGAAAGCAAACTGTAACTATTTCAGAAATCGCTCCCTCCTCCCCCCACAAACTTAAAAATACCAAGCAGGTGAGTTATTCCTGAAGACAGTTTCTGTAAAACATATTTAAATAACAAAAGCAAATGCAAGGTCATAAGAAAAAAAACTGAGAACAAAGTTATAATTAAGAACTATTTAAATTCTACGTACAATTAAGTTTGATCTGAACAGCGAAATAGGTACCTTTAGCCTGAAAAAGATGGGTACATTTGCTTTGCCAGATCTAGGACAATGCATATTTAAGATATGGTGCCATTTCTTTTAAGCATTACTTCAAAAATGTGGGAGGAGGGAGCATCTAAAGCAAAATTGCAAATGCAACTTTTGATTGTTATGATTTATTTTTAATTATCCTTTTCTCCTTTTGTCTTAATTGGACAGAGCCAGTCTAAACTTGTTCTGTGCAATTAAGAGCAGTTACATGCATAGAAAATTGAGACCTATTTTAAATCTCATTTGGACTGACTCATACTTCAGCTTGCTACAGGAAAATTAGAGCAAGAAAATATATTTAAAAATCTAATGAGCTTTAGTAAAAATATTCTCCACAAAATGATGTGCTGGGAAGTTTTACACATTCACTTCAAATCATATCAGACAGCGGATCAGGGGAAAAGCATTTTGCTCTTACTAGGCTTCCACAGGAGACATCTAGGAGCATGTTATCGAATTCTCTTAAAAATCCGTTCTGAAGTTTGAGCTATTTATTTCCAAGGCAACTAAACAAATATTTTCCAAATAACTCATACACGCAGCTCAGATGGGGGCTAATTCTGTACTTGGTAATTTCCTACCTCTTGCAAACACAATTGGCACCCAGTGTACACAGCAATGCACTTTCCAATAGTTAAGGTAACAAAAACGCTGTAAGGTGAAGGCAGTGCTAAAGCACCTGCATAATGCCCATTAGTGTTAATAGGGGCTTGGGAGAACATATCCAATACCTCCACAAAAGGCCTCATGCAGCTTGGAATAAATGTGCAAAACAATAATAAATTAGTGAACCAGTATGAGAAGAATCGTTTGAAATGAACCCAAATCCAAATATTGGAAATTTCTGGGGTTTCATGTTACACATGAGCCTCATTTCTTAGATCCTTTGGCTAAGACACTTGGGAGTGGGGAAAAATGCCTGAGAAATCCTGTCTTCTCTCCTTCTTGCTTGATTCTGGCAGTTCAGGACATGGAGGAAGTTTCATGTGAGGAGCCATCATTGTGCCTGCTTGGAATAAATTACATCTTCTTGCTCTCCTGACCACTGTCTGCTCTCTCCTTCCCTGCTTCAGGTGCTGCATAAACCAGTGTAAAAACAAACAGAACTGCTCAGAGCCATGTGTTTGCTTGAAGGATGAACCAAATGCTTTGTGAGAAAGTCCCTTTGTTAGCAGTTCCTACAGATCCTTTCCAGGAAGGAAAAAAACTTGTATACAGTTATTTTATTTTGTAGACATTATTTTTTAATTGATGAGCATCCTTGTGTCCTGTATTCCCCAGTGAGAAGCAGCAGTACGAGCACATAGCAAATTGAGATTTACCATTTGCCCATTAAAAAAAACCACATTTCAAAACCCAATACTCTTAAAAAGAAGCTTGAATCTGCTTGATAAAATGCTTGTTTGTTGTAAGTACTTTCTTGTTTCTGAACTCTCCTTTGCTTTATGGCCTTTTTTGCCAAAGTCCCATGACAAGGTTCAGTTGATAGAACAACCTTGTTCATAAAGTGTGAATTTCCATCAAGTCAGATGAAATGTGAACTTGAACAATTGAGAGCTGGCTTCTCTCCAGTCCTAAATATAGCTGTGTGAGAACTCTGTGAAACCTGCCAAGCAGTCGGCCCCACTCTTAAAGAAAAGAAAGGCCTGAAATACTTAGGGTCTTTGCCTCATTCATTTCATGTCCTCCCACAGTTATGAAGGTTCCTGTGACCAGTTAGACCCTGACCCTGTGCAGTTTACAGCCTTTTTTTCACATTGCAGTGCTGTGGATATCTTTGGGGTGTCTTCCCTTCTTAAACAGGGGCTTCATTTTGCCCTGAGAGTTGCATTGGCACTGGAATGAAACTTCAAATGAGTGGTAAAATAGTAGGTAGGAATTGCTGCTAGAGCTTGGTGATGTCGAAGTCCCCTGGGACAACACAATAGCTGGTAACCAGCCTCCAGTAAGGAGTGTCAGAACCCCAGATGGGGGGGGTCCGAAATAGCTGAGGTGTCAGCAGAGTCCAGGGAGCCATTGGGCTGCAGTGACCAGGTTGAGCTCCTCACCTGAGTTTGGCTCACCAGGCACCTATGGCTGGATCTCTGAGGAAGACTGTCGAGACTAAAGGAGCCTCCAAATGGTCACCAACGGTCTTGGTGGCCAAAGGACTGTTAATGTCACTTCTGTGGATGGTACCAGGGAGAAATTGTACCTCAGCAATGGCAAATAGCCCCAAATACAGAGCAGGGCTGTAATTTGCCCCAGTTAAGTGAAGTCTGTGTGTGCAGAGTCAAGACATAGTGAGTGGTCCGTGCTTGACCTCTGCCAGAGAACATGGCAGTCAATTATTAATGCTTTTTGAACCTCCTGCCAAATATATTTCTTCAGCTTTCAGCTTTTCTGGCTTTTCCTCAAGACTGGTAGAGATTTAATAAAGAATCCCCTAGTGCTATATTTGTTCTTCCTTTTAACCTGTTCAATGCCTTTTAGCATTGTTTTTGCTTGGGCTGTCCTCTGCCCTCCCTTTGGAGAGTTTACTGTAAAGACAGTGTGATGCAAACATGGTCTTCCTGCTAACAGAGATTCCACGCTACTGACAAGCTTGGGACTTAAATTTTGGGCCAAGATTTCAGTAGAGCTCTCCTTCTAGTTTGTGAGAGAATTAAAGCACATGCAGAAATGTACAGAAGTTGGCTCCTGCAGACAGATTAATAATAAAAGAAAAGCATTGTGACTACTGAACATTTTAAAGGCCCTTATGAAAAAAATAGCTCATGAATAGCTTTCCAAGTGAGAAAAGATATTCAGGCAGCTGGTCATGCATTTCTTGGAAGCAGTGATGGATTATACAGGATAAGAAAGTGAGAGCTGCAAGAGGTGAGGAGGTGCAGCTCCTGGAGCTGTCCTCTTGGCTCTCCCAGAGCCAGGGTGCAAGGGGAGAGGACCGTGAGCATCCCCAGCAGCCTGCCACTGCCATCCTGCTGCCACCCCACATGGGGTCCGTGCAGCCACTGCATATTTATGTCTCACGTCTAAGAGCGCCAAGAAAGATAAGGAAGGAAAGGAAAATAGAGAGAACAAAGAGAAAAAGAGATATGGCTCCAGTTTCGTCGTAGGCTCCAGGATATATCAGTGTCTATGCAGAGGAATTCATTCTTATGTACTGCTTACAGAGGGACAGCACATTTCGGTGTATTTGTTGTAAAGGGAACATTTCTGATGTGGAACTCAAATTCTCAATGTGAAAAAGTGACCTTTTGCTTTGAAACTAAGTACCTTTCTTCTCAATTAATTTTAATTCTTTATTTAGATTCCAGACTTAATTCTTGGGGTTAACCTGGTTGCTTCAAACCTGGGACATTAATACACAAAAGGCTCCAGTTTGAAGTCAACAAATAGACAATAGCACAATGTTGACATTGCCAGGGATTTTACTTATGGCTGATATTGAATGCAACCTCTGTATCTTAATGGTTAAAGGGTTAATTGAGCTATTATCATAGTAAGCCTCTAAAATTTTAGGAACAGAGGTATTTAGGACTGGATAACTGAATAGGCAATTCTGCCAAACTTGCATAAACTGAATAACTGCATCTTAAAATTTATCTGTATTTTTCTGATCTTATTTCCCATGAAAAGCTGTTCCAGAAGCTCATTGGTTTTATGGTTTGAATTTTTCCTATTTGCAGTCTAAATTTATCCTTGGCCTAACACTGTCCTTTCTTTAAATAGTGCTTATCACTGCCTGATATTTATTCCATAGTAAATAGCACTCACATATCCTTTCAGGCTGTGCTTTGATAGGATGACAAACAAAATATTTTAATTTATCTTCTTTGAGATAGGCTTTTCTTTCTCCCCACTACCCCCATAACAGTTTTCTGAAGCACTTCCAGCCAGAATACATCAATCTTGCACATGGATGGCCACTATGGGTGTGCTGTATTTCAGATGAGATCTTGCTGGAGCCTTGCTCAAGGGCACAAATACTTTCCTCTCGCCAGTTGAAATACTTCACCTGATATATACAGGATCTCATTTGCCTTTTTCCCCAACTGCAGCATCTTTCTGGCTCAGAAAGGCATTCATCTTATTCATCCCTGTTTGTTTCAACTGATGAACTCAAGATTGTAGCAGGAAAACTAATTAGTCTGGGATTGCACAACCTTACACTGAAATTAAAAATGAACCCTTTCATCTGTTTATTTTTAACTTCTTGCTTCTTTGGGAAATTACATGATTTCCTTCTTCAGACAGATACCCCTGTTGCAGTGCTGTCTACAAAATCATTTTGAGATGATACTGACCCAAATGTTGCTAAATTTTGGAGAGACTATTTATAGGCATAGTCCAGTTGAGCTCTTTCTCTCAAAATTTCATATTGTCTCGCTTGCTGCTGATCTGAGCAAGAGCAATCAATGAGCAAGAACTCATTAAATTTTTTGCATCAATTTGGTTAACCAGATAGTATTTTTTGTATAGAATGTAAGCTATTATGGGCAGAAATCAAACCTTTTATTACGAGATTTTGCTGTGCATCACAAGGCAGTGCTCTGATCCATTGTTGGGACTTGTGGAATCACAGCAAATACCTTGTAGAACCCAAATGAGAGTGTGAAAGGTTTTGAAGATAGTAATAAAATCCCAATACAGAGTTGAATTTTGAACATTAATCAGTATTAAACTAAGTCTGACATCTTTAGCCAATTTGAACTTAAAACATACTAAATTTAAACACTATTTATGAAGCACAGATTTGATCTGGGACAGTATCCAGTAATGAGCATCTTCTGGTTTTAAGTACGTGGCTTACAAAGAGATGCTTTCTGCAATGGAGGTGCCTTCCCTGAAATGAGATGTGAATTGCATCTGGAACTGGTCAAAAATAGGAGTGCTGGTTTCACCCAAGATCCCAAATGCCAATGCCTTTGTTCTGAAAAGTGGGATTAATTTTTTAAAAACACTAACTACACATTTTTAAAAGCACTGAAGAATGTTATCAAAATGGATTTCATGTCTCCATTTCTTTGAGAAATTCAGATCTGTTTAATTGTTCATACTTTTTTAGTAAGTTCTTAAATTTTCAGTATCTTGACTTGATTTTCTGTGGCTCTTGAATCCTGAAGCTGATTGTACATGTGCTCTACAAGACAGCTACCGTGGAAATTTTGAGATATCTTGGGCACTCAAGCATCTCAGTGGCACCATGCTATAATGAACCTGTTTGAAATACAGACTTTCTCCCCCACAAATACAAAGCCAGCCTCAAATTCTGATTTCTGAATACAAAAAATACCAGCAGCAGAGAACTGTGCTCTCTGTTTGCAAGGGACTTCTTACAATAATTCTGATAAAGCAGGGGGTTTTTTTCATTCAGGTTAAGTACATTCCCAGTACTTACTTTAATGAAAGATGGAAGACATCAGTTTTAGGAACAAAGGTCATTATTTTTCCTCCAAAAATTACTCCAGTCCAAACCCAAAGATATAATTATGTTGTACGTGGGGCTTGTACCTCTGCCAAACTATATAAGCAATAGCAAAAGGTATTTCAACCTTACTTACACATCTACCAGAAGAGATGAATATTTCACTGAGAGACAAGAAAGCTATTTTATTTCATTACTTAGGGGTAAAAAGACAAAGAATTTACTGTAAAGACAACCAGCTGTAGCTGCAGAGGCTGACACAGAGTGTGCAGTTGCACTGAGAACACTGTGGCAACACTTTTAAGTGATAGTTAATGGTTTTAGAGAATGTCACAAACACAGAAAGTGGAGCACGGGGTATAAATGAGCCTATGCTACTCTGGCTACTCTAAGAGCACGTGAATTTGGTACCACACAGGGCAAAATGCTAAGGGATCAGCTAATGGAGAAATCTGTTCTGTGTATTTGGAAACAATTGCTGTTCAAAAGAAA
Organism: Oriolus oriolus; assembly: GCA_013400235.1. Taxonomy (NCBI): domain Eukaryota; kingdom Metazoa; phylum Chordata; class Aves; order Passeriformes; family Corvidae; genus Oriolus; species Oriolus oriolus. The sequence continues at coordinate 868,461 of VXBT01000635.1, forward strand.
AACCAACAGTAGCCCCATACAGATGACTGGAAATTGCTCACAGCCCACGGTCAAAGCTGGGAAATGTTATAGGACAGGAAGATTTACCTCAGCATTTTGCACAGGTACTTTTGCTCTTTGCTAGCACCAGTCCACCAAAGAACTACACTGTTCAATGTTTTTGTTTTCAGCCAGGATGACAGGAACATATTTGCAGTTTACAGCAGGTGCCCAGCTAAGTCAACAAAGTGCAAGCTATGCAGTAAAAAATAATATATAAAAAAGGTCACTTTGCCTGGGTGTGCCGCTCCAGCAAGTTTCAGTGCCTTACAGGGGGAATGTCTGAATCCAGTGACCGGAGTGATACTTTGCTCACCACACCATCAGTAAAAGTGTTGTGTTGTCTCCTGTTTAATGCATGCAGAGACTTTTCAGATGCTTGTCAGTTCTTGTCCTGACAATCATTACTACACCTGTTTCTTTGAAAGAGAAAAAAAAATCAAGCTATTCATTCACAACCTCCAGGTGGTCACCTTTGTGCTTGTGGCAGAGAGTCATTCTTCCTGGCAGGCTTTTCCAGATCAGACCCCTAATGTCATGTCACTTGACTGAAGGGTCTCACAACACATGTCCACATGGCCCTCCGGCAGTGATGGGGACCTGACTCCATGCCCCCTCCAATGACTATGACTTCCATATCTTCCTGCTGAGGATGAAGGAGGTGGAATTACATATCCTGTAATTAACTGCAGATGATACTACACAAGAAAAACAGCAGCGGCTAAACTTGTGATTTAAATCAAAACGTAAATGCTATTCTCAGGTGCTCGGTGCATTAATAGTTCTTAATTGCCTGTTGTCTTTGCAGCCTTACCTGGGACCTCACCCACACCCTTTGCTGTGGCCTCTGGGTCTCCCCTCTTGTGTGCACTCAGGCACAGGTTTCAAGGAGCTCATCCAATTAAAGACTAACTAGGGTGGGAAAAAGATTACTTTTCAGCTGAATGAATCTCCATTCTTTGCACACTGAAGATGGCATAAGGAAAGAGGCTCAACTGTGCAGTCCTGGGAAAGATAAGAACAGCTACTTCCTTTGCTGGTAGACATGACACTCTACCATTTACCTCCTGATCTCTCCTGATGCAGAACCTGGCAGGAGGATCAGTGGCAGCTTCTAAACATGAGAGACCCATAAAGGCTTCCAGTATTTGGGCTAAAGAGTACACCCATTGTTAGCTTGCCACACAAACATCAGCAGAAGTGTAAAAAAAGCTATTCTGTGACTTTTTATGTTTTCTGTAAGAAAAAAAACCTCACCTTTTTATGAGTGTGGTTTATCATATGATGATAAGTATATGATAAAGCTAGAACAGTGCCCTAGAACATTAAAAGGAAGCCTATAAAGGTATTTTCTTTCATGTGGTGTCAGAACGGTATTATCAGTGCTTGTTACTTCCGTATAGTGTGTGCAGACATTAAACCTTAGGAAAAACAGATGTGGACAAGAAAAAATTGTTTTGCATATTGCATTTAATGATGATTCTTAAATAGCACCTCACTGAATCAAACTGGGACATTATAGGATTTGGAGCTGTCACTAAAGATGGCCTCAGTACAACATGCAGATTTATGGAAGAGGGGGGAAAGATCTTCCTTTATAGGGTATGTGTTCATCCCAATGGAGGAAGAAAGAGACAGCACTAGATAAGAGGCATTTGGTATCATGCCAGACATTGCTGTTAATCCATTCTCAGATGGATTTCCTAATGAATGTCATTTATGGAGTCATACTCTGTGCGTGTCTGCCTTTCTAACTCCTGGTTCCATTGACTCAATCTCAAACAAATGTGATAAATAGCTAGAGGTCTCAAGGACAGTAAGAATTTACAAGTTTCATTAAAACTTTTATATACATATATAGTTCAAATATAAAGTTGCATAAGTAGTCAGGTTGAAGAAGAAGGGCATATCAGCACCGCTGCTAGGGGAAAAGTTGGATGGTGAACTCACCTGTACTCAGTATCAAAGAATTTACATGGAGACATTATAAAACTGGGGAGAAGCTTAAACTGGTTTTTGTGTCCTAGTAAATACCAGGTGGTACCCTGAACACAAGCACTAGAAAGTAGGTTGACAAGTTTGGCATCTCCTGCCAATTCCTTCTGTACAGTAAATTTCTGTCATAGCAGGGTTCTTTAAGGCATTGAACTGCTGAGAAACTGGATGGGTGAGTGTTTCTCTGGTGAGTAATTTCTAAACTTCTGCAGATGCCTCTGGGTGAGATAAGCAACCAGTTGCCTAAACAGGGAGATTGAATGATAAACAGCTGAGACACTGCTGTGCAGTTCAACCTCTCTTAAATAGCCCCAGTAAAGATGAATACCTAAGAAGGGAGTAGTCTCAGTAGTCATATGTAAAAAGCCAGACAGAGCAAAGCTAGAAAAAGACAAGATGCTGATTAACTGGAAGATAGATAAGATGTAGAATTTCCTCTCTAAGTATAAATGTTTGTTCAGCATGGCAAATGAGGGTCAAGTGCAAGTGGGAAAACCAGAGTCTTTGCTTTACGAGCAATGCAATATGCAAAACAATTAATAGAATCCCAGAGCTTGTAGAGAAGTCCTTTCAGAGTCATATTTGCCAGCCTTTCTGTGCACAGACCAGACAGTGTCTACGTCCAGCCATGACTGCACAGGGGTTGTGCTGACAGAGACAGGCAGTGTTACTTCCCGGCCCTCAGGGTGGCAATTCAGTCTGCAGTTCTTTCCTGCAAGTGCCTTGGGCCATCTCAGGCTGGCATAACCTATCAATGCAAAACTACTTTCTCCAGAGTCTATCTCAAGTTCCTGTACTTACTAAGCTTTACAATGTGCCCGGAGTGGCAATTCAGTCTGCAGTTCTTTCCTGCAAGTGCCTTGGGCCATCTCAGGCTGGCATAACCTATCAATGCAAAACTACTTTCTCCAGAGTCTATCTCAAGTTCCTGTACTTACTAAGCTTTACAATGTGCCCGGAGTGGCAATTCAGTCTGCAGTTCTTTCCTGCAAGTGCCTTGGGCCATCTCAGGCTGGCATAACCTATCAATGCAAAACTACTTTCTCCAGAGTCTATCTCAAGTTCCTGTACTTACTAAGCTTTACAATGTGCCCGGAAGGTCAACTCACTCAGACTTCCTTGGAATGGAAATGAGGGAGGGATTTCAGGATGGACCTTCAGTAAGGAGGAGATCACTGCAGCACCCAGGTATTTTAATTGCTGCTTGAGTAGTTTAGGTAGACCAAACAGCTCATAAAAGGTGGGAAAACAAAAGCACTTCACTCACAATAAGCAGCTAATACTTATTCCAGTTTGATACAAATTTTAATTAATGTTTTTTTCTTTCTCCAGACTTTAAACTGTACTTGTGCCTCCTGGAAGAAAGGAGAGAAAAAGTAATAGAGACATTATTTTTTTTTCCCATTAATTAACCATCTGGGACCTTGGAACTATGAAAAAACTAAGAAAAATTCTGATTAAAAATATAATTTTTTACCCTGGTAAAAATGTTTCCCTTGAGGATGGAGGACCAGAGTCCATTTAAAGGTAGAGGAGATTTTATGACTGATTTCATGGGCTCTTGGATTTGTGTCTCAATACCACATTTTCCAAGGTACCCATGTATGAGGCAGGTGGTAAGGAGGCATGTTTAGACTTCTGACCACTTCTAGTAATGTGGTGCTTGGTGAACTTCATCTGTCAAAATTGTAGGCTACATCCATGTTTCCCATGCAGTGCCAAGTCTTCTAGCACTCTGTCACCCCACTGGTGCTTGTATTTCAGTTCCACGATCACCCAAAGCATCAATGCAAATGTCTGCTAGCAGTGACAGTGCCACCATTTCAAGTGGCTCTTGGGCACCTATCTTCAAAAGGGATAAACTGCTCCTGGAGCAATCCTCAATCTCTCTGTCCTTTGAACTGTAGAGAAAATATAGATAACTGCCTTACACAGTGGTGCCACTGAGGGATCAGTGGGCCAAGGCTGAGGCCAGCTGTGTGTGGTTCAGTAAGACGAAGTGCCGGGTCCTGCACTTGGGTCACAACAACCCCCTGCAGTGCTATGGGCTGGGGGAAGTGTCTGGGAAGCTGCCCAGTGGCAAAGGACCTGGGAGTGCTGTTTGACAGTGTCTGAAGATGAGCCAGCGTGTGCCCAGGCAGCCAGTGGCATCCTGGCCTGTATCAGCAATAGTGTGGCCAGCAGGACCAGGGCAGGGACTGTCCCACTGTACTCGGCACTGGTGAGGCCACACCTCGAGTGCTGTGTCCAGTTCTGGGCCCCTCAGCTCAGGAAGGACATTGAGGTGCTGGAGCATGTCCAGAGAACGGCAGTGGAGCTGGTGAAGGGTCTGGAGCACAAGTCCTGTGAGGAGCAATGGGAGGACCTGGGTTTTTTAGTCTGGAGAAAAGGAGTCTCTGAGGGGGGATGTTATTGCTCTCTACAACTGTCTGAAAGGAGGTTGTAGCCAGGAGGAGGTCAGTCCTTTCTTCCAAGTTAACAAGTGATAAGACAAGAGGAAATGGCCTCAAGTTATGCCAGGAGAGATTTAGATTGGTTATTAGGAAAAATTCTTCATTGAAGGGGTGGTCAGGCATTGGAACAGGCTGCCCAGGGAAATGGGGGAGTCACCGTCCCTGAAAGTGCTCAAAAACCATGTAGATATGGTGCTAGGGACACACCTAGTGTAGTGGTGGACCTGGCAGCGTTAGATTAATGGTTGAACTTGATGGTTGTAGAGATTTTTTTCCAGCCTTACTGATTCTACGAGTATATGATTCCCACATAAACACTTCTGGAGAGGCGTGGTTAAAAAATGGGCTTGACTGATATCCTAGGTAGCTCTAAATAACTGTTTTCCTATCACTACTGTAGAATAATTATCCCTTAAAAGTGGAAGCTAAACAGAAGTAACGTGTTGGAAATGCTGAACTTGTTGAATAATACTTCCAGCCTTTTCTTTAACATGTGCTAGGATGCTCAGACTAGGAACTTAGCAACTGGGCAAGGAAATGTGCTTTTGACAATACCTTTTCTTGTGCCTAATTAACATTTCCAAGGACCCTCCAACTGCACAAACTTTTGAGAAGAGGCAGGTTTCCTCATTGTCAGAAGATATTTCACAGATAATATTCCAACACCTGAAATGTCAGTCCAATAGCACCTGTCCCAGGGTGAAAACACCCTTTTCTGCATCTCAGCTCTGGGCTGTGTCTTGTTGAGCTTGACCCTGGAGAGGCAACAATGACAAGCAGATTGTTTTTTCATTGCTGGTCCTCCTTTACTGGTGCCAACTGGAGAGCAGTATTACTGCCTCACTCAAATTTAAAGAAGACAAACTACATCTTGTCTTGATGTGTGAAGAAATGTAGATTAGGACATGATGGGGGATGTTGAAGTGGGGCAGAAAGATCTGAAGATGAGGAATGTATTTAAAGAAACTGAAACGGAGAGTGGGCTGGGGCAGCAAAGAGGAGGCTGAGAAGAAATGCAGCTAGCTGGCAAGTGGAGAACATAGAGCAGGGTAGGAGAAGAAAGCTGAGTCTAGTTGCAGAAAAAAGAAGGCATATGGGGGCTGAGAGTTATTTAGGCTAAGGCTTTGGAGGGGAGACAGTCCCTGAAACCCAACTAAAGAAGGGTGCTAAGTAGAATGAAAATTCAATGAAAATTCAATTGGCTAGGTCAGTGGATTATGGGAATACGAGGAGCAGATATGAGAAAGATCTGATGGGTAAAACTAGAGCTCACAGGGAGACACATTTGACTCAGATGTCTGCAGAGAGAACCTGGGAAACAAGTGATGAAAGTGGAAGTGGAAAAAGAGCCAGGAGGGGGGAAAAGACCTAAGTGGAGCCAAGGACAAACTGGAGGTTTTGGCTGGGTGTAAAGGAGTAATAGGAACACAAAGGGCATTTGGTAATGTTTGTATAGAGTCTCTGTATTTTTTAACAGACTCCTTCCTAAAGCCCCAAACAGAAGACAAGAGTCCTGAATATCACTGTTTGTCTGCCACCAATATCAGTGAAACCTGCTGGCCAAGGGGTACCCACCCAGCAGTACTGTTTCTGAGAGACCTGTTGTGACTGTAAGCTACTTCCTTAGTGCAGAACTCGGTGATATTCCCAGTCCTGGAATGAAGCAGAGCAGAGGATACATAAGCTGTATGTCAGAAATGGGAGTTCTAATTTCTAATGTGCTTAGCAACAAACCACAGCAATTATACAACATGTATTCAAATTGATCTAAAAAATGAAAGTTGAACATAAACTTCAAGTCATTTTCTCGAAGTTCTTTGGTTTATTCACTAATCATCTTATTTTTGTTCCAGATGATTCAGGGAATCTATTAAAAATAATGACAATTGCAGCTGATGTCTCCCCAGCACACTGTCTGTCCTGAGTGCTGAATAAGGCAAGGGTTCAGCAGAAAAAGAAATTACAGTAAGAACATATCATGTAGGACTGTATCACATTCAAGTGCAGGCATGCTTTAAATCAAGAATTGAAAATATGGTACAAAATGAAGGAAGTCTCCGAATATTTTTCCCAAGGAAAATTCAGTCCTGGAGATTGATTTTTTCCCTCCTAAATATTTATAAAGGTCCATGAATGACTTCTTTCCTGGCCTTTTTCACCTTGTACGTTTATATTGAACTTAAAAAAAACCAAACACAACAAAATAACAGAAAAGTGTAACTGGAAGATTATTCTGCCTTATTTGCACATTCCCATAATAACAAAAATGTGAGAATTTCAAGTTCTTCCTAATTTAGTATTCATGTGCCTTATTTTTTCAAAAGGAACAATGCACACATCACAGGATTCTGCAGTATTTTCTGACACTGGCTAGTAATTTACTCATGAGAATCATCCCACTATAGACACTGTGATTGTTCACATAAGCGTAGATTAGCAAAAGGAAGGCAGAGTTGGACCCTCCGGGGGTCCAGTTCTACATAGTTATAGAATCAGTCAAACATATGATGAATATATGGGAGTGGGAATGGAGAAAGCAAAATGAGTCTGTGACTTGAAAAAAAGAGCATGTTTGATTATCATAGGTCCCTTGTGTACCTTCCTTCCATATCTGCAGTAGAGAGAATATTCTCTGGCAGCTATCATTTATTATTTATTTTTTATGCTTTAATTATTTGTGGAAATCCTTGGCTTCTGCTTGTTCAGCCAGCTCCTCTGACAGTAAAGTTTACATGTTAAGATGTGGGAGGTGAAGCTGTGGTTCAGAGGAAGGAAGGAAGGAAGGAAGGAATATTGCTTTGACTGCTGGTGATGTAATATTGACCATCTGCAACTTTTATACATTAATCTGGTCCTATATGTTTTTCAAAACAAAAACCCACACAGATATTGACTGCCTTCTTACCTAGCTGTTTTCGTTAATTTCTGGGCTGTCGCATTTGAGTCTTTATGCTACTGATAGGACTTCTTTATATTTAAATTTAAAGTTTGAGTTAGAGCCAAAGTATCTGACTTATCCAAACGATGTTCATTGTTTTCTAAAACTTTGTGTATTTCTCATTCCTCCCATTCACTTCTCATCTCCACATTTCTCATTTTTTTCTTCCCTGCTTTGCTGCCAGACTTTTTTTTCCTAGGCTACCCATCTGAGTTTTCTTGGATGAGTCTACTTTTTCCACCTGGCAATCCTGTCTGGGTGGAGTTCAGAGATTTTGGACAATTGTCAGGGATTTCTGGACATCTGGCAATCCATTTGAAACAGGATGGGAAATTTTATACGTGTCTCTGCCCACATGCAGATGATGCCTCCAGCACATGTAGAGGCTATTGCCCAGATCCCAGGAGCACTGGCCTGCAGAGTGTGTGCTACACAGGTGGTCTGGAGGAGAATGGTAATTCCAGCCTGTTTGAGAAGGCTGGAGTCACAGTGAGCCTGCTGGGCAGGGAATGTGCGCTGGTGCTGCTGTGCCCCAGCCACAGGGCTGATTTCATGAACGTTTGCAGTGCTGCCTGTCCCAAACAAAATGGGCTATTGCACAAACAACCCAGTTTCTTCCATTCACTAAATTTCTCGGCTTCTCAGTGCTCTGCCCATTACTCAGTTCTCTCACCCCTTTCTGCCTGGGGTGATAGAAGATTGGGGATTCCTGCCTCTTTCTGATACTCTTGGAATGGACAAAATTAATTTGTTGTGGGAAGGCAAGAGCTCAGAGACTCCTGCCACAGCCCTTCAAACCTGGGGAGAGGCATGGTGTTGAGTGATATTTGGGGTAATTGTCTCCCTTGATTCCTCTCAGAATTGGTGTGTCTCATGTGATAATCATTATTAGTAATAACTCCTGGGCCGTGGTGCCAGAAGGATTTTAGGTGATATTGAAACCAACTGAGCATTAAATACCTACAAGAAATATGGGCTCTTGGCTTTAGTGTTTATGATCCCCTGGTCTCCAATGGGTTTGCAAGTGAGGTAAGCTTTATTCACAATTCAAACACTGGGGAAGAGGAGTAGTCCAGATGAAATTCTTTCACAGGTATCACATAGCTGGACAAAGCCTCCATAATCCCATCCAAAGTGCCATATATCTGACCACACTCTTACTGTTTCTCATGCTTCCTCTGTTCCAAAACCTTTTTTCTGAGGGAGAGCTCTTCATCCTTGTATGTTGGAAATCTCTGCTGATAGATCCCTGGCAGTGTCTCTTCCACAGCTAACCCTAAAATCAGAGCTCCTTCATAAATGCAAGGAACATCAGAGAGAAAAATAAAGCATTTTCTTAGAAATTCTGGATACCGCACACAAGCCAGGATTCTGGGAAAGCAACCTCTCTGTTTTGATGTGATACAGCTGATGCCTAAAAACTCAAACCAAATGACTTAAATTTCACAGACACTGCCAGGAAGTGTTCTAGATACAGTAATGGTACATGGAAAATCAATATTTATTATCATTTTAACTGAAAAATTAAAAAGATTTGCCATAAAATACAAGTGCTTTGCAGCATTTTGCATGTTCAGAGCATGTCCTCTAGAGTACTATTAATATAGTTTGTCAAGTGAATGATGCATTGTTTATGCAATTATAGAGATGTAGCCAAATCTTTTTTCTCTCCCTCTTTCCACCCTCTCAAGTGGCAGCAGCAGGTAGCTGGAGCTGATGGTTCATTTTTAGGCCGCTGTGGTGCAGAATATATATTTTCAGAAGTAATCTACTAATTGGTTATGCAGACCATCTCCCAGCTGTGTCTCAGTGCCTAAGTGCAGGGAAATCCAAGCTCTCAGGTCTGGAAAGGGTAATGCAATAAAAACCTGTTATCATGTAGTAATTGAGGTCCAAGGTTTACAGCAGCATCATAAACATGATGCATTGAAATGCAAAAGGCCAGAGTGACTCAGGCTTAGGCAGGAGAATCAGAAGTTTATTAGTACTCTATGGCCTGGTACACTTGCTTGCTCAACGCATATTGAATTTGTAAAGGTTTAAACGTTGCTTTTAAATAACTTTTTACAGTTTATTTTCCCTTAGTGGACATGTTTACAGCTGGGACTTTCTGGGTTTCACCCTATGCTCATTTTCTGTGAACATGGCAAATTCTTCCATGAACTTTCAACTTCCTCCTTCACTTGAGAGCCGAGAACTAAAACTGAAGAAGTCACAATGTAGGACCATTTACACCCTTGGCACTTCAGCCAAGTTTTCCAAAGTTTCCTTTAAAATCATAAAGGTCTGGATTCAAGCATTTAGCTGATGACCTACTAACTGGTAGAAGTTCTCCTAAGGTGTCTTGCAGTAAAGATGGTCAGAAACGAATCTTGTTTGTAAACTGTAAGTGTTGTGAAAAGACTCCGTTATTATTCACAGAAATGCATAAAAGGGCAACAAAAACTTTCCAAAGACTGAAACACCCAAGACTTTAGTTAATAACAGTTAATAAGAAAAAAAACCAGAAGAATTTTGAATTGGCTCTGGGGTTATTGTGGGTTAATTGGGCAAAACGCCGTAACACCTGGGTACTTCAAAAAGCATACTGATAATACTCACAATATAGCAATTTTTCTGTGATAAAACCAGGGATATTAGCCTGATGCCTTCTGGTGTTCCAAGATAAAACAGAGCAATTACACAGGAGAGATTTTTCGAACCTTTTTGAGCCAAACTACAGACAAGGCTCACTATTTTTCATGTACTGTAGTTATTTCTGCAGATTTGTAGCAAATAATAGATTCACGACAAACAAGTAAAAATCTGGCTCTAATTAGTTCTGCTAGAGATGTTGTAGAACAGAAATATCTCTTTCTGACTCTTGCAAAAAAGTAGTCTATAGTTTAAATTTTGAATAATTTAATTGGTCCAGAACTGCTTACAGTTATAAATATTTGAATCAGTAATAGTCCATGGACTTTCAAGAATTACTTTTGATTTGTTGTAGAATGGAAAAAGGCAATAAATCAGATCCAGTATTCTGTTCTGCTATGAAGGAAGGAAGTTGCTGTATTTCATTGTTTTTGTTCAGTGAATACATACCACTGCCCCCCTGAAGACAGTATTTTGACTTGTACAAAAAATGGTGCTTGTATCAGCTGAAAGGTGTTTAAAGGATTATACAGCATCCTCCATCTAGCTAAAGGATATAGTGAACTGGAGAGATCATGATGAGAATTGCCAAAGGAGATATCAATTTCCATAACAGTAGCAACATCTCAGTCCCTTCAAATTATGCTCAATAATAATTTTAAATAGAGTCTCTGCTGCTCATAGCATACACTTAAATTTTTTTTTTAATTATGCCCACTCATAGCCTTTTTAGTCTCATATCTTGAAACCCACTTTATCCAGATGAAGATATGATCAGCAGTAATAACAAGAAAGGATCAAGATTTATAAAACATGACAACTATGGGAGAAATGTCTACAAATGCCAAATGTGCAGAGCTCTAGGTCTCTGGCTACTTACACCTTTTAATAAAATAAAACAAGAATCTTGCAAGACTTAAAGAATAGCTTGCTTTTAAGTCTTTGAAAAACTTTTTACTTTTCTGTTTTTCTTTATCCACTGGGATCTAGCTATTTTCTTCAATCCTAAGTCTTTTGAAATGGTTTTTTGCTTTTCTTACACTCCCTTTAAAAGGAAGATACCACTGGGAAAATTGTATGCCTTCTGCTGAAAGTCTCGTGGCAGATGATTAATATCTGTTACTTTGATAGGGAACCTGAAACTTCAAAACCTAGGAGTTCAAGCATTTTGCTGCCAGCAGTTTGCTCTGCTCTGAAACCAGTGCCCGGGACCAGCTGAAAGACTACCCATCATCAGCATATGCTGTAGGTTCCCTACTGATTTAGTTCTGAGTAAAGAGAGGGGAGACTAAAGCATGTAGGCACACAGGGGAGAGAGCTTTAAAAGTAGTGAGACAATAACATCGCACATAGAACATGAGGGGAAGGGGGTGTCCTCCCCCGATCCCCACTCACTTCTTTATTCTCCCTTCCTCTGTCTAGTATCTCATGGAGAATAACAGAGAGGAAAGACAATCTTCATTTCAAAGACAGGACAAAATGGAGCACAGGACCTGGATTGGGTGAATTTTGTTCCTTTCCCAATTAATCTAAGCAGCATGTTCACTTGGAGTCACTGCAGCCTTTTGTTTACAGAAAGCTCTGTTTGCTACATAAATGGCAAAACTATCTTGGCTAGAGGCATGAAGGAGATGGCAAAAAGGAGCTAGTGAATAAAAGGAAGAGAGGAAGAAGAAACTAAAGCACAAGGAGACTTTCTTCTCTGGGTGTTCAGTGTGACCATTCTCATTACTGATATGTGAATTGCCTTCCTGACAACTGCATGTTTATTTGACAGAAACACTGGTTAGTTTCCAAATACCTGATACAATCTTCAGCTCATACCCACACCACCAAAATAATGCATTGTTCATATTTTGACTGATGCTTAGACATATAGGGAATCATCCCCTGTTTAATGGCCAAGAAAACTCAGAATCTGAGTTACAGTTGTCTGCATTAGGTACAATTGGTATACAGACAAATACAGGCCACAGTTGCTGAAGATTGCTGGTAGAATCTCTTGTCAGCTCCTGAACAATTGAGCCCTACAGTGGTACTACAGTTTAATAACATGGGGGCAAGAGAGAATTCAAGGATGTGACAGCTGAGATCAACATGAACCAAATGCCTGATTGCTGATTTCAGCTGGACAGTTGCCATATTTTTCCCAATATTTTAGCAATGTTTAGCAGGCATATTGCTTATGCACAAGATCTATTGCTAACTCAGCCTTTGTACATGCTGTTACTAGAAAACAGGCAGGTGTGAGAGAGGCTGGTTTCTTGGAAGAGTGTTTTCTATCTTCACTCTGAACCAAAGTTTCTAGAACCATGGTTTCTAGAGTTGGGAGAGTTAAGTAACAGTATTAGCTGTGTGGTATGTGCTGATGTAGTGTGACTTTGTTATTGCTTACTTTTGTGTCATGACATGTTAGACATCTAAGAATTATTATCCAAGGGACAAAGAATATCAAAACCATGTTTTGTTTAGCTAGTTCTTGAACCTGTGAGCTGCCCCAAATCCTCACCCTTACATTAACTTCAGTCTGAGTTAAGTGTGTTGAGGTCCTTCATGAAAGGATGTAAAAGATAAAACCCCCAAACAAACAAAAAATAGCCTTTAAACCGCTAGAAATACCTTATTTAGTTTCTTTTCTTTAGCAAGGCATTAAGAGCACAGTTTGCAGTTTTCCTGCTGCAGATCAGCCTCCAAGATCAGCCTGCTGATTTGCAATACTGGACTCTATCCAGCATAATGAAAACAGGGAGATTATTTCTGTCTTTTTGTTTTGTTTTATTTTGTTTTTCTGTTTGGATGCAATTACTAGCATCTTTTATTAGACTTAATTCTATTATATGTTCCCAGCTCTGGCTCTAGACCTAATTACCACTTCTGGAAAACTACTAGTGCATATACTACACATCATATTCTTCACACCTCTGTGATTCCCTGTTCATTAAAAACTTCTAAATATTCAAGTTTCTGTCCATTCTAGACCACAATAAAATAGTAGTTACCCCCTCTCCTGCCCTTAACTTCACACACAAACAAGACCAGCCGCTAATCTATTCCTGTGAACAGGGAACTCCACTTGTTGGCCAGATCTGCAGTTGTTTCCTGATGTGCTGCTGTGGCCTGTGTATTAAAGGTTTCACTACATAAACTGTTCAGTTTAGATGAGTTAAAGAGAGTAAAATGATTGTGCCATGCTGTAGCAAAAATTTTCAGACTCTGAAATTTGTCTAAAGAAGAACAGTTTTAGAAGAGCAAGAATTTTCCTACATAGTCTAGCACTAATATGGAACTAGCCTTGCTTTAAACTCTGAAATTAAACAGTAAAATTTGACATCAAGTTAAGAAGTTCAAATAAGAAGCCACCATGAAAGAGCAGAGGTAGATGGCAAAGTAGGAAGTGAAACAACGATAAGGACAGGTGACTTTGGAGAAAGTTCTCTTCACTAAAAACGCTGCTTCAGCAGTTCCAGAGTTATTCACTAACTTGGCAAACAGTTTCTGTTGAAAAACTGGTCATGTTGACATCTTTTGTTTTCAGCATTTCCAAAGTGTTATTAAGGAGTGCGAGTGCAAGACAAGTCCATAAAAGCCTGAAGAGATTCTGATGAGCTTTGCAGAATGGCAGTTTGCATTATCTCCTCTTACCCCTGAGGAGATCCACCTCTGGGTGGATACAAAGTTAATCCCTTTCTTATCCCCCCCCCAAATTGTATAATTATACTTATATATTTATATACTGCGCAGCTGTTCTACCATTTTATAATCCAGGTGTATAATTAGCTCCTGGTGCATTTGAGGTGGCCATTCATGTTCCTGTTTCTTGCTTGCAGCAGAGAAGTCTTTAAGACCCTGCATTTCAGTGGCTTCAGTACCCATCTTAAATACTGGGTAAAAGATTACAAAGGGTGATCCATCCCAGGCAATTTTTAAACAGCTAAATCTGGAGATGGTGTGTCATTAGCTGGTGGGCCAGGGTCGCTCACACCCCAGCTGGCTATTACGACACACCAACGGCAAAGAGATGGGAAGGGTCCTTACATGGGGTTCCGCAGGNAGGGACAGGGGCCAGTGGGAGAATGGGGAGGGAGGAGCTTTCTGGACCAGAGTCAGGAAAGGGGCAGGGAAACCCACAGACCAATAGAGGAAACAGAACTGGGGTACATCTGCATAGTCCAACAAAGCATCCTGGGTGAGGCTGCTTCTCTCACCGTAACCTTGGGAGAGCTCTCAGGGTCTGTCCCATTTAGTGCACTGTGTCATTCCCTGATTGGGATGCTCACTGGCTCCCACAATGGTGTTCAGCCATTGACATTAAATGTGTTTGGCGTAGTACATAGGTTCTGAGTTCCTGCAGGGTGTCCACTGTCCCATCATAGCCAGGGGTTATCCCTCCTGTGCAGTCAGTAGAATCTGGAGTGGTACTTCATCTCAGGTGAGTTTTCATGTGGTTATCTTAACAGGTCTCTAGGTCTCCTTGATGATGCTGACTGGATACCTGTGGAGTTTAGTGCGGCTGTAGGTCCCTAGGGGTTGGTAGATGAGAGAGAATGTAACCTTATTCTTCAGTGAAGTCTATCTTTATTTTTCACCTTCACAACCTGGAATCCATTGTGGACAAGCAAAAGTCTTTCTCTTGTCCATTAGTTAAAGTATTAACAGTGAAGCAACATTTGCAGTCTGACACTTATCAAAAAAAAAAAAAGGAGTTTTATATTTTGTACCTGTGCTGCTTGGCTCAGAATGAACCTGAAGGACATATTCAAGACATTTGTGATTATACTTTTTTTGCTAATAGGAAATTTTCTATTTGTCTTTGTATAAAATAGTGTATTTAAAGCATCTGTCCTCACCTTTTTGGTGTCAAGTCAAAGATTCTGCAAGAATATACTTTTTTGACCAGGTCTGGTCCACCAACATGTATATATAGCCACTTTGTGTGGATGTCAAATGTGGATATTTATGCTGGAGTGGCTAAATGTACATAGTCATTAGGCCAAAAAAACTACAACAATTACTAAACCCAAACCAAGTAGGTTTACTTGTACAACCTGTCTATATTTTTGGCAATAAAATTTTCACAGTAGTGTAGACAAGTCTTTCATTTGTGCCTCAGTGAAATTTATCTAGAAAGTGATCCTCTATTGCCCAGCACTCACCTCGGAGTTCATTTTCAGGGGTTCTATTTACCATTCCTGTGGCAGACACACATGAAAGATCAGACATAATCAATCATGCTTTCAGTTTATTTCACCCCAACATCAAACATCTCTGTCACAGTGACACTAGGATCATAGTTGAGTTCTCATTAAAAAATAGAAAATCAGCTCAACATTGTGTTACTCCAATACAGATTACAGAGCCTTTGGTTGTTAAGTTTCTTGTAAATGCTAATCAATCCCAGCCTTTTAATTCTTCATCCTGGACGTTTTGTAGCCGTGTGCCTGTATATAACTGCTGTGCTTTGGGCTGAAGTACGAGCAGCAACCTTTTTATGGGTCTGTTGTTAAAACTCGAACATTATGAGATTCATCAAACTAAGTAACACTGCTAATGTAAGAGTCTCTTCTTGCCCAATGAATGATTTATAACAAAAGAGCAGACTTCTTTATTAAAAGGTTCTCATGCTCTAGAGGCTCTCGTGCTTATACAGATAAGAGCTGCCACTGTTCTGTTAGAAGAAATATGCTTTTCACTGTGACAAAGGAAGCAGGGAAAGTGCATCGGCCATTGGCATTCCATGATTTTGTTTCTTTTATCTTCCCTGGAGATTAGTTTGCACAAGACTATATTCATAGTTTTACCAGTAAAATTTTTGAATTTGGTATTTATCATTCTTTTGTTTTTGATAATATTAAGGCTATGTTTTGTTATAAAACATAGTGGGGCACATTTTGAACACTATCTGATTATCTGATCTTTCAACTTTCAGTCCAAATCTTGTGCACATCAGTACTTCCAAATATTTTGAAGAATAAAACTCAGATACTTCTAGCTGCAAATTGATTGGGTCATGTCTTGAAAAATTCAAACTGTGGGCACACAGTTTTTTCCTGCAAAAATTCTGAACTTACGAAAGAAAATTTTCCTCAGTTTGTTCTCCTGAAAGGAGACCCCCTAAACTGTTTGTGCAGAGAGTCTGTCAGTTGCTATCAGTTGCTAACAGTCTATCAGCTGCTGAGCCCACTGACTTCCTAAGCTGCAACACAGCTAACTACAACCAGCTGCTAAATATGGTCTCAATACAGCAAAGCACTTTGGCATGTGCTCAGCTTTGGCAGGGTGAGTATTCACATTAAAGTCACTGAGACTTTCCATACACCTAAAGTTCACGTGTCAGTGTCAACGTGGATTGGGCCTTTCACACACTTTCCTGCGTACCCACACATAGGTATTGCTGATATATGCCTTAATATGCCAGTGGCAGACATAAACACTTCCTGCACAAACCACAAATTAATTGGAACAGAAGAAATTCCTAGAAATCTCTTAACAAATAATGTGGATGCTTCTGTAGTTTTCTAGGAAACAAAGGAAAGTTATTGGTGCGCTCATTTATTTATGATGTTTTAAGTATGTCATTGTAACAGAGTCTCATAGAATAGATTCCTTATGATGATGGATGGGTTCATCAGCAATCTTCCAAGCTGCATAGAACATTTATAGGTAGTTTTGTGCTGGCTGTTTTTATGTAGTAAAACCTATACAGTAAATAATAGCTGGAATGCCATGCACTAGGTACAATTCAGAAATGCTTCCCACATGATGCAAAGGTTGTCATGTTGCAGGAAGACCGCTCTGACAGTTATCTGATGCTTCTTTTGGGAAACATGTGAGTCTGTGCAACTCCAAATGGAGTCTGTGTCACAGTGCTTAGGTAATACTCACCCTGACACCCCTCCTTGTTTAGTGCAGAAGTGTAACGGCATAACTGGGAGACATTCCAGGTTTAACAATGCTCGGTCTTTCTTAGCTAATAACCATGAAAATTGTCAAGAGAGTACACTATGTCCTTGCAGCCACCTTTCCCACCTTGTGTCCCAGCACTGATTACAAGACTAAGATGCGCTTGAGGGAGGAGGAGAGCCTGTTCATCCCCAGCCTAACTCAGTTATGCTCCCCCAGTTGAGATGGCTGTGGGAGTGTTTTATTCATTTCTCATTATGTTCTATCATATCTGTCAAGTGGCCGTCACAGAAATCCATGAGACATTTCCTAGCGGAGTCCCCCCTCTCCAGGGACGAAGGCTTGAGGGCAGAAAGCAGAGGCCCTCACAGGATTTAAAGTGGAATTAAGGAGTGAGGAGCATGGAAGTGAAAAGGCTTTCCTGGGAAGAGAGAGGCAACGTGGAAAAATGGAGAGACAGTGCATAATTTGGCTTAGGAAACAAAAGGATAATAAAATTCAGAACTGGGCTCTCATGCTCTATTTTTCTTGGATTTCCTTCCTGATCATTCAATAGTGCTCAAACTTTGACATGAACAAGACATCTTCTCATAAGGTGTTGCAATAGTGACAGCATAAAGGTACATGAACGAGACAAGAAGTGCATGTTGACACGTCTCTTAGATTAAATTTGTAGGAGGAACTTCAGTGGGAGATGACTGTTTTGGAAAAACCTACCCAGTGCTCACCATTAATTCTTTGGGAGCCCTGCATCGAGGTGCAGGCAGCAGGTTTTATGTATTTTACTTCTCTTCTAGATACTTTGATAAAAGTGGGAGTTCATACAGCACACAAATGTTATTCCGAAATGGGTACCTCTCAAGCTGCACATTTTCTCTGTGACTGACAGTACGATTGGGAGACATTTACTGCACAAAGGAAAAGTGTGAGGAGTTCTCTTTCTGGCTAAGCTCACAGATTCATTATTATGTTCAGTGGTGTTTATACGCAAGACTCAAAGTGCCAAAGTGCACAGAAACATACTTGAAGTGCTGCTCCTCAGAATCTGCAGTAATCACATTCTGTGAAAGTCAGAGATTAGGGGAGTCATCTGAACAATCAGCAGTGCATCTGTCTCACATATTATATACAGTTTGAAGTATCCCTCAACTTTTTTTCTGTAAAACTAACATCAGTGTTTACCTATAAACAGACCCAGAAGTCATTTCTGACTATACTCTGCTTTGTATACAATGCTATTATATAAAGAGCTCAAGCAGCACGTCTGCCTGCCTAGATGTGTGTGTGTTCTCCTACTCCAGCTGCCAACAACCTAAATTATTCAGCAAGCCCTGATCATGCCAAGTTTTTAGTCAACAATGGAGATCCTGCCAAAGAGCTAATAATGTTTAAAAAAAAAAGGAAGCAATGTTTGTGACAATTAACAGAGCCTGCAGCCTGCAAAGAGAGTTGGACTCATTTGTAAAGGAAAATTTAAATGATATGCTTCATTATAAATGGTCCCATGCAACACATTGCTAATCAACCAGAGCAGCTTCTTTTTTTCCTCCTCCCTTCCTATCAGATAAACCAAACAGCAGCATGAGCCAAAGTTCTTGGCCAGTGCTTGCTATAGCTGTAAATGTGGTGTGGTTATCTATCAGTATCATAATCGGCTCAGATCAAACTGAATAATTAGCACTAAAGTGGATGAATAGAGCCCCAGCCTCTTATCTTGTCTATTAATAATAAGTATAACTTCACAGCCAAATCAAGAGGTGTGTTATTGTACCCCTGAGAGCCTGTTTGGGTAAAACCCCATGTGACCTCACCAGCATAAGCGGTGCAGATGGGACAGTGTGTGCCTGTAATGATGAGCTGCCAGCTGCTAGCCCCCCCTCCAACCCCACAGCTCAAAGTGGAGGCGAGAGAAGATAAACAAACCATGCACAAACATGAGACCCATTTGTAGGGACTCCTTCCTCCCCCCATCTTCCTTAATTACACCACCTCGATTAATAGTAGTTGCCTTTTATGTGACAGAGCTTTGCAGTCAAGCAGCTAAGAATAACTGGTGTTTTTCACCCAAGTTCACCACAAAATTTTAATCATGTTTTAAAGTGGAACCGGAATGACAACAAATTGCTAAAATCTTAGGAATAACTTCCAGACACACCACTCTTCTTATATTTAAACCATGGTACGTACTACATAATTATTGTGCAGTGTCCAAGGTAATAATTATCATTATGCTCTGTACTGCATTACAGTATTATCCTCATTTTAGGATATCTAAGAGTTTTAAGCCAACTTTATCTAATTACCTTAAATTCAATTTTGTTTATTTCAATAACTATAGAAGTTAACTCAAAGGAAGGTTTTCAAGTTTTGCAAGGGAATTAAGTGCTTTTACTCACTGTTTGGGAAATGCTTACTGCAGCCGATCTGCCGTTTACTATTCACATTCACTTTGGTTTTATTGACAGAGATGACTGTGAGATGCATTGCTGTAAGCAGCCTGATTATTCAGCTCACATCAATCACAGAAGCAGACTTTTATTTATCTGAGGTAGCCGAATATTTTTTGAAATATTTTCTCTGCATGGTTTGTATCTGAACTGGGATGAACCTGAACCAGGCAATTGCTGATTGGATTTGCTTTTGTGTGTTCCAGAGGCTCAAGCCGTGTGTTCCCTTGTGATGTTTTCCTGTGAGACTTAGGTTATGAAAAGAGATTTGGCTTGCCCCGTTACTAGAAGTGGCTGAGGCAGGGAAGTGAAGAAGGAGAGATTACATGTCTTCCCCCTGCAGAAAAACTGTTGGTGGACCTTGCAGTGCTGTCTGGTGAGGGAAGAAGGCTTTTTACCTTTTGTAAGAAGCAGATAAAGGCTGCCTGTTGTTGGGATCTGGAGCACAGCAAGAAGAGTAGAGAGAAGTCTGGATTCATGAGAAAGCATTAGCATTAATGCTACTGCGTATAATGGGATTAAATGTGGCTTAGGGCTTTTTTTATCCATTTTTCCTTTTTTTGTTGTTTTGTTTTTAGTTAGGTATTAAACATTTAGTAATGAAATTAATTTTTAATCATAATTTATTATTAAAGAAAAAAACCAGACAAAAAATATCCCCAACAACCAAATGCCAAACTCACTACAGAGGACACTGCTACCTGCATTTAACCATGGTAAATGGACTGCACAGCTCCTTATAGACTCAAGCACTTACCTGTGTAGCACCAAAGACAGCCACAGCAGTTTCAGAGAAGTAACTCCCAACAGGAGCACTTCCAGGCTGCATTAAGGCCACATTTGGGCAAGTACCTGTGTATTTTTGGTGGCAAATAGCAGGAAGATTTAAAGTCAAAATAAGAGTCCTTAACAAACTGTCCAGGTTCGGCTCTGTCCTGATTTTACCTTAAATAAGTCAATTGAAAACTTCTACTGGCTTCAGAGAATGTCTGACCAAGCCAGGTTTGTAGCTAGACTAAAATGCCAATATATAGTTTTATATCAAAATGGCTTTGCACCAAGTTGCCATTTCCACGTGGGCTTGTGGGAAGCATTTATAACTTTGAGTTGGTGAAGCCAATTTCCCAAAGATGGGTTGTTACAAGAGAGTCAGGAATGCCAACACTCAGATTTAAAATTGATTGTTGGATGTACTTTTCATGTGTACGAAGAAATGTCTTGTCACTGACATAAATGGCTTACAGTAAATATTTTTTTTTAATTAGGGAAAACCAGAGAGGACTGAGGTGTGAAGGCAGGACTTCTGGTGGAAGGCTGAGCCCTGAATCATGATGCTCTACCTCTCATGACTGACAGCAGGATTAAGCTGAAATGATCCCTTTTTCAGCTTGTTGTTTTTTTGAACTGCCTTCTTTTGTGCCTTTATAATCCAAAATGAAATGCTTAGTAAAGGAAATCAAGTTTGGATTTGCATGTACACCATCCAGCTTTGTTCTAATCTTGCTCACTGTATTCAAAATGAGAAAGATTCTGTTATTTCACTTAATTCAGTCAGTCATAACTCTGAAAAGCGGAAGCTTGAATGCATCCGAATGATGACCTGAGACCTGTGCCAGTAAAACTCTCCACCTCTTGTCATCCCTGAGATAACAGGGCGAGATTCACCACTTCTCCCATTTTGCTTCTTGCTGTTCAGTTTACTTCTTTCTGAACATCCATCTGGCATTATTGTGCTTGCTTAGCAAAATTCAGGACAAATAAAAAAAGGAAGATAATTTCTTCAAATTCTAAAGTAGCTGTTAAGCTACATCTGCCCATTCAATTCAACCACCAGCAAAGACTCTGCCTCTGCCAGACATGCAGCTGTACTTACAGCCGTGATTCAAGTCTGGAAATTCATTTCCAGACTCACTAAAAATCTACTGGAGAGACATACAATGAGTAATATTTTCTGTTTTGTGTATGTATGGGTTTAATATAGACAGAAACTTGGCAAAAGAACCTGCTACACATTTCCAACAGCCTATCCCTGTAGACTAAGTGTTAAAATATATATGTATACACTCACAGGCATACATTTATACACACTGAGATACATAGACTGCCATATATGTGTATATGTATATGTGTGTATATATATGCACATGCAATCCCTTCTAATCAGTTGGACAGTGAGTAACACCAATTCTCTGCTAAAAGCAGGAGAGGAGGAAATTATTGGGCTTTTTTAGAGTATGTTACCTACAAGTGCAGACCTGAGTTTAGTAATCGTGCTTTTATTGCACACAGACTGTAAAATATTTATGGAGACAATGTGATTTGGGTCAAGGCATTAAATAAAGTAAAAGTTGCTTTATTCAATATGTGATGAACGGTGTTCCATATTAAAAACCAGAGGGAAAAGTGTTAAAATGAAAAAATATGCTTAAAACAAATTCATCTGTTCAAAGTTCATAAATGTTTTAAGAAATGCAGACAAACAAGTCTTGAAATCCATATTTATTGTACACAACTGAAAAAACAAATAGTATTTATTTAATCCAGAGGGAGAAGTGACTAAAAATTTAGTATTTCTTGATCAACAAAAAAAATTTGTCCTTGGAAATTACCATAGTATTTATTGTCAGGCAAGTTACAATAGAGTTATGGCTCTTCTCTTGATAAATTAATAAAGCTGTTAGGTCAACATTGATCTAGACAGAAAATATTTCCTCCAAGTCTGAGAGTATTTTTGAAGCTTCAATTCTACAACATTTCTGTATTAAAATATGTGGAGAATGCAAAGTGAATTTACTTGGCTGTGAGACTTCTGCTATTTAAATGATAGAGATTTCAACATCCATAAAAACTTAAGCACAGACTTGACTTTATGCATGTACGAGGTCAAACTTGCCCTTCAAGTTGTGAGTTTGTAAGAGAAAAGCAACTTAAACAGCCAAAGATATTAGACACTGCTGACCTGCAGGCACTTAGTCCATGTGAAATATGTGTAAAATACAGTATACAGATATGTGACCATGCATTTCTTGCCTAACTGAGACAGAAAATAAAGCATTATTTGGCTTTCTTATCAAATGGATGTCGGAGAAAATCTACCCAGCCTTTAAGGCTTCACCAGCTCTGGGACTTCCTACTTACCATTTTTCTCTTTCATTGTGTACACCTTGGTATTCAGTTTTCTACTTCTCTTGCTGGCTTATTTCTGAAGCTGAATTTCATTGTCCCTTATACAGCTAGCTCATAGAACACTAGATCTGTCCCTTTTCAAAAATTTGCAATGCTTAAAATAGCAGCTGGGTAATTGTGACTCAGAAATGAGTTGTCAAGTCTGGAAGGTGCTTTGAAGGTCCCATATATGTGTTGGGCCCATGTAATGATGCTCACACTCCAGGTCTGATGTCACATTTGCTGTGAGCTACCAGTAGAGTCAGATACCAGGGCTTGCAAAACCTGCTAAGTCAGGAAGATGCAGTGATTCACAGTGTGTCCAAGGCATTTAGTTATTCTTTTATTTGTTGTAATCTTCTAAAAATCAAAGACAAAAGAATCATGCCTTGTGTGACTTTTGAGCACTGTCAAAAGGATCTCAACATTAATTGGAACTTAATAGCTGATCACAACAATTTATGCAATCTGAATCCTATTTCTGTTCATTTATACTGTGAATTAATTTGTTCAGGGTGTTTTGCACTGCTTATGCCTTCTTCTCTGTTCGTTCTTGATACATCTGACACACTGCTGCATGAGTAGAAGCAAAAATGCCACTGAACCCTCACAAAAGTCTTTGAAAGAAATAGATGTGTGTTACAGAAGAAAGTAATATATCAGAAAGGAATTCAGCCTGTGTCTTGTGCAAAAAGCCAGTTAAAGACATCAAACTCAATGCCCATTTGACTTTACGGTACTCCCCCAGACAGTCACTGCCACAGACAGAGTCTTCTTGTGGCAGTTCTGGTTTTTTCCTCTATTACAAAAATCTCTTTGGTGACTTTCAACTTTGGATAAAGGAATGGGGCACATATTGGCAGACTTTTACCAGATACCTGCATGTAGACAATTTGAGCTAGAAAGGGACTTATTGACCCTAAAGAATCATCAGGACTATGTGATAAAATGGGAAAAACAATATTTGATTTAAACACCATTTAAATAATTTATGATTTTACTTTTGCTTTAATCAAAATTCTTTCTTGGTTAATGCCGTGAAAACAATGTCTCAATATTTTCAGAATCAGTCAGCTCCTTTTGTTTGATTCCCAGTTTACAAAATACAGTTGTGTTGTCACATTATTTCCGTAAAAATTGTGCTGAGAAAGGGAGTATTTGAAAAAGTCTATAATAAAATAAACCCTCTACATTTTACTTTTAAAATATCTTAAGTTTATAAGTCATATATACACCACTGTAGACTAAAGCTATAGCACTAGATAAATAATTTCGATAGCTATAGCTAAATCCCCACAGAAACAGACTGGCTATACAGGAATACTTTTGCAACAAGTGGAGGAAATGGAGGAGGAAACATAATGAAAATAAGAATGCCTAGCTGAGGAGTGTCTCTGAGGTACTTTTGAGACACAAACTGCTGTCTAAATTCAAGACAGGCAGCAGAAATGAGTTGCTACTATGCAGGGAAGAAAGCCAGCTTTTTATTTTTCTTTTCTTGTCATAGAATGACCCTCAGACTCAAAATTCAGTGGGGTAGCCGTCCTTCTGTGTAACAGGTACAACTGTGATGTCATTTGCTTGGATCACAGCAGAGCATAGCGTTCTGCTTGCTTGAGTTCTGCTTTCAATTTCTGTATGTCACAGACCTTGCAGCAAAATATCCCATTTCATATGTTTAGATTAAAATTTCTGGAACAGTACCAAGGATTCCCTCAGCAATACTCTTTTCCTCAGTTTGTAAACAAAACCAAAGCCCAGACCTCTTTTCTCCGTATCCCTGAAGCCTGCTTGAGGACTGACAGTTTTCTTCTTCCTCAGTACCTGAAGCACCTCCAGTGCAAAACACACAAAGACTTCAGACATGGTGATGATGCCTCTGAGTTGTCTACCAGACACCCAGCATGGTTCGGATGGATGGGCCAGTTCAGCAAAACTGAGAGAGCTTTGACACGTGATCAAAAACATTGTCATACCTTTGAATTTGTGATAGATGTAATTCATCATTATCCATTTTGCTGGAAACTACGGTGGTTTGACAATGTGTGTCAAGAGCTACCCTTCACATCAGTTACCGTGAGTAACCTACACAAGATCTGAAAGCAACCTGTCCCCAGAAAGGTTAACAGCTGGTAAACAGCCATCCATCAGTGTCCTTTATGGTCATGTCTGGGGATTACAGGGATTTCACCAACAACATATATTTCTTCTGATCTTGGTGCCACTGATAATTGCTGTTCTTTTTGTATCCACGCTGGGTTTCATATGGATGCCTATGGTACATGCACTTCCACAATATTTATTAGTTCACCCTATGTTACCTGCTCCTGTATAAAGCTGCTACTGTCTGACTGTCACATTTAAAGTCTGCGATGACTAATGACTTCCCACAGCTAACTGTTAGAAAGACAGAAGCTTTTTTAATTGGGGCTTCCTGTCAGCTAAAACAAATGTCTCCTCTTCACTCTATACTGGAAGGGTGTCATCCTGAACTCACTCATCCTATGAACAGTCCTGTCATCTTTATTGATTCAGGACCCAGTTTGGTCCTCGTGGTGGCTGGGTTTCTAAGGCAGTGTGTAATGCTTGACTTTCAGCATACCAGCATGGCACATCTTGACAGCTATAGAGATTCAGATGTATTTTCCTTTATTTCTTCAAGAGTGTAGAAACAGTGCTTTTTCTGGCCTTCTTAAATAATCTGGTAAAAAGTACAGTTCTTGCAAATTGCATTGTCCACTTTATTATTTTGTTCCCTTTTAAGATACAAGAAAATCTAAAATTTTCACTTATACATCAAATCTAAAACTTCCATCCCCTGCATGAGATGTTAAGTCACCAAAAACCTGAAATATAATAGTCATGAATCCAACTAAGCACATATTTTTTACCCTCTACACAGTGATTTTGTCTGAGTCACCATTGCAATAACGATACCAAAGATATGGACCAGCGCCAGCCAAAGCCAATGACTTTTTATTCCAGTGTTAGTAGGGAGCAGTCACTTTGCACTTTTGCCTCTGCAAAGTCAAGTCAGAAAGGCAGGGCTGTACAGCTTTGTGTGATGATGCATATCCAAGGTACAGGCAAGGAAGAAGCAATACCTGTGAATTTATTGCTATCTGTCAAATTAAAGGATTTATTTCAATTACAATTTTTAATTATAATCCTTTACTTCTTATTGATCTATTGATTTTTCCCCATGATTATATAATTTCAATTACACCATTAAAATATACACAATTTAAAATATTTTTATTCTAAAAGTAAAAGCATACAAGAAATATAAAAATATAACTATGTTCATGTATGGTGACAAAGCCATATGAAGTAGAGGTACTTGAATTGTAATACTGCATGGTCTAACTCAAAGAGGACACATAGGCTTTATATTACAAAGGGAGCTGAGCTGAAGACTGAAACCACTTATTTCAAAAGACTGAAATAGTCTGTCCCCTGAGAACCTTAGATACCTCTTTCACCTTATGTACTAAATCTTGTTTTATATTCTGTAGATGCCAATCTTCTCTCTATGTCTGCTTACTGATGTTCAGCCCTGCGGGTATGCTCCTTCAGGTTTTTCTTTTTACTGAGATTTGGGAACGTATTCTGAAGTTCAGAAGCGTTACTGTAACCTTGGCCATATTTATGTTTGAATTAACTGTTTCAATGCTGCTTTTTCTGAGCGTAGATTTGTGTGAAGTGATTTTACCCAAGTAACATCTTGCCAGTTACTCGAAGCAGGTAATGCCCGTAAATGGAATATCAGCGTGTGGATCATGAATGCAGAAGAACCTATAAAGAATGTGTTAACTATGTCAAGTTAGTAGGTAACCAAATAATATAGTAAAAAGTATCTAATTTCAATTAAATCAATGTTCAGGTACAAAGGGAAAATAGGTTTGTTTCAAACACAAGGATAAAGGTAATTTAAAACATCAGTACTTAGAAAAGCTATTGTGATCATTTACAAAGTTGCTGTAGTGAAAGCTAGTGCTTAAATATCAGTGGGACAAAATGTTCTAATAGACCTATTCTTTTACTACAGAGTTAATGTGAATCCTGACCACCAGGGTTAGTCAAGTCCACATGAGAGCAGACACATTGCAAATTCAGTATCTGACATACTGAGGAACTGCCACATTAAAACATCCGAAGGCATGTGCCTTAAAATTTGGGGGCTCAGATGTGCTGGAGAGCTTTCTAATTCTTTCTCAGTAAGGTGGGGAGGACTTGATCCTCTTGTCATGAAGCAGTTCTGTGGGGATGGCAATGAAGGACTAATGGCACTCAAGTGGCTTAGTACATAGTCTCCCTAATATTCACAGTTCATTCACTCAAGACAGTCTCACTTGCAGCTTCAGGCGCCCATATTGCTTGGGATGAAATCAGTGCTGAGCTGGGGTGACAAACCCTGGTGTGCAGACATGAAGATTTGGGGCAGGATGCAAATATCTCTCTGGGTTAGTTGGCATAAAGGCACACACCAGCCAGAACAGCCCACTTTCTGCAGACCTTTGCGTGCTTTCCAGCCCAATCTCATTCACACAACTCCTAAAAAGACCAGCTGATCTACAGCCAACCAGAAATAAAGCCTCTACACGAGAGCACTTGTGCTGTCTCAATACTAGACTAAACAATCTGACACCCAGTTGCAGTGTGTGAGTGACAGAGTCAGGAAAATAAACCAAAGAGAAAAAATAGGGTCTTTGCTGCAAGTTAGAAGGGTAGATTATTGTTTTACATCCAGTGCCAAAGATGTGAGTATCTGTCTTATTTTTAAAATATTGCACAGCAATTCCTCTCCTTTCCCTGAAAATCTGCCTGCTGGTTAATTTCATAGATATCAACTGAAAGGCAGAGTTGCCAGCTCCGTGTAACCCACCCCAAACCTAACAGCTGTACTTGTGCACATGCAGCATCGAGCCATCTGTGCAATGCAGCACAAAGCACTTACTTGACTTAGTAAAGGACAAGAGAGAAAGGCTTTAGCACTGTTAAGAAACCTTTCTTCTGAGGAGTGTTTTGGCCAGCTTACGCCTTGTTTCCTGGGAAGCGTGCGGAAGCGGGTGTCTTGGAAGAGCCGCGAGGAAGTCTGGCTGAGCGAAATAGCATTCCTTCTGTGGGCTTGCGGTGTGTGCACACCACCGTTGGTGGAACAAATGGTGGCCATATGCTTCCTCCTGCTAGCTAGCTAGGCATATGTGACCACTGCCCTCCTTATACCAACTCCTCTGTGTTACCACTCAAAAATCCAGCACCCCAGGAAGGACCGATCTTGTTGATGTGATCTTTGCCAGGACCCATACCTAGGAGCAAGGAAGACACGGCAAAAGCATATTCCCTCTCCTTCAGTGGCTGACTTCAATCTGGCTAATTTGCCTTTGTAAGAGGGATGAGTGGGGGGTTGTTCTTTTTCTTCTTCGCTGGTGTCTGTGGATTAGAATGGAGACAGA
This sequence comes from Oriolus oriolus, assembly GCA_013400235.1. Classification (NCBI taxonomy): domain Eukaryota; kingdom Metazoa; phylum Chordata; class Aves; order Passeriformes; family Corvidae; genus Oriolus; species Oriolus oriolus. The sequence continues at coordinate 896,488 of VXBT01000635.1, forward strand.
TTCAGCAATCACTAGGTGACAGTCAGGTTTGATAGATATATTAACACTTTCATTTTATTTATTTTTTTTTTAAGAAATAATGCAGATCAAACACCTGACTTTCCAAAAACATGCTGATTTTTCTTTATTATGCTTTTTACTGGCACAGCTCTTGACTTCCATTTGGTTAGTTACCTGTGGTGATACTGGAAAATGAGAACAGTACCCAGACTGTAGTGTCACTAATTCACTCTGGGTATGGGACATGATGGTTCCTATTCTGTGCAGACAAAGTGTCAGTTTCAAGTACCTTGAAATGAGGTTAATAAAATTATACAAAGAATTAATTGCCCAAGAAGCTTGGGCTCAAGTCGTGCTTCCATCAGTGTTTTGAGTGGTGTGCTCTTCAGGCTGGGAAAGAAAGTGGGATCTCGATTAAGCCAGTTTTGGATTCCTTCTCTAAATAGAAATCACTTGTAGGAGTGAAATCAGGACTATTTTTACAACATCTTAAGTATTTGAGACTATTTGCTTCGTTCAGGGTTGATTCTAACTAAAACATGCATACAACCCTGGGCTAACAATTCATTCCAGGCATTTTGCATTTGAGTCTTTCAAAAACAATTAATGTCTTCGAAAAGAGTGAAGTGAGTCTCATTTATAAGAATACCTGTGGCTCCACCCCTGGAAACAGGTATTGCAGGAATATTCCGTTTCCAATCATATGACAGTGGAAATAAAGCTTGCTCGATGTGATCAAACCGCTTTTTAGTGAAATTGGCAACATATTTGTTAGCTACAGGGAAGAAGTGAATCAATAAAGTGTATTTCAAACTGCAACTGAGATGTACACAGATGCTCTCTCTAAGCTAGTATTTTTGTTGGTGGAGTAAAAGGTTGATAGGATTAACAGAAAATAAGTCATCTTTGCTGAGTCATGTTAAAATGAGTTCAAATAGATAGATATCTGTAAGAAAATAAAATCCATGGTGGATCTTTCTCGTTGAAGCCTGAATGAAGATTGTGGACTGCTATATTTTATATATTTTTTTCAGTAAATTAACTAAAACCCCTTAAGTTTAGAGTGGAGTTTCAGTCACAAGGAACTCTTGATTTGCTTTTGATTTGCAGTGGAGGCTGTCCTGCGAGGCAGTTACTGTTTGGGTTGTTATGAAAGTCACAGTTCATAAACCATGAAGATAGGCATAAATGCTCCCATCACTGAAATGCATAAATCAGCTTGAATTTTCTCTGAAATCAGATGCAGTTCAGATGTTGAACAGTTACTTCAATGGAAAGGAAAGTTTTAATTTCTTCAATAAATGAAATTAAGAGATCTAATGCTTGATTGGCAAGTGTGTAGGTGGATCTGATGACTAAAAAGTAGGAGCCCCTCTTGAACAGAGAGGAAAAAAGTGGGAAATGATACTTCAAAATATTTTGGCATTAGAGACAGTTAGAGATTACTCCCTAATATGGATTTCATATGTGAAATTATGGGGCTGATGAAAAGTAGTCTTCTCATACTTTATGCAAACATACTTTTTACAATGTACAAAGATCTGGGAGTATTTTGATAAATTTTAAAACCTGTGAAATGGGCATATTTGTACTTATTTTACATAACTCCCAGAGGACTATTGAAGGAACAAGGTTATGTTGGTTTTCACGCAGTGCAAACTAATAAGAAAACTACATGCTTCAGAGTAGATGTGGTCTAGGTGTATGTTATGTATTCATCTAAATGAATACATAAAGAGGATGGAGCCAAAAAAAGGGGGAATAAGGGAACTTGGAGAGTTGGCTGGAATTATATTATATTATGTTGGAAAGCATAGCAGCAGTTAGTGTTAATGGGAAATCTGAAGGTGGCTGGAGCAGAACATACAGATGGATTCAGCTTGACATGAGGATTGCAGCAATGATACAACAGACATTAATGTCTCCCACATTCAGGTGCAACTAAAGCTGAGATTTCACTGGTATTAACTTCCAGTTTGAATTAAACTCCTATTGCATTACCTTTTGAACCCTCCAAAAGAACATAGTAGCTACATTCTTATCAGAGACTTAAGACCTCCCTTTTACTCAAGGGTATCTGGAAAAAACCCGGTATTTTCCTGCTGGAGGTTTGCCCCCTGGCATCTTGTCCGGTTTTGTCTCAACTTGATGTGACTGAACAGACTAAACTTCTATGCTGCAAGCAACAAAACATGCTAAACAATTAGTAGACATTTATTTTGTTTGGAATTATACACATTTCCTCTGGTAGAATAGAGTTTGTGCTTCTTATAATCGAACAAATATTGGGCCTAAAAGGAAAACAGCAGCAGTCTGCTGCTTTAACAGGAGAGAAAGAAAGGCTGAAAATTAATTTTGAACCAGTCTCAAATGAAATGTCTGGTTGTGCTCAGAAGCAGGTGTTTTGATATAGGTTGATTCAATCTGCAGGGAAAGAGTTTGCTTTTTCTGAGTAGAAAAACTGAAATGTTTTGGTAGAACTGAAATTTTTTTAGGAAACATTCCTATGGATATTATATTTTATGCTGGAAAAGCATTTATACAAAAAAATTACCAAACAGCTCTGCCATAATTCTTGCTGGATTTAGTAGTATTTTTATTATATTTTGTTAAGTAAATACACAGGCTTTTGTAGATCTTGTCTTTTTCTAATCTTTAAAGCTAGATTTTAACAGTGAAAATTAGAAACTGAAGATCAAGTATCTGTTTAGTACATTGAATTTCATATCCATTATATATGGAAACTAGCATGTTCCAAGAATTTTATCTCTTTTCTTGTCTCAGTTTTTGGTAATCTTCTGAAAAGATCTGGGGCTCTATCTTTCTGCCATTCCTAGGAGGAATGAGAGCTAATGCAAACGGATTGATCGTGAGAGCAAAGTTAGAAGATTAAGAAAACAGGTAACAGACTTAGCCAACCCCTCTCTTTGCCTCAAGAAGCCACTTTGCCTCAAGCAGCCACTTTACAGACCATTGCAAACTCACTCATAATCTACAAAATTCAGATATCCATCACTTTTACTAGGTGGTGTCTGTACCAATAGCTGGGATAAAATGAGGTTACGTGTTGGTTGCTGATTTCTCACTATAAGTCCATGGTCATAACAGCAGTTAGAGGAGCTCTGTGGGGTAAAATGTTCACACACATACAGACCCACGAGACCTTATTAAGCTTAATAGTTCAGAAATGCTATGAGCAGTAATATAAAAAATTAGAGCCTGGCATCATGCACAGATGAACAGACATTTCTCTATTCTTTCAACTTCTGTCTGTGATCTGCATGGGAGATGGAAGGTTTCTTGAATCTCCCTGCAGTTATGAGAGAAAAAGGGAAAAAATGAACTAATTTAAAATCTACCCCAAGGGAAAGTTCTTGGCCTTGATGGGTTTAAAGAAGATTTCTATAAAACCTTTTTCTTAGCCTTCTTCATGCATTTACTTGACATGCTCTTTTCCGTGAGGGATTCAGGTGCATTCATTTCTGCCACTCCTGGTGCACACATTTAATTGTACAGATTACAGAAATGACATCTCCTGTAAACTGATCTTATTCATCCATGATGATAACAAACCTGTAAAAAAGTTTGAGCTTAGTCAATACCACATGAACTAAGAAGTAATGATCTTGATCAGAGTGTTGATTTTCACAATTAGCTGTGCTGAGCAGTGCGTTCCCAACTGGGGGATGCCCTATTGGATTTATCAGAGCCTGCAGTGGTTTGATCTGGAGAAAAGGAGGCTTGGGGAAAACCTTATCCCTCTCTACAACTACCTGAAAGGAGGATGTAGCAAGATGGGGGTCTCCCTCTGCTCCCAGGCAACAAGAGAGAAGATGACAGGACTCAAGCTGCTCCAGGGGAGATCCACATTGGACATTAGGAGGAATTTCTTCATGGAAAAAGTTGTGAAACATTGGAATGGATTGTCCAGGGAGGTGGTGGAGTCACCATCTCTGGAGGGGTTCCAGAAATGGCTAGATGTGGCTCTTAGTGCCATGGTTTAGTTGACAAAGTGGAGATCAGTCAGAGGTTGGACTCTACGATCTCAGAGGTCTTTTCCAACCAAACTGATTCTGTAGTTTTGTGATTCTGAGCTCAGTGTTTGCTCTGGGAACCACAGCTGGTAGGAGCATTGCCTTCTCAATGCTGAGATGAGTAGGTGTATTATCTCCTCTTCATAAGAAGGCGTGTCAGTTCAACTGCAAACTGTTATGCAGTAGTGTAAGAAGAATGATGGCACCCAAAAGTATCCAGTTTGTAGTACTTTGGGAATCGGATGAGGACTTTGATAAATCCAAAGACTGAGGGAAACCTTAGACCTTCCATTTTGTGCAAGGAAGAATGCTCTTGATATTTTATGATATTTAAATCCTAGGATCTATTTTCCTAAGAAGAGTTTTATGTTGTAATGATTTTAATTTTACAGACTCACTGGAAAAGAGATTTCCCATTTTACAGCTTCTATTTGTCTTCTCAACCCTACGTTTTACAGATTAAAATAAGAACAGGAGATTGATATTTGTGCAGGCAGGGAATATCACAAGATCCTTCTTTACACAAATAGATTAGTGACAAATCTTAAATGCTCAGTCAACTCTACTAGCAATTTTAATTCTCCTCCTAACAGCTTATGATAAATACTTCAGAAAAATGAACTCTAATGTACTTCATCTGAGTGCTTCAGAGTTTGGAGATCTTAGTGTCAGATACTAAAGAGGGTCCATAAAACTACATTTATGAAACAAGTAAAGGATGTAAGTGAGTTCTTTGCAAGATAAAGTCACTGCAGCTTTGACATATGGAAAGTGAGATTTCTAGTAAGTGCTGTTTGGAGTGACGGTCCTATTAGCAAGCCCATAGCTTTATAACAAGTAAGTTGTATGGCATGAAAAGTCACACTTCACTAAATCAGACAGTTTGCACTTGTTTGCTTTTAATCAGTTTGTGAGGAGCCTGCAGTCTCTGCATTAACTGTGTAAATTGGGGAATGCTACAGTAATGATTGAACAGAAAGTTTTCAGGATTTTCCAAGGTGCATCGATTACCTCAATTAATAGTAAGCAGGTGTCCTTGAATTGTTCTCCAACAGATATTCCTATTGAATGTATTACTCTACTGATAAAGTGGGATTTTTAATTTAGAAAATAAATTTTAACAGAAGATACTGTGTAGATTTACTAAGGACTTAAATATCCAAAACCACATCCTGGATAAATTCCAGTTTGGGTAATATATTTGCTGCTTAGTTAAAGTTAACCTATCTTTATAATTAGATACACTGGGATACTCTAGTGGAATAACATGAGGTCAGTTGGAATTATATCAATTTATACCAGTGAGGACCTGGCTCAATACTTTTCTTCACTTCTTGCCCTAGGATCTCACTAGGGAGGCTATTAATAGAGTGGCAACATCACAAAGGAAAGGAAATGGGGAAAGGGGAAATTGGATAAGTCTTTAAAAATAAGTTTAATCCAATCAAGGCTACAGACAGTGTCAGAAATGAAATTCTAGTCATGCAGTTACTGCGTATACTCACCACTGGACAAAGTTCTTCCTTTTTCCCAGTAGCACTTTTGGTATTCAGCTTTTCCCTTTGTTTCTGGCAGTTGGTGTATTGTGCTAACAGCGCATCATTCAGGTAAACGCTTTCCCATTATTTTTATATATTCTTTTGTCCATCCATCTAGATTGATCTGCATCCTCTCTTAGAGTTTGAGCCAGGGGGCCAAGAAGCTCATTTTGTCCCGTGCTTGTGTGGCACCAAGTGAACACAGTCTGAGAGAGGTCATGATGGCAAGCAAAGCCACCGCAAGGTTCATTGGTGCTTAGGGCAGACCCTGCTCCGCTGGGCTTTTTTCACCTCCTGCTGAACACCTAGCATGGCTTTCCAGTCCCTACTGCTGGAGCAGGAGAGAAGGAGACAGTGAGGTGTGGGGGACTTTCCCCCTCTTTAGGGTTGTCTCACTCTGCTGTGTCTTTATTCACACCCATGTACGCATGCACACACAAACTCAAGTTACACCTGAATTCTCTGAATCCTTTGAAAAGGCATTTGTAAACAATGGAACATTATTTGAGTTATTGCTTGCTTGATTGAAGTAGGTCTCAGTCCTGCTACCACGTTGGCCTCCTCCAAGTCCATCGTAGCTTGTGGAGAAGGACAGTGGGCACTCCCAGCTTGATTTTCAGCTGCTCAGAAGTGCCAGAAAATCTTGTTCAAAAGGATGCCTTGATGTCTCATGTACATAAATGTAAAATGTTTGTTTTTTCTGTCTGTCAGAGTCCAAATAATAACATTGATTCCAAATACAATAAAGTTTAATAAATACATCTTTCTGTGTCAATATCAGTGTAATACTTAAATGAGTTGAGTTAATTTAATTGTATTTATTATATGATGTATTTTCAGTCAAAAAACAATCTACAGAGAGAAGGCATTGTATGGCTTTCATTTGCATTTGTTTTATATTTGCAGTATTTGACATCAGATATAAATCTGTGCATATGTGCTGGTAAATACTGTCATTACTTTTTAAAAGGGCAAATATTTACAGGAGTGTACTTAAACACAAAGTTATTGTATCACATCTTCAATCAAAGCTATGGACACTAATACTGCTTTTAGGATGACTTCTTTGTTTGTGTTATATATAATTTTTATGCATTGTGATCTGGCAATGGACATGATGTTAATGACAATATACTTCCCATTAGGCAAGCAGTACGGTTGGATCCAGCCTGATTTATAAAACAACAACACAACAACACTAGTTAGGGCATTGTATTCTACTTGCCAGATGGTTAACTCCCATGGGTTAATGAGTATACCCAAATTCTAGATGATTTAAGATGTCCTGCGGATATTTCCTTAGGTACGAGGATTGCTGGCTGTTAATTTACATGTGTACTGTATTTTTCCCTCTCTCTATTGGTCTCATGAGGATTCTGAATTTCTTTTTCTCCATAAAATGCTAATAAGCCATATTTAACACCTTCCCCTTTTGCTGCTCTGACCATCAAAACATTGTTTTCAGATTTCAAACACTTCATCTGTTAGACCAAATTAGTTCCTCATAAAGAACCAGGAACTGGAAATTTGTATTTATATGCAGATACACTCTATCACATTCAAACATGTACATATATATATATATACACATGTATATATCTATAATATATATATACATAATATACATACACACACACACTTTCCTTTTCAGCTTGTGCACACTGTTTTCATAAGTGCATTTTGCTGGAATTTCTCATTACTTCAACACAAGAAAATAGTTGAGCGTATTAACAAATTTTTAGCAAACTCTAAAAGCCTAAGCTATTGATTAATCTGGAATAAATCTGCACTTTGTTTTATACCAAAGAAAAAGTCTATGTTTGTGTGTCATAGAGGGTTATTATCATTCTTGACAGCTGAAATTCCTGAAAAGAATTTCTCTATAGTGGTGTTACCTCTGACTCTGCCTAACTGGCACATATTCACCTTGAGAGAGAGGAGTTTTAGAAACAACATGAAAGGCATTCATCTAGAGGGAAAAGAAATGACTTAAGGACAGCTGTTTTATTCTTGCACATGAGGAAAAGGAAAAGGTGAGTGGAAATTGCAGGGCAGTATGTCAGAATTTCAGTGTTAACTGAAATAGAGGTAGGGCAAACTGTTTTATCAACATGACTGGCCATCTGCCTTGTTCTGGTTTCTAGCCCCTCTGTATTATCAGGTCTCCTTATACCCCTCACGTACATTCAAAAAAGGGAGGGGATTAGGTACCAGGAAAGCTGAAGAGGGACTGTTGGCAAATGGAAAGAGAGAGCAGGGAATGAGGAACAGCTCTTTTGTACAGAAATATAGATGCTGATGTCATGAAATAGCTCGCAGTTGTGTTCCTTCTCGCATCAGTTGCTGGAATCGTTTTGTGGAAGATACTCTTAAGATTTTGTGGAAGATTCTCTAATGGAAAGTTCTTTTCTGATTCTCTTTTACCCATGTAAGGGACACACGTTCCCTTTTACCTATATAGAGTTTGAATCTTCATTTAAAAAAACGTATAAAACTCTTAAGATAAACAATATCCTGAGGCAGTAAGTTTCACAAGGTCAGCACATATATTGCATAAATCATATATTTTTGTTTTAGATTAAATGCTTTTTCTCTACAACATTTTTTAGCTCTTTCCTCCTTTTTGTTACAATGGTATTTTAATTTACTTTTTACTTTTCAGTCCACTCCTCAGAGCATTTTATTTGTCTTTTTTAATCCACTCATTTTCTGTACCTAGTGTTTGTGCAATGCTGTTCAAGCATTGCATGTTACTACTGTTTCTATCACTCACAGCAGCAACAACAAACTTGGTATTTACAGAAGACTCCACCCTCTTAGAGAGATTCACTGAGTGCTTCTGGATTCTTTCTATCACTTCTTCCACTTAGAATGGCAAAAGTTCAAACTGAGATTTAATCTGAGGGAAAGCCATCATAACTACAAAGAAAAAAAACCCTATTTTGTGGCATTCTATATGCATATTCTCCTCATTTTTTTTTTCTACCATAACTGTACTAAGCCAGAAAGGTTTCCTTGAACTATTAATTTAAACTTTTTTTTTCCCTCTGAGTCACCACAGTTAATTTCAAAACCAGCAGTGTGAACAAGGTAGATGATTTCTTCCCATCAACATCACTTGATGAGAATTCTCTTTCCCTACAGTAAAACTGAGGTACCTGGAAATATCATCCAAGTATTTCAGCAGCACATAAACCAAGAGTCCAGGGTCATTAGAAAATGAGAAATGCAGCTGACCTTCATCAGCATATTTATATACCATTTCATATAGCAGAGACGTCTCTCAGCAAGTTTGGACTCACTGCTGAAGTGAGTTGATGTTCAGAAAATCTGTCATCATATCATAGTGCTCCAACTTGGTTTTCAAGCTGGGATGTGTCAAGGACCCAGTGTGTGCCCTGCCCTGCCTTGCCCTGCTTCAGGGGGGAAGAGTCTGGCAGTGTAAGTTGCCATTCCACCCTCTCTACCTCCTGAAGCATATCGGTAATCTGAGTCAAAGACAAGGGGTGTTACAGACAGAGAAAGAGGAGGCACTTCTGCCGTGTTGCCTGTGACAATTTGGGAGCACAATGCTGGCATGCATAGGGTACTGAGCCACCCACAGTGCATGTCTGCCTGCATGCCTGCATCTACACCAGCCTGGGTCAAGAATCTCCAAGATACCTTTCATCTGGCTCCTGCCTCATTTTAAAGAAACCCTCTTCTCTGACTGTGAAAGCCTTATTTCCAGTAAGGGAAAAGTGGGTAAAATGATGAGAATCCGTAACCTGAGGATTTACTTGCTCAGGAACCTCTGCATCTCATTTGTACCATGAAGATACACTCTATGGAAAGCCCTTCTGAGGCTGGAGATCAGCCTCAGATAACTGCACAGACCTCTAGGAGAGTGCCGAGCCAAGCAAACGCTGCTCACTCTGCAGGTTTGTGCACTTCACTTTTACCAGTTTCCTTGACTGATTGTTTGCTTCATTAGGAGCACTGCCCTCTGTCTTCGGAGCACACAGTAAAATGGAACCTCATGCTCCATGGTACCTGTTTGGAGACCTAAAAGCCTGGATGCTGCAACCAGGTCTGAGGTCATGGACTGAGGCCACAGTCACCACGACCAACCACACAGTTATGGGACAACATCAAAGCAGAAATACACAGCTGTATCATCACCAAAATACCTGTTGAGGGCCCGTAGTGACAAACCACCAGAACTACAGGGACTTTGTTTACAACCCTGCCCCTTCTGCCTCAGTTTTTACATATCCACAAAGGCTGCCAGGTCCGATCCCAGGGAAGTAACACTCTCATAGTTGTGGCAGGAGGTAACTGTGGCTACTGTATAACATCTTCTCTGGAAACAAATAGGCTGAATGTTGTTGGTTCCAAATAAGGAACATCCTGACTGGTTTCTTACTGACAGGACAGCTGGCAACAGGAAGATGGAGAAGCCTGCTCAGGGCTCCTTAATTCACAGACCCCTGGTGACCAGATGAGACATGAAAGTGTAAATTTTATATGTAGCCTATTTTCTGCTCATTGAGTAAGTTTACAAGCTTAATCTCTTAACACCAAAAACAAAAAAGTACCTGATTCTATTCTTATGTACAAGATCCAATGATAATACAGTTAAGAAACCTATACTATAGTGGGCAAAGAAACAAGCAGCAAACAAGAAAAGTATAGACTAAGTGAGCCAATATATGGAAAGAGTTACGGGCTGAATGCCCATCTATGGAAAGCTAATCAACATGGACTGAATATGACTCTGCCACCCAAACAGAGCATTATACGATGCCAGCTGCAACTGCTTCCCCTCCTAGTTATTCCTATTTTTGAGCATAAACCAAGCTCTTAGGGAGTAACTTGTGATAGCATACCCAAATAAGCAATGCTGTGAGAGGCGTTGTAAACCTTTAAATTGCCATTAGCTAATCAAAATCATTGTTCAGTGACCATTATATTTTATTAAATGACCACTGAATCAGAATGTTCTTACTGATTTTCAATTACAATGTAGAATAATTGCCAAGACTCAATAGCACCCATTAGCAGCACTGGGACCACTGAAACTGCTGTTACCAGGAGGAAATTCAGTGCTTAAGAAGGTAAGTTAATTTCTTCTTGTAGATGATTGTTACTAGCCAGGCATATTTCAAAGACTGTTTCTTAACAATAACTAGAGGTAGTCACAAACAAGGGTATGACCCTCCTCTGCTACTTTTGAAAAGTCCCATCTCTTCTGTTTGACAAGGAGTAAAGGAGAGCAGCACAAAACACACACATGGAAGGGCAGAACTTCTTCCTCCATGAATGGATAATGCCAGAGGCATGGAGGATTACAATACCTCACACCTTGAAGTGGATGCTTCCCTGTCACAGAAGCACCTCAGGAAATAAAATACTTTTAGCATGGTTGAGCCATGTCATATTAAACCTGCTATGTAATGTGAAAATGCCTTTCAACTTCTATAATTAACAATGTAACAGTAACAAACATTCTTGAGGTCTTCCTGCAGTGATAGAGGAGAGATATTTTGTGATTTACATAACTACAGGGAGCATCTTTACAGAAGAGTAAAACACATTCTATGTGTATGTGTGCTCCTGCAGAGAAATCTCTTTTCACTTAGCATACTGGTGAAGGTAAAATAATGAATAGCCAGGTAGCAACGAGTTAATTCTCCCAAAGGAAAGAGAAGCACGTAGTTAAATACTACATCACAAATTACCATTTTTATGTCACCAACTCACCATGACTTTAGCACTAACCCATCTCTATCTTCATACTCTCATTAGGATATAATGCATATTCATGGTCCTGATTATATAGCCACTTTCTTGACTTGTTTTAATTGTGCATAAAGACATTGTGACAGGAGACCTGACCTTTTCAAGATCATTTTCTCTCCATTACTTTTCACAAAGCTATTAACTTGTCGCCTTCCATAAGATTGCAATAATTTATTTCCCATTAATAAAAAATTCCTGGTGCCATGCAAATTAAAATTTATTCAGCAAATAGAATTCTTTGGATTATTTTCTAATGGCTTTATATACTTCCATCTTAGGAAGAAAAATAATATTAATGGATACAGGCTGAGTGGATAATTGCATACATTGGAGAAAAATGAATATACAACTGGTACTGTGGCTTACTGCACACCAATTACCCAGAAGAGTTCCTTTACTTCTTTTTTCAAGAAATATATTAAATAATTTATTGGGGATATCATTATAATCTTGAAATTATTCCCATTATATAAAGGGCTTGGCAACCTGATGCACAAACAACAAAAGTTGGTGTTAGAAGAACCGCATTAAGTAGAAGTGCTTGTAAGTGTAAATGAAACTAAGGGGAGGAGTAACTTCGTCAAAGTTGCAACAGAACTGCAATAGAATTAAAGAAGGGTTTCATGATGAAGTGATAGACACAGTTTGTATTTCTCAACATTTTTCCAATAGGAATGAGTTACGCTGAAATTGCATAACATGTTAATGACACAAAGGCTTAGGTTTTCTGGAAACATTTCAGTCCTGGGCACTTGATAAAAATCTTAATATAATAGGAAAACCAGAGCATCATAATTCAGCAGTATTTTCTACTTCCCCAGTAGATATAGTATAGTAGAAATACTTTCCCCAGTATTTCCTACTGGGGAAAATAGCTCATNATTTCCTTTTTTTACAACTGAAAGTATGATATGCCCATAAACTTATTTACATAAGTTCCTACTGGGGAAAATAGCTCATGTACATTTCAAGCTATGTATTAGTGATATATAGTGACTACTGCACAAACAGATATTTCAGTGTTTAGAAGCTGGCACAAAAACTGCAAGCCACATAACAGCAGCCAGTTCAAGTCCCTGACCATCTACATGGGAGTGATGATGATAAAACTCAGTGACATCTTGTTGGAACATTTCAAGGCTGTAGAAAAAAGAAGCCATTAAACTTTCTACTACAAAGTCACAGAAAAGTGAGNATAGGAAAACCAGAGCATCATAATTCAGCAGTATTTTCTACTTCCCCAGTAGATATAGTATAGTAGAAATACTTTCCCCAGTATTTCCTACTGGGGAAAATAGCTCATGTACATTTCAAGCTATGTATTAGTGATATATAGTGACTACTGCACAAACAGATATTTCAGTGTTTAGAAGCTGGCACAAAAACTGCAAGCCACATAACAGCAGCCAGTTCAAGTCCCTGACCATCTACATGGGAGTGATGATGATAAAACTCAGTGACATCTTGTTGGAACATTTCAAGGCTGTAGAAAAAAGAAGCCATTAAACTTTCTACTACAAAGTCACAGAAAAGTGAGCTGAAAGAGGAACCCTTGGTTGCCTGCTCCCTCTGCCAAACAACTCAAAGTAGCTCCCACTCCACCTCAGTGCAACTGTAAACACTTGCTTAGAAATCTTTTAAAAACTGCTATATGTGCTATACATTGAGTAGTTCGGCTATATGTAGGAAAGCAAGGTGTTTAATTCATTAGCAAAATGGATTCTAATAGGGAAATATGGAGAGTTTGCATGGAAAGACATGCAAGGAGAAAGAAGGAATGGTTGGGGAGGGAAAGTAGGCTAGAGCACAAACCACTGCAAGAACAAGCCCTGGAAGAGAGGGCTCTAAATGCCCTTCTAAATGCACTTCTGCCTGCAAGTTCATGGTAAGGATTAAGTGATTAAATGATGCAATTTTCCCAGTCCTTTAAATATGAAAAATTAGTTGCCATGCAGACCCCCCTTAAGTGCTGCTTTAAAAGAATCAAATTGCAAATCATTACAAAAATCCAATTTTATTTTGCAGTTTATCTCAATGCAAGGAAAAAAATCAGAAAATTTGCTGTTTTTTTCAGCTGGCTTATACTTGTTCAAATCCCACATTCTCTTTTCTTGTCTTACTGTAACTAAGTGAGTTTGTTAGCCCAAACCCATGGTTTATTCCAGAGCATAGGTGTTCGGACACACTTTAAATTCACAGTCAGAATTAACTTAGACATTTCATACACCTGCGAATCTCCTAAGGAAGAGTTCATAGCATAGCATGAATGGCAAACATTCAGTAATAGAAAAAGCATTCAAATCTATTGCATCTTTATCAAATCTATTCCTTTCCTCACACAAATTACTTTCACAGGTCCACAGTGGTCATTACTGATCCCTGAATACTTACCAACAGTAATCACTGTGATTTGCATAAGCACTGCAGAAAATTAATTACAGCTTATCTTTCATAGGATTGATGCCTCTTTCCTATTAGTAGGGTATCAGTACCTTTTACTTTAGAAGGTGAGAGAATGGTTTAAATGTGCAAACTAGTGAAAGTTGGATAATAGGACAAGGTAATTTCTAGTGAAAAAGTTATTGTAACCTTCTCTGTTAATAGGTCTTTACTAATAAGGACCAGATTTATACAGGTGCTGGAGATGTCTAGAAAGATTTGGCATTTCCTTGTGCAATTGCCTGCATGTAGCTGCAAGACCTATCATGAAACAGTTATATTAGGGATTTCAGTGGAAGCTGGAATAATTTAATTGCCAATTTAGGCTGTGTTTGTATTTGAAAAATTACAGATTTAGGACTCTGGGAGAAAGAGCTGGCCACAAAATGATGTTTTCCCTCATGAAAAAAGATGAGTGAACATGAACATTTTTGTTTACTTTCACAAAACACTGTGAGGGATTCTCAAAAAGCCTTAAATCAAATACTGAAATATTTATTTTAGTGAAAAAAACCTCAAACCAACAAAAACCCCAAAATCAAACCTCAATCTGTTTACACAGAGCATTTTTTCCATTTCACTTTTGTAGGAAAAAGCAATTTTTTCAAAAGCATTTGTTAGTGGGCTTTATCTCATACATCACAATCCATTGACCCATGCTGTCCTCTGCTAACATTTAAAGCAACAAAATATGCTGGACTAAGTTTGTATTTGGGGTAACTTTTCAGCAGTGTTGAAATAAACAGAGATATGCTGGGGGATTAACTGGGTCTGATTTGTCTACCACAAACCCAACAATTTTCTAACAGTCAACAGTATTCTACATTTATTACAAGAATACAGCTCTTACTAAATCATTGCATCACTTGTGTTTCCCCACACTGATGCTTACTTACCATTAAACTGAGCTCTGAAACATTGCAAAGAAAATCTTCATATCCTGGCCTAATTGAATGGTCTAAGCAAACGTGACGAGTACCTATTTCACAAGGCAATGTGACGCAAAGGTGGGGCTTTGCTCCCCTTTACTTTGCAGATGGGGATATTCTGCATGCCTCCCACACATCTCCATCCAAATGCACAATATGGGTGTTTTATCTTTCACAACAGGAACCTTCTGTTCACAGATATGTCAACATTCCTGAGAATATTTCTGAATGTTGCAGTATGGGACCTTACCTGAATACCAGATACTTTGTTCTGCGACAGTGATAAAATATGGAGAGGAAATTCAGCTCTCCCCAAAGCCCTAATATTCTATATGGTTATCAAATCTGAGAACTTAGGAATCATTACTGCTTATTAACATGAGCATGAGTTTCAGCTTTTAATTTGGCTGAGCCAAGATTTATTCGTGTCTTGATTTTTCAGCAAATAAATTATATGCATATTTTATATCTAGCTATGTAGCAAGATATGGTATCTTACATACAAAGCTGACCTTATTTTCTCATTTGGTGTGAAGCAGAAGTTTATATCTGTAAATGAGAATACGCCACGTTTGTTAAGTTGCCTCTGTTCAATTTTTGCGAAAAATACGAATATGCACTTTTTTTAAAAAACATGGCACAACAAGGAGGATACACATAGCTGTCGAACTGATGCAGACAATATCTTTTATAATGTTCTGATGCACCATATCAAAGGTTTGTCATTAAAAGCAAGTATGCCATCAAGTGAGAAAGTAGACTTACATTGCAATTATTTTCCTATTAGCTGCTGCCCATTGCTCCTGACAGGTATAAATTAGATCTCGCCAGGTTGCCTACAGATTAATGAGTTCCAAAACTGGCATTTAATTGTTTGGGAGTAAGAGGCAGAAAAGGAAGGTATCTGCAAAAAAATGTTTATCCACCTGTGATTAGAAGATATTCTCCTTTCTTTCTGCTTTTCCTTTCTCCCCTGGCATCACTTGGGTGATAACTGACACTTCTATCAGAGGATTCCTTTCGACGCAGCAGAAACTTGCAGCTGAGGCAAGGCCAGAATTAATAATCTGCGTGAGCAAACACACAGCTGCTGTTTGTGGAGAGAGATTCTATTAACGAACAGTGAATTCTCATAATTAGCTGAGCGGTTTCTGCAGCTGCCTGCCTGACCCCAGACTACACAAATTGTGGGTGGTGTTCAGCCTCTAAATCAATCTTACCTAATTACTATAAGCATGTTCCTCCAGTCCTAATGACTGGGGGGGGTGTGGGGGGGAATAGACATTTCCCTTACCCATTCAAATGTTCCTCTTATTAGATTCTCTTTTGTGCCTAAATTCGTATTTTTTCTATTAGCATTTCTAAGGGTATACAGGTGTGGTTACAAATCAGAAGCACAGAAGTATAATTCATGTCCTACAACCATGTGCCAGTGTGTGTCTGCTTTGCAAACAGTAGCAAAATGTGTGCTTGTTGGAAGCATCTGCCTTGCTTCAATTCACAAAACATAATTTAAAACACACATGTCTGTCTGGATTCAAAGCCTTTTCTCTGCCCTACTTCCCCTCCCCCCCAAATTAATGTGACAAAAAATGGAAAATCATGAATGGTTGTGCCTTCGTCTGGTCTGAAGCACAGTTACTACCGTCTTGTCACGTGGCGCCCAAGAAGACAAGCACATTTGTCACCCGGGAAAAAAAGGGATGACTTTCCCTGACAGCCCATTGCTCAGTGAGGGGCTTCGTCTTCCCAAGCCAGGGTGGGGCACGGAGCCAAAGGGCTCACCTGCGTGGCAGTGGGCAAACCTGGGGCACCTCCACCTGTGGCAGTGCATCAGGAGTGAAGCTGCTGCCGCGAGGTCCCTGCACGGCATCGTTCTGCAGGGGCAGAGGCTGGAGCATGCCCAGCATCCCGGTGGTAGAGTCACTCCTGGCAGCTTCTCTTTCTGGTGGGGGGAACGTTAGTTAGTATTCCCAGCTAAATTAGATATGTATGTTATGACCGATTCTCCCTAAAAAAATCAGTCTCCATAACAAAATCCCTTACCCATCCCCATCCTTTGTCTGCTTATGTACCCTCAGAAGCAAAGGCTCCCTTTGTCACTTGTTTGACATTGCTTGACTTGCAACAGCTCCTCCCTGATGGTAAAATATACTGCTGATGTCTGCAGCTCTTCACTTCTTGGGAGTACCAGGTCTTCAACTTCTCCTTTGGTGTCCTTTTAAGGATTTGACTTGTTATCTGTTTCTTCCATCAGAATTGGCAGCACCCGGAAGATCCATGTTCTGGGCTCCTTTTTTATTTTAGTTCAAAATTGGATCCAGGGCAAGTCATTAAGGGCGTGAGAATGAGCTAGCTGAGTCTGATTCAGTGTTGACCTAGGCAGTAATTGGATATGGTTAATGTGAAATCAGACATTTGCTGTAATTTTGAGATTAATTAATTTAGGAAAGAATGCACAGACAGCAACTTCGAGTGAAGCTTTAAGAATGACTGGAAATATTAACTCTCAGGAGTTTCATGTAGAGGTCCAAATATTACAGAATCACCAGCTTTGCTAGAAGAGGGCAACACCTCCCAAGTTATTTTATATATATTTAGGATGATATTTTTGCTATGATTATAAATCTCACAGGTTTGTTTGTTAATGACCAGATTTTCACCTGCTGGTCTGTGACAACCTTGTTGTCAAGGGCAGAACTCGAAAAACAACATTGTACCAATGCAGAATTCAGATTCGTGGAAACCAGCAGGGAGGGGAAAGAGGAAGGGACAGCTTGTAGGGCAACCAAATTATACAGAGATCTAAGAACAATACATTTTCCACAGCACTACTACTTGTGATCATTAAATGTTTGTCAATCAACAAAATCTCAAATGGATTCATTACTCACATTGTTTATAAATTGCTTTATAAATTATTTTTCCTTATAAACTTAAAAACTCTGAGAATATCCAGTAATTTGAATTTGAGATTTAGATTTAATTTTTCAGTTTCACAAGTATTTTTGTTTCTTTATTGATTGATTCCTCTTGGAACTGGCAGCCCGAATTGCAAACATTTCAATGTTAAGATCCAGAACATAACTGGAAATTAATTTGTCTGAAGCAATTAGAAGCTGTGGTGTATAATTTCATCTTCCCAAGTTCATGTCATGGGTAGTAAAGCTTCTGAATATTTATACAAAGTGGAAGCTGTAGCGCCACAATAACATCAAATCTATTTCACAGAAAGACGTGTATTTCCGAGAATATTTTCTAAGGAAGGAATGATTAAAATAATTTCCTGTGACACGTAATGTAAAGAATAAAATATGTTACACTGTCAATATGTCTTCTCCAGATAATGAACTGAATTGTATATGTAGAATCTTTCTTGGAATCAATGTGAAAAAACCACTTTTTGCCCAGTCAACTGCAACACCTCAGGTTCTTCATATTCATAATAGGAAGTTTCATGTCATGTAACTTAAAGACTGGTTCTTTAGTGCCACTTGTACCAGGTAATGCTACACCAGAAATCCAAAATCAAATAACCCTGAGCCCTGAGGTAGCATATTAACAACATAAAGACCAGTCTGTGTCCTGCACACCAACAGCCCAGCTGGATTTGGCCCTTTAGGTCATCTTACTCGCATACAACAAACCCCATTGACAATAATGCTCTTAATCTTTCAAGCACAGCATCATACACAAAATTTGGTTGTAGTAATTTATAGAGGTGTTTTGAGGTAGCTTCAGTAGGTAAACAATAAATGGGACATGATGCCTGTCTGTGTGTGTTGTCTGCTGCATGTTAGTAATACACAATAGAAGCTATTTCTGTCTGTTTAACACATAGGCTTCTTTTAATATTAACAATAAAACACTGCCTGAAATATGTTCTGAAGACACACATCTGTTGCAATCTATTGCAGATACAGAATGCAGTCTCCAAAATAAATCTTTTAAAAAAAGAACATGTTGGTCCAAATAAGCAAGCAAGAACCCAGATTATAGCAGGGAAAAGAACAATCTTTTTCCATTAAATTTTTGTAATAAATATTTGCATTTCCTATGTCAGTCAAGAGAAAGTCACAATGTGTTTGGATCCTGTCTTATTACAGAAAACGAGGAATAAAACAGTCTTTCGGAACTCCCCCAACAATTTGTTTTCATAGGCAAGGTACTGCAGGGCACTCTCATCACAATGCCTAACCAGTAAATAAGGATTTGTGGCAGCAATAAAGGACTTGTTTTGTACTTGCATTCAATAGACACATTGAATGTACAAAATAGAGTAGGTATGGATACAAATTAAAAAAGAAAAAAAAAAAAAAAGAGACAACAAAAATCATCTGGCTAGGTGTATGGCATGAACTAGAGCACCTGAAAATTATGCATCTCTTCCTACTTTTGCCAAGAGGGAAGCTCCTATGCTATTTACATAGAGTCTGGTCCAGCATCCCCTCAAATCCTTGACCATCTTTTCATCTAAGGCCCACGTGTTCATAGATATCAAGAGGTCTTGTTTTCTTTTCAGCTTTTAAAACTTTACCAGTACTTTTTTATTAATACAGTCATCGGAGAATAGCTGGAATGTGAGGGCAGAATTATTGTCTTCAAGGAAGAAAACCCAGAACAACAGCAAAACAAACACCACCTCCCTTCTGAAGAGAGTTGTCCTTCAACCAGGGTCCAAAGGGAAGTGATAGCTGTGCACAAGGGCAGAGCAACATGAAACATGCCTCCATCTCCAGAAATAACAATTCCAGCTCGGCAAACAAACCAGCTCTAGTCTTATAAAGCCATGGATGCTGCAGTCTTTATCGTATTTTCTTTAAAGAATGGGAAAGATTTCCAACTTTGTTCCTTGATCAAAGCTGGCCTAGGACCCAGCTGTGTAAAGAAGGAAGTTGTGCCAAACTGTTGCAGATCAGCTGATGGCAGAAGCCCAGCACAGATTCGTGCCAAAGGGTTTTACTGGCTTTCAAGCTCTGTTGACAATTCAGTGATGAGGGATCTCTAATGATCCTGAGGAAAGTACTCCAGAGGAGTGAAGAGGAAGCTTTTGCAGTGGGGTTGTGTGGGGAGATGGGACTTTCCAAAAAGCTGAGGACAACCTGGGAGGGAGAAGAAAGAGCAAGGAAACAACAGGTTTCCAGCACCATGTGGTTTATTACTAGGCAGCTGTAAATGAGCAAAATTATTAAATTAACTCACGTCTCCTTGTCCATATTTCCACCTATCTGGAAAACCATTTTGACCCATGCAGCAATTTATTACCCTGGGAGCAATACTAAATGGGCCTATGAATGGGTCTATGAGTACAGATCTACAACCCTCTACAGCTTGGTTCACATCAAATTATCAGTCTCTTATTGTATCTATTTACAAAGTTGTGCTTAGTTTTTCATCTGTTCTGAGCAAAAGTATGCCTGCTCTACAAAAATCCGATGCAATCAATAGACCTTAATAAAATCACCTGGGGAGACAGACCAGAGCTCTTCTCCTAAGGATGTGCAGTCTGAAAATCTGTGAAAAAACCAAAAACAACAAACTGGCTTGATTTTTGGACAATGGAATAATGCGCTGGCTACATGTTATGCTTTATGTTATTCTCATCCTCTAAGGAAGCCAGAAGTGGCTTCTCAGAGTCCTAGGAGTTCCTTAGCAGGCAGACAAGGGCTCAGGTAGCAGCAGCTGCTCCTTTTTCTGAACTGAACCTTACTACTCAACTAGAAGTGCACTACTGTGTGAAATGAACTTTGTTTCCTCAAAGGATGCCTTTCAATCAGAATGTTTGAAAATCAAAGCTGAATTCTCTCATGGTAATATCTACTTTGAGAATATGTATACTTCATGAGAATTGTTTTAAACAGAGTGTTATGAGCAGTATGCTCATGGGGCATACCAAAATCATTAGATTTTTGTATTGGGGGATATCTTCAACATTCTGCTTATCAATTTACCTTACTTGCTAGTATGGTCAATATTTTGTCTAATGTGTAACTGAAACAACACACAAATTCCACTCTCTCTTTTTCTAGATGTCTCATTACAAATGTTTACTATTTAAAGTGTGCAATTACAGGAGTTTTTTAAAAAAAGAATTTGTTAATTAAAACTCAACTGTACATATGTGCTGTACTTTATCCATCCAGCTGTGGCTGGATAACAAAGTTGCTACTGCCACCTGAACAAATAGCAGCAGGAAAATCTGTAATTTTGAATTCCTCATAGAGGATCGGTCATGTCTTAGAGCACATCAGAGAGGCAAGGAATTCTCTGATGTTTTAATCACACTTTCCTCTATCTTTGCTATAAAAACTCAGGAGATGGCAGGCCCAACCCCAAATCCTGAAGTTCTGAATCAGTCTTGGTGTTTTCTGCCATTTATTGCTGCTCCATGATTCCAATAGTATATTGCCTTTCTACAGGCAGCTCACCCCCTTCAAATTGAGTGTATGAATGATTCTCCCAACAGTCAAACAGGCCAAAGAGAGCATATTTCAAAGCAGATATAGCTGCAGTCTTGTCCCTGTTTTTAACAGACAATTGGAATATGTTAAATTCAAATTGCGTGTGTGGTGGTACCATTTTAGGTGCATTTGAACCCTTAATAACCTGCTGCTAAACCTCCAGTATAGCAAAGTCTCAACACATACTTGACTCAAAAGGTAAAAGGACATATTTTTCTATAGGATTCATATTTGAGCACTTCATTGATCTGGGGCCTCAGTCCCGTAAAAGGCTGCATGTGTGACACCCAGAGAATCAGACACGGACACAGTAGGTGAGACACATTGTCGTGTCAGTGCACAGAGCCAGAAATGCACAGTGCCAAAGCAAGGTGTGGCTGGAAGGGACCTCAGAGCTTGTTCCATCACTCACTCAGTCCCAGGGCAGAAGCAGCTCTACCTAGAGCATCCCTGGGAGGTGTTTTATATAACCTACCCCAAAAAACCATACCACAGTCTCCTCAGACTCCTCTGATAGTTTTAGCACTGGAAAA
Source organism: Oriolus oriolus (assembly GCA_013400235.1). Classification (NCBI taxonomy): domain Eukaryota; kingdom Metazoa; phylum Chordata; class Aves; order Passeriformes; family Corvidae; genus Oriolus; species Oriolus oriolus. The sequence continues at coordinate 918,203 of VXBT01000635.1, forward strand.
ATCTTCCTAATGTCTAATATGAATCTTCTGTATCATTATTCCAACTCTTGTCCTAGCTGCCCCTGTCCCATATGTGAGTATCAGAACTTCCCTCAAACTGCCCCCAGCAAAAATAACACAAATCCTTTCAACCTTTCCTCTCAAGTACTTTTTTCCTAAGTTTTTATAATTTTCTTCTAATTCTTACACCAAGATGTCTAAAATCAGCCACTCTGCTCTTGCTAGGGGAATGGACAGATCACTTCATCTGTCTCCCCACACATATACTCTTAGTTGTGAAACTCGGTAAGACGTTTGCTTTTTCTGCAGTAGTTGAACATGGTTGACTCACATTCCGTTTGTAAGCTGGTGCCATCCCCAGAGCATTTCGTGCAGAGCTACTGCAAATCAGATGTTCCTGACAAAGCCACACCGACACTTTCATGTACTTCCGTTTTGTCTGTAGCCTGTAAAACAAATAATTTGATAATTTGACCTAGTATTTGGTAAGAACTGAAGTTGAGAGAATGGTTTACATATAACAACAGGCACCAGCTACACCCATTTGCTGCTATTTTGACAATATCCCTCTTTCTAAAGCTACAAGCAGAGCTTATGTTTTTTCCCCTACGTTTTTAAGTATCCTAGTGTGAAGCCCATCAGACTCAGTTTATCTGAAAGCGTCTAATGAGTAGTCTCATCAACTCCAATGAGATGCATGTGCAAAGTTAAGCCTGTACTCAAGTGCTTTCCTGGATCAGGGCCAGAAAGCTCAGCACTTTACAGGACAAAGCTGCTTTAAGTTTTCATGACTGGCAATGGAAATACGGGACTACCCAAAAAGCATATGCCCACACCTTGCATGGCTCAGGCACAGTGTAAGAATATAGAGGTTATAGAGCAGTGCATTGTATTTCCCTGAGGAAAAATGTCAGGCTGTTTTCAGGTCAGGAGGAATGCCCAGACCCATTATGCTTAGAACAAAAAAGAAGCCTCTACATGACCTATTAGCCCATAATTGCTACTGATATAACAGCTGTACATTTCCAGTATGCAAAGATGCTGTTAAAAAACGGAAGAAAACAAACTAGCATTACAGCACTTTTGTGCAATAATTTGGGCAATAAGCAAGTAAAAGAATCATGGTTTTGAAAGGATTGCTCCTTGTGGGAAGTCCTTGGATTTCTGGACCACTTAATTCAAGACCCATACTTGCTGCAAAGGTAACAGAATCCAAGTGTAAATTTTAATAATTGCAGCAGTGATTACTTTTGGTTCTTGGCAGTTCATTACTGACTGCACAATTCCAGAGGCTCTCGTTAAATGGTCCATGGAATGAATCAGGCATGGAATTAACCTATTTTGAGTTCCCTGAAGCTTATGTCCCATGAAGGAGTATTCACATACCTCTCCTGGGGCCAATCCTGAAAGCCCTTCCTCATACGAGTAATCCTTACCCACACCAGACTGCTCTTGACTTCAGTGCCAGCATTTGTGTGAGCAGAGGCTGCGCTTGTGAGTAATCGTTTGCAGGACTGGGTGCGTGGTTTTCATGTTCCATTTGACAAAGGCAAATTACTTGCGGGCACAGTCCCAAGTCTACATGAAAAATTACACTTACTTGTTTAAAAAGAAACAGCATTTCTGTTACATTCTTCCTTCCTTTCTAATTGCAAGCACATTTGTGCTCTGTCCTAACAGAGGCAAATGCAGGCAAGATTGGGAGCAGTGGTTGTGAATCATTATTAACTGCACAGCACTTTTCAGATGCCAGCTGTGATGATCCGTGGTCTGTCTGCTAGAATTCCCCAGGGAAAAAACAACTGGGAAAGGGTGAAGCTAAGCAGAGGGCTAATAACTATCAAGAATCGCTTTCTCTTTTTTAAAGATTCCCTTTTCAAGTGTTTTGCTTAAACAAAAAATCAAAGAGAAAATCCATTTCCCCCCATATTGTTTCTTTTAGTCTAAAGCCTGCAAAGACGCAGAGTCCTGCAGTGTTTCAGCTCTCTTCCTTTCAGGCCAAAGTCAGTGACAGGCTCAGGAGGTATTAGCGTGCTGTCACCTGGTGTTGTCTCAGTGTTGTCCACACCTTTATAGGCTGTTCATGGCATTGCTCACAGGCAGTGGGTGCTGGAAACTGCACGATGGGCACAGACACACTGTCTTCAGTACAAAGAGCTTCAGAGCTGAGCCAGTGTAACCAAAATCAAAAGCGATCCTAACATGCACGGTCTGAACAGGCTCCTCTGCATCGCTGTGAATAATCTGCATGTGTCTTCTCAACATTTTTAACGCATGACCTTTGGAAGCCAATCTTAAAACTGTGACAGGAATAACGTACAGTAATATTATCTCTATGAAGAACAAAGCCAGTGCTTTAAAGATAAGCTGGTTGGTTATTTTTTCCTTCTATACCTGTTTTGGTCAACACCTGATTAAGACCTGACAAAATTCTCAGATTTTTCTTATATGAGTAATGTAACTAAACCCTCCTCTATTTCTGTCAGATGAGTGGATTAGCTAGTCAGTCAAAGTTTTGAGTCACTTAAAGAAATCTGTAAAGTCTGTTCAGACAGTGGAGTCCTTCTCTTTCTTCTTCTTTCCTTTCATTTTCCTTTCTTTTTTCCTTTTTCTTTTTTCCTTTTTCCTTTCCTTTTTTCTTTTCTTTTCTTCCTATGGTATATGGACAGGTGTGGAGTTAAAATAGAAACCACCTGGTGTTATCCTAAACTGCTTCTCCTAATCCTTCAACAGTAACTGGTCTGGGACAGCAATGTCTCCAGTTTATCTTAGTGGAAACATCATATTGAGCCAGATACTATAAAGATTTTTTTTCTGGAAAATTATGACTCAGATGAGACTGGAAAATTCATTTATACAATTTAAATTTAGATCTCCAAAAGGAAAAGATCAGGGGCTAATCTTTCAAGGCGTTTCTCCCATATTTAGTCCTTAGCCCTGAGTGTAGAAAATCATTAGTCAAAATCTTCACACCTGGTCATTTCACTTGGATATCTGAGGTGACATGAGGATTTTGAAGAACATGACAAGAAAGGTGCTAAATTGGTGAAATCCTTGCATAGGCAATACTAAGGTGAAGCCTTTGCCCCACTTTTGGGACATAAAATTCAATTACCTGCTGACACTGAAGACGTGGCATTGGCTGACTGCTGGTAAGCCCAGCAGAGAAGCTGCCACTTATCTATCTGTATTAAACCTTATCAGGATCTTTTTTGGAGCACTTAATTTTTGTAAAGCTTTTAAAACACTTCAGGCATTTGAGGACTCACAGCATGTTAAGTGTAGAAAAAAAACTGTCATGAAAGCAGAACTCCAGGAATAATGCAAGGGTCTTGCTGCATAGAATTACGTGTGTCTTCCCAAAAGCATGAAACCAGAGCCTAGGGACCTCTTGGTCGTTGCTCTGGGTTCAGCAAAGGTACTTTTTAACCCCCTCAGAAACCCCGTGCAAGGTTCATCCTGGCACTGGCTAGTTTTTCCTCCCTCGGACTCTAGACTGAAGGGCTGTCCCAGGCTCCATAGTTTTTATTAGCTGGAATTTATGCACATGCTCCTTCTTTCATGGACATGTAGATAGTGTTCATGTCATAAATAACTAGAAAGCAGGCGCAAAATCAATATGTGGAAAGCTGAGGCTTGAAATGTGGTATAATGTTTTAATGATCCCACACAGGGCAATAAAGAGCTCTGGCTCTGAACTGGGGACAAGGTAACCAGAAACTTGGCTCCTCCAAAAGAGCAAGGTGCTCAAAACAACCAACACTGAAGCAGAAGACAATCAAAACCAGATTGAGATTCACTGAGATGCAGCAGTAGATCTGTCAAGCCCAGTCATGCACACAGCCAGCCCCCTAAACCACCTCTGGGTATCATTTTTGTTGGAGTGCAGCCACCAGCTGCTCTGAGCCAACAGCGACCCCACTGCGAGGCTCCGCTGCTGACCTCCAATGCTTTAATTCCTCTGCATGCATATTTTAACATTATTACAAAAGGTTTCATTTACAATTCACAGGCTGAGCAACAATGAGTACATTTCATGGAGGTCAGCCTCAACCATTCCTCCTAGTGATGGAATTATAGTTTAAACAGCTGGAGCATGGTCCCAGGAGGGACACTGGGATATGGTTCCTTTACAGCAGAATAAATCCATCAGGCATATTTCATGTGTCTGATAACATTAATAGATATCAGGGCCTTTTAATATTTAATGAACTCACTTCGAGGTTGTTTACTAGAGAAGGAGCAATCAGAAAGGTGATCACAGTCTTTTGATCTCTAATGACAACAGCAAAACCCAAATCTCAGCCAATGGGGTCAGCTTCCCTCTCTCCCCATGCCCTCCTGCTGCCCCTGTGAGCCCTAGCAGAAGAAGCTCACTCATTCACGACCTGTTTCAGCTTCAGAATGTGCAAGGGTGTTTTTAGTTTTGTGGTTCAAAAGTTAATAATTTCCATGTTTCCCACAATTTAATAGAGATGCCAGAAACTGTCAAATAGCCTTCAGTTTAGTGATGGAGAAAACGGGAAAGGAAAGACAACTTGCAGAGGCATAAAGCAAACAGTGCACTGCTAAGAGGAGCCAGAATGAGCCTGGGTGTGCTAATGAATGTTATGTCCATTAGCACAGGGATATCGCTGAATGTGAGCTTTGGCAGTGACTCTCTTTACTAATGGCCTTTGGTCTTAATATTGCCATCATATGTTTCCTTTTTAATTTTGCTATAATACCCAGTTTATTAGAGATTAGAGGATTTCAGCCAAATAGCAGCTTGATTTTCTTGCTTCTCTCTATTTCAGGTCCTTATTTTTAACATACTTTATCCAAGTGGTTTAGACTGGGAACTAGAAGGAATTGTTTATAGAGGAGACATATAGTGACATCTACCTCTTATTCAGAGGTTTCAGATACCTCTTCAGTGGCGGAGGATTTTTGTGAGCACTTAGGATTAATTTTCTTTTTATCACAGCAAGTGTGAAGTTACAGACTTTGGCAGGTGAAAGATATGCAACCTGCTTCTCAGCAGGATAGCCCCAGCCAGTGTAAAGAGAAGCATAAGAGACATAGGTTGTGTTCCTGCAGAAAAAGAAATAGAAACTGTAGCTCAGCTCACCACTGGGGTGTGGGGTGAGCATGCAAGTTCTAACATGCAGATTCATTTAAATCATTAAAAGGTCTTCTGTGGCCCCAGGAATGGGCTATACTCACTTAAATGTACAAACCTATGATGTGAGTCATCCCAGTGACATCACTGGCCTTGGCCAAGGCAAGTATGAAGAACCTCTTAGACCTGGTGTGCTAAGGAGCAATATGGGAACAGCAAGTACTTCCCCATGAGATATCAGCAAGACCCACGTCTTCATGTGATTACCAGTGTGCAGTGGACTTGAATTCAAACTGAAAAGGTGCAGAGACAGGGCATTAGTAGGATAAGTGGAAGAGGAAAGCCTGTTGTGTGAGTGGAAACAAGTTGCTTCCCCTTTCTTATGATCTAAAAAACAAAAAGCTCAGGGGAACAGGACCACTTTCTGCACTCTTGGAGGTGGGAGAAGGACAGGCAGAATGCAGAAAAAGTGGTTTCCGCTGGAAGATGCTGTTGAATGCTGAATAGAGAGTCCATAAATGAATAGATTTGGTAATTAAAAGAAGATTAGAGGTTAAAAGCATGTAAAGGAGTGAGGCTCTGGAATAAGAAATAGTAAGAATGAAACCATAGCTTGCTTTCAGATGGACATGATACACTTACATCACTTACATAAGTAATGGTATCATTGCCTGTAGTGAAAGTTTGGATTTCATAGCCTTAGAGATGTCTTTCAATCTTATCCTTGTGAACAAATGTAGATTTGGGAGCTGTGTCCATGTTCTCTTCATCTTGCCTCCCTTCACTCAAAATCTTTATTAATAACTACTTCTGAGTTACAACCAAGTTAGCCCAGGGTGGCAGACTTCATTAATAATTTTTTTACTTCATTTGTCAACATTCATCAGAACAGGTTGCATCTCTGGGTGAAAAACTTCTAGCAGATAACCCAGGGTTACCAGTTTAGAAGAATGAGTTGCTGTGAAAATTGGTGAACTATGTAGAGAAACACATTGCATGTGAAATCCATTAGGATTGTTCACTTGCAGGTTTTGCTTTTTTTCTTCCTGTTACTGTTTAGTTTTCAGATTTTCTGTTCCTTAAAAAGTGGAGAAGTAAGCAGGTGGTGGATTTCGTGAGAGCCAGGGATGCTCTGCTGATGAAGTGCTGTCATTCTTAGTGAGAAAATCACCACCAGCCTTCACCTTTTAAAAGAAATCATTTTCAGGTAGAAGCACATTTAAAATAATTTCAATCAAAGCACTAAACCAGAAGCAGATGTTCAGATATGACTTAGGAATATTTAACTACTTTGGCAGTGAATACACACAGATTGTTTTTAACAGACATTGGGTACCTCTCCACTCCTGTCCCCTTTTCCTTTTGCCTGTTAATGACAAATGGTTAAATAAAAGGCTCAGCTGCTGTTTCATTAAATGACAAATATAAAGAATGGGTAAAAATACCTGCTTGGTGGAGGAAGTGATTTAGATTTCCAACAGGACCTCGTGTGAGATGCTGATATTTGAGATATGCCTGCAAAGGACCTTCCGCTGAAACATCTTTTTGCACAGAAAATTAATGGCAAGAAGAAAATCAAGTTGTTTCTTTTTCTTTCTCCTCCTTCTTCTTTTGTTTTCTTCAAAACTTCCTAATTAATATGCTTTAGAAATACAAAAAAATAAAAAAGAAAAATTGTGAAGGACAAAGGACCAGAGATCTTTCTTTGGAAACTGAATCTGCTCTGGAACAAAAATTGAAAGCAATAAAAGCTGCAACTAATTTCCAGATGGAATAAATTGGTTCCAGGGTTTCTTGAGATTTTGGTCTACATATTGCACAGCTGAAGCTGAACTTGCTAATTTTACCAAGGGAAAATGTCTCAACAGGTACACTCTTCCCTTGAGACTCTGTCTGCTGCTTGTGCAGTTCTGTTTAGACTCAGCTATCTGTTTCTGCCTGTCTCCAAAGGCAGGGCACACATCTCACCCAGACTGTCACTGGCACCCTCTTGGGGTTACAGCCTGGCAAGTCTCGACTTCCCTGCCTCGCTTCAGACTCACCTAAATAGTCCCTGAACCCTGTCAGCCTCCAAAGCTGGGCAGCCAGGCAAGTTTTATCTGATTGGAGCAGGGTGGGTCTGGTTTATTTATTGTTTAATTAAGTGTAATATCCTTGACAAGGTGCCTTATTGACATTGCAGCAAATTAAAGACCTTATTATGTGACAAACACTGTCATCACTCAAGCAAAACTTAGCTCAGAGGGGAATTTTCCTGGAGAACGGACCACAGTGTCTGAACTCACTGTTTATCTGAATACCTCCATGGCAGCATATGGAAAAATACTCTGGGGTGAAAAGATGAGATTTGTCTCCACAATTTACCTGTTGCCCCTCTGCTGAGATTGCCAACACTGACTGTCCCTATGATACAGACACTTCTCCAGAAGAAATATCCCTTCTTTGTCTCAAGGCCAGGTATTCAGACATGGCTGCATCTGCATTTGAGCCTATTATATGTAAGATGGGGTGGAAGGTTCTGGTTATCCAGTCAATGCAAAGTACTTATTTTTAAAAGAAAAAGCCCTTGTTAAAGTACAGCAATATTTCCATGCCATGGAATTACAGGTCTTTCTCCTTTCCAAGAAAAGAAGGGGAAAAGTCCTTCTTAAAGCTTTTAAAAACAATAAAAACTGTTTGTTTAATAAGTGCTCTTTTGCAAGCTTGCCAACAGCACAAACCATATTATCCAGAACAGTCATCTGTTTAGGGTTTCCAATGTTAAATAAAACCTCAACCAAGCACAAATGTGAGAATAGGCTGGAAACACTGCACTCACTGGCAGCTTATTCTCCAGCACACAGAGCTGGAGCTCAGGGATAGTTTATTGTATAACCTGGAAGGCCTCTATCAACCATCACTAGCATTCAGTTCCTGCCTATATGCGTGATCCATGATTTGTTTTACACGGTATATTGAAAATTAAGGGGAAATATACTTGTTTCTAGACAAAGCATCTACCTATGTTATTCACAATCACTGTACCCCTGGTTTTGAGATTTTGGCTAATACAAGGTGGTCCTAGAGAAGATATGTGCTAGGCAGTGAGTACAGGTTCTCTAATTGCCCACTGGCCTGTAGAATCACAAGTGGGTTTACAAAGGGTTGGCCTATGCTCAAGAAAGGTTAGAGGGTGACAGGTTATATCTTGGGAATCCAGCATGTTGTACAGCTCTAGTAATTTATAGAGCAATCTATCTCTGTGGATAACATTCTTCTTGGCTCAGAGTAGGTGCTTCTCATGCCACTCTAGAGTATGGCCAGTTACAGCTGAGACTGACTATCAATGAGCATCTCCTGCTATTTCTGGTTTTGCATAATTTGAAATTCAACTAACAACTGCCTTTTAAATATCTTTATCATTGCCCAGTGGAGATTATTTTATTTCATCCCCTGCATATCAATGAAAACCAGAGGTGATATCCTTTTTATCTTGATGAACTAGCCCCGCCTCACGCTGTAGCCATATCACTGTGGTAGAGCAGCCCTCCCAGAGCACAGAAGGGCTCTCACTCCACAGTGCTGGCGTGCCTACTCATGCATTATTTCTTGCTGGGGTAGAAGGAGGTTTTCTGTCTCCTGAGACCCTCTTGCCTCTGCTAGCCCTACCTGCAGACTCCATAGCAGAGCAGTTCCTGGGGAGAGGCACACCAGTCAGCTGGGGAGAAACACTATATACTCTCCTCCTCCTCCTCACAGGCTAAGAGGTACGGAACAGGAAGGATTCTGCCTGTGACAGCATCTGACAGCCCTGATCAACAGCTATTGTTTAAAAAATATAGTAATAAAATTATAGTTTTCTTGTAACAATGCTGTCTCCTCAAATGAGAATATACAGAATAAGATCCCATCTGTAGCCCCCTTTCACCTTGTAAAAGAAAGCAAGAAGGGAGCTTTGGATGCTTTGCATTCTCAGAGAACCAAATATCACACCACTCTGGAATAAGCTGCAAAAGCTGTGGAGTTCATTCACCCGCAAAAGCCATTATTTTCCAAACAGAATGGCACATGTAAGAGCAATATACATGTCACTAGGAAGCAAGAAGTTTGTTTACCTTGCTGAATATAGAATTGTTTCCAGTTTAATGGGTTTGTGTTAAAATGTTACTCACAATACTTTTTTTTTTTTATTTTCTCCCATCAACCACATTACAGACTGGGGTTTTTTCCACTAGTGAGGGCAAAGGTGATGCAATGATCCACAATTTTCCCTCAAATATGCTATCCATATTTTATTAACCAAGTAAATTATTTAAACATGTTCACTAAGACACATGCCTCCTCTTACACGTATGCCACACATTCCTGCCAGTGCAGCCTACCTAGATGTAATGAGATGCTCTTCTCTGGATCTTTTTGCCCAATCAGACTGTAATTAAGCCTATGAAGATGCAGGTAAATGTGCAAGATGCCTGTTTAATTAAAAACGAAAATGAGGGTTTAAGTATCAATTTGTGTTCTATTCAATTACCTGCAAGATTCGTAAAGCAACTTTACCTTTCAGTACCTTTTAATTAAAAAAAAAAAAAAAAGAGGAAAAAATAAAAGCAGCACAAAACTGAAAGTAAGCCACCCTAAATTCATACTTCCATATGGTATGGCTACCTCTACATGCAGGAGAAACAGAACATCCCATGAAAAAAAATGTTTGCATCAAATCATGGAGGGAAAAAACCTAACCAAAACAAAACACATTGCTGTCAGAACACAGCAGACTGAGTCAATGTATAGCTTGCATATGGAAACAATGACATGATTGTTTACTCACTGGTTTAATGATATTCACTTTCTCCTAATGGCAATGTTGAAAATGTGAATGCCAGATGTTAAGCCTACAGCGCAGAAGCAATGAACACTGTTAAGTCTATAGAAAGGAATTTATCCTGACATCAAAATAGAGTGTAACTCTTCAGTTTATTAATGCTGCGAGTGTTTTTTTTTAAATTTATAAAAAGAAATAGTTTCATGTTTGCAGTTTAAATTTCCATATTTTATAACAGTTCAGCAACAAATTTACATATTTCCTGGAATCTGCAGATATAAAAGCGGTAAAACACTCCAGGCATTATTAGATAGTAGATTATAACCCATTACTATTGTTTCAATTAGCAATGTAAAAGTGACCTGCAGTGTTCAGATGACCCACTAATGGATTTAAATGCTTTCAAATATTAATGCAGGTTTTCTAAAGATGAATCCCAAACCCATTATTCCTGGAATAACCGTGAGCTGAAAAGCTGGCAATGATTGTGCATTATGTGGAAAGGCTCATGGTTAATTAAATGAATACCTAGCATTACACTGTTCACTTTAGTGCTACAAAATTATTTCTCATTGATTTTTACATTCTGAGCCTGTGATTCAATTTACTTCTGCAATTTGTGTTGTTGTGTCAATAAAACAGAACTGCTTGAAGATGGAAGCATTAGAGAGGGATACATACATTAAGACCCAATGAAAACCATAGTTTTCCTATTTTTTTTCCCTGCTGAAATATCACTTGTAGGCATAGCTTCGTTATGTATTATTAATACAATTTTTGTTTGTTTCCATCTGCTCTTTCTTCATTTTTATATTCAGGAGCTGGAATGTTAGTTATTACTTAAGGGTGAGTAGCTAATTTTTCAGTAACAAGTTCTCCTACTATCAAGAACAAAAGCACCATCAACACAAGTCTGTTATTTCATGTTAAATGGACTAGAAGGATTCAATTCATCAAAGCAATCATGCTGGAGATCCAGGGAGTTTTTAATTTGGCAAATACATGAAGCTGAATTTTGAAGTTATCAAAATGGAGAATTCTGAGAAGTGAATGCAGAATCAGAATCATTCCATTCATGCATGGGTTTTGGGAAATGCTCATTCTCTTTGGTGTACAAAACTGCCTGGAAGAAGGGCTACAAAGTCTTTCCATGGAGATGCCCACTGAGGAAAACTGATGTTAGTAAGCTCTCTGGTGGGTTGTAACACTTTGCTTCTGGTTTTTTGGATACTTTTACTGACTAAAGAGGGGCTTGTGTGCTACTTCTGCACATTTTCTGTGACTGAGTTGATATTTCTCTCAAGGATCTTTGGTCTTGACCACCTGTGGGTGTTTGTAGAACACATGTATTTTATAGCATCTGAAAAGATTTTAAATTAATCCCATTTATGCTTGTTTTATGCTATGTATAAGGTGAATGCAGTAACATTTTCCTTACCTTTCTCTTGGGACTTTAAGTAAACTTGTTCTCCAAAGTCAGAAAGAATTGATAATGAGCACTGCATGTCTAAGCCCTCTGCAGCCCGAGTCAGACAGGGATTAGGCTCCACAATGAGTTTGTGGAGCCTAATAATAGCAAGATCTTCACAGAAATGCACTCATAGATCTACTTCTGTTGCATTGTACCTAAATGAGTCATCATTCATTCATGGTCATTATTATTATTATTATCATCAAGTTTTTTGAGTGGGTGTGCGAATCTCAATTTTCTTACATTAGGAGAAATGAAAAGTAATTCCGTTAGAGCCAGTGAAACTGTAATGATGTAAAACCAGTGTAGGTGAGAAGATAATCAGGCCCACACTGTTCGTTGTGTGACACAGTCCTGTAATCACTTACTTGCATGAGTAATGCTGTCTTCAGGAAGTTCACTGAGTTTAATTGGATTATTTGCATGAGTAAGTATCCCCTCATGTGTGTGCACCCTATTTTCATATGTTTAATGCTTCCAAAAGGGAAGCTAACTATAAACCAGCATTGTGAAGAAACATAAGATATAAACCCCTGTAATAAACCTGTAAAAATTGAACTGAATACACCAAAAAATCAAAGGGAACAAACTTGGTTTTGCTTCAGGGCACTGCTTTTCAGAAACCAGAAGGTGTGGCAGAAAATCCTATTCGAAGTTAGGATCATTATAATCTCAGATAATTAAATGGCTAGGGAGCTGTTTTGTGTTCACCAACTAGGACAGTGCATTCCGAACTAAAACGCACTTATGTGTAGCCTCACTTAGAGCATTAGCCATTACTTGAACCTTGACCATGAGCACTCAGTGTGACAGTAACCAGTTTTGCATCCAGAGCCAGCTAAATGAGGATGCATGTTTGTGATATGGATTAGAGAATCTTTATGATGGCTGAAAAAAACAGGAGGTTTTCAACTGGCTTAACTGGAAAAAGATCTGGCTTTCATTACAAAAGGTAAGCAGTCCTGTACATAATGAAAAATTTCCTGCAAAATGGGATCATTCTGCCAAGATTCTTACAAAGGAAGAATTTCATGCTGTGCTATGATCTGTAGGTAAATACTATTTATGTACTTCGTATTTTTAGTGGATGAAAATGTCATTTATTCATTAAAATGTGAAAAAAAATCTCCTAGCCACTCTATTCCTGTAATGAATTCACTCTCATTTTATCGCTCTCTGGAATGCCATTTCCTTTTCCTTCCACTTAGCAGAAAAAATGTAAATACGATTATTTCCCCCTTGATATGTTGTCCATTATGCTATAAAATACAGTGAACAAGCCCCACTAGTTTGGCTTGTAGAGAGTCGCTTCCTGAACCTGAAGTGAGGAAAGCCAGCTGTGCTGTAGTAGCACATCCCTCAGCTGTAAGAAGGTGGTGGTGGATGGGAGATGCTGTTTCAGCAGCTTTCATGGCACAGGGACTACCATTCCTTCAACAGACAGGATGAGAAAGACAGAAGTCCTGTTAACATTAGTATCTGTTTTCCCTAAGTGAGAAGTACGGGGCTTGGATTCAGCAAATTGGGATTGAGAGGTCTGGCCACAACTGATAAAAGGACCAAAAACCATATCAGAGGGAGGAATTTAGGCACCTAAGCAGAGTCAAGATGAAACTTAGGAAGTATATGAGCAAGTCATCACAGTTACCCAACTCCCAGGCTAGAGAAGCACCTGCTGTTATGCAGGTAAATGCTCTTACAGTCATGGCTTTTCTTCTCTGGCCCTTACTTTGAGTTAAGGAAATTTTTGTTCCTTTCTTTTAAGCGGTTTAGATTCAACAAAAAGGACCTCAAACCTAGGTCACCTGCTGGTGTACTGAGCATCAGGCTCTCCTTGTGCAGTCCTCCTTTAGCCAACATTTGTACAGGCCTGTGCCACAGTTTGCCTCGAAAGAGTGACCAAGACGCTGTTTTCCTGCAGGGGATTTTAGGTCTTTAATGTGGGTCTTAATTAGATATGTAAAAAAGGACTGAAATGAAGCATCTGACTCAAAAAAGTAAACAGGGGTTTAGATGTCTGTCTCTCTAAAGCATTTTCTCTTGTCTGAGTTATTCCCCCCACCCTGTCTACTTCTCATGGATCTAATACTCCAGCTGGAAGCTGCTGTATGGGGACCTTAGGCCAGTACCTTTGTGCCTGGCTCTGGACTTTACTGGTTACCACCAGTCAGCAGAGATTATGAACATCCATTCCCCTCCAGCCTGGATGGGAAACAGGGAGGGAAGAGGATTTTTTCTCCTCTGGCTGTGCACACAGATGAGACATCTGCCAACCTGCTTTCTTTGGTGCTGCTGTTAGCAGAGAGAGATGTGAACACCAAAATCCTGTGCAGGTTCATTCACTCCTGCTTTGTAGATGCTGAAGTCCCTGTTCAGACTTTGTGCAACTTCGTCTCACTCAAATCTCCAACACTGAATTTCACAAAGTTGGAAATGTTGATCCAACTATAAGAATTTAATACTGACCATCTTTCTTGGCTCCTTTTTTTTGGGGAGGCGGGNTCAAAAAATCCTGTATTTTCTACTCATTCTTTTAAAAAGAGAATTTTACCAAGGCGAGACAACAGAATTTGGTTTCTTTTAGATATGCATGTGCTGTGATTACAAGCATTCAAGATTAAATTACATGAACAGAAAAACAAATATCCTGTGTAAAAGCTATTCTGTAAAAGCTATATAGTCTAATTAGAAAGACAGAAACAAAAATCATTATGGCAATAAAGAATTAGAGCACAGTAAAGAATATAGATTTTAGAAATTTATTGTAGGCTACCAACACCATGTATGGATTTTACAGCTGTGAGGAAGTAATTTGGAGAAATATTTACTTACCAATACATTAAGTGTAACTGTTTAAGGGAAAGAGTATCCTTTAGAATTCTGTATTTTTTATAAAAAATAAAGAGAGGTTTATTGTTTGGACAGAGGACACAGGGAATTTTACAAATTAGGAAGCTCAGATAGCAGTTATATATCCAAGATTTGTTATTAATTTGGAAAAATGTAACTGAATTTGGAAGAAATTGTGGGAAAAAAGGAAAGGTGCAGGATAAAAGCTTTTTTTTATACTAAGATAAAAAAACTGAAATGGCATTTTATGCAAAGCTTGAAGCAAATTCAGATCCTTTGTTATGGTTCATGTATTTTCAGCTTCCCACATTTAATCATAACAGGCTCCTTGTGGTTTAATTATGATCAGAGTTCTGAAGATGATTCAACCACTTGCACCGAGAATTTGACTTGCATTGATCAGAAAAAAAAAATATCTCCAAGTCTTAATTAACCATTTAACTGAAAAACATTCCTTTCCTGAGACACTGCTTTATGCTGTGACAAACTAAAGATGTGTAAACTCTGAATCATAATCTGCGAAATAGATATAATAGCTGCTTACAGGCTGTAAATAAGATTGCAATTAAATATGTAGGTATGCATTTAACCCCTTTTTACACAAGCTTTTACATGGGGGCCATTTGAGATTGAACCAGATTTGGGGAAGAAGTAGTGAATACATGCTGTATACATTTAGTAGACCTCAGATGTGGATATTTGCTATAGGGCAGCAGTCCCTGCGAAAATAAGTGTGGGTTTTTCAGAAGGGCTTGTGGTGGACTGAATTCTGTGGGTCCAGAGGGAGGTAGTTGCTGAATTCTTGTGAAAATCCCATTCCCCATTCATGAAATGTCTTGACTACAGTGTCAGTGGGAATGCAAACCCTCAAAGTACTCTAATTTGCCGTCAGTATTTCAGCCTAAAATGAAGAAAGTCTTTCAGCTGAGACAAATTTCACAGTTATAAGAACAGATCCTAAGACTGCTTAGACTTCTAGCTCAGTGACCAGTTCTGGTGACTTGACAGAAACAAGTGCAGCTGAATTATGCCCTTGACAGAAAAAGAAAAAGCTTTTTCTCCCTACTTATGTAATATAATAAAGAGTCAAGATGACTGAATCTATTTCTAAGATCATCCCTCACACTGAAAAACCTTATCAAATAGATTACTTGAATGGTGAGGGTATGTATTTATATATATATATAAAAACTTGACCAACAAAAAAATGCATACAACTTTTCCATTTGACAATCAAATTCTAGTTCACTTGATAATTTCAGCTTTAAATCAGACTAGATTAGGAGATAATAAAAACATACCTGCTTACTTACATGAGGAAATTCAGGAAATGAAAGCAAGTCATTTACATAAACATTGGATGAACTCACACATGCATTGACCCAAACTTCATATTAAATAGAAGTGCAGAGAGATGCACAGTAGAGAAGTATAAAACTGAAAAATCTGTTCTTACTGGTATGCTATTAGAATGAAGCTTTTAACAAAGATTGCCACTTCTGCCACTCCCTAAATCTTAACAATACTGGACAAGAATTCCTGTGTATGCTGAGATCTGTTCTTTGTTAACCTCTAATTTCTTCAATTTTCAGTCTTGTTAGAGATTGTCCAACAGAACAAATCCAGAGCATTTTGTACTCAGAAGTAGCTGCTGGACATCATCACAAATTCCCACCGCCATGGAACTCTCAAGGTGTCAAGTTGTAATGACTTAATCAAGTGCAGATCTTGAAATCCCAAAAAATCATGCATGCCTTTGAAAGAAGGCTTAGAAATATGCATTTAGGAAGGAAATGCAAAATTTGACACAATTCCAGAAAATATTTTTTTAACTTAAAAATGAAATAAAAGTCAGCTGAAAATTTGCATTGAAATTAGTGTGCAGCAACGTTGTTTGAGATAAGATTAAACTGCTGCAATGCTGAAATTTGTTGTTGATAAGGAAGCTTAAATGTATTACACTATGCTGTATTTTGCCTCCCTTTCACTCAGAAAGTGTATTCATTATAATAAATTCACACTTTACTATGTAAAATTCATTCGTATAGCCAGAAGCTTATAAAAAGAATATAGACTAAAGAGCAAGTTGCATAATGAGATCTAATCTATGTAAAATAAGTCCCAGAAGAAATGTCCTTTACTTTGATCATATCCCTTGAAACAAGATCCCCTGCTGGAAACCACAATAAAATGAGAGCTTGGGAAACTCGCCTGGCAAGCAAGTTAGGTTTTTAAAAACAAAAGCTCGCCAAGCCCACCGACCTCATGATCCCAGACAAAACGTAATTAAGGCTAATAAAATCTTTCAGACTCCCTGAGGCTTAATGGGAGAATAAAGATTTTTTTGGGGCTCACAGTAGGAATCCTGAGCTCTCCTCTCTGCCTCTGTGCAACCAAAAACCTCAGCTTGCTGCCATATGCAGGAAAAGACCCAAAGTCCATCCAGAGGCAGCTGGCCACGTGGAGATCCCTCCTCAGCACACACACACGTGCACAGATACAGACACACACATACACATCCCATCAGAGGACTTAGCAGCCCTTCTGGGTTACAGACTATTCTAGTGCTGGCTGGTGCCTCTGATGCACAGGGACAATTTCAGAGTTTTCTTTGCTGCCAGCACGGTGGGTGAATCACCACCGCTGGGAGATTATAACGTTAAATTTATTTTTTAAAGTGCTTTGCTCTTGCAGGATGAAAGGTGTTATGCAAATATAAAATGTCCTTATCATGAGCTGAGAACTTAGAAGGACACATTGCAGTGGCCACCAGTGTAAACTACCAGCAAATGGTACCCTGTGCCTGAAGGCGAAATGCAAAGAAAACCAGTCATTTCTTCAGCCACTGTATTTCCTTTATATTGTACTTCAGTCCTTAATACTAAGAATCATTTTAGTCGTGAAACAAGATATATAAATTGTTCCTTATCAGGGAAACACTAACATCTTAAAAAAGAAATTAAATCATTAATGTAGAAATGTATTCTTTTCTTCCTGATGTGGCAGGCAGGCTGAGAGTGTTATTATAGAAACACACTACTTGAGCACCCTCAGTGCACCCTCCAAGATAATCACAGATGCTGGGTGTGCAGCAAGACAAGGGCTTGAAGATGGGGGACCTCTACACCTCAGAAATAAAGGTGTTGGAAACAAAGGACTTGCTTTCCTGCACATAGAGAAGAGTGCAATCAATTTATTTTGTTTTCTGTAGGAATGGTGAGTTGAATTATTTTCCAGTCACCTGTCTGCTGTGCCATGCACTCAGGACAGATCAGAGGGAAGCGATTTGTCCTGCTGTCCTGATTAGGCTGAACTGGTCAAATTTCGTGCCGTTTTCTCACAGTGGTGTCCCAGCATGCTTGGACAAATCATATTCAAAAGCTGAGCTCGGCAGCAGGTTTTTTCTGTCTCTCTTCTTTCTCTGACCATCAGGAGCTCTGTGTGGGGTGAAGGTGTTTTCCAGCAGTTGCCATTGCCCAAGCTCGCAGTGAAGCTTGAGCTTCCTGGTGTGCCAGTGAACTGGTGCAGGTGCTACCTAAAACGTGCCACTGCTCCAAGCCCTGAGGACATCAGGGATGACAACCAGCTTCTGGGGCCAGCTGGAGTCAGGGAGCACAGAAGCTAGGGAAGGCACCTTGTCTTGGCCTGGAAAACTTTCATAATTAATACTGCTTGCCCCCTGTTTTGGTCCATTTTGGGGCAGCTGCTCTCTGGTCAGCAGCTGATCACCCACAGAAACAGCTTATGGTGTTGGAAGGGGACTGGCAGCCCCTCCTGTGTCCTGCTGGGATCAGCACCAGAGTACGTGGTGCAGGAGTGAGAGAAACCCACTGGCCCCACCACTTCCCACCCTCCCCCAGAATTACTTCCCACCACTTCCCATCATCCCAAAGGGGCCTGCATTGTATTACCAACCTTTCAATAAGCCAGTCTGCCCCCATCTTTTTCCTGTCCTTTCCCTTATCCCTTCAGTGCAGAGGAGCAGGGTAGCCACAAAGGAACAGAGAAAAGGTCTTTGCTGTCTCTCTGCCACCAGTACACATCGGCAACATGTTCTGTCTATTTGTGCTGAGATGATGAAAAGTAAGAATTGTTTCAGTATTTCTCTAATAGCTCTTTTCCCCATTTGGCTTCATTTCATATATACGCTAACCAGTTTACAAATACTGCTATCAAGGTTGAGTTATGATAAGTTTATCTAATGTAGGACTTGCTTTAAAGACTGTTAGAAGAATCACTTCTGCATAATAAAACCTCGGGAATACACAAGTGATCTTAAGAAATACAGTATGACTGCTGTGTGGTTTCCCATTGCCTTTGTAGTTTCTGAGACACTATAACATTATTTAATTAGCTAAAATTTCCTCTCTCTTGAGGACGGAAACTCAATGAAATGTCAACAATGCTGTCAGTCTGCTTCGGGCTAAACTCATTACACAAAGGCTCGCGATAAAAATAGCCCGAGACAGATTATTTTGTTGCAAAACACAGGCCCACACAACTTATGCCTCAGAAAACAGATGTGGAATCTACGCAAGTGTTGCATTTCGGGGGTTAATGGGACTGTTAAGTTCTACCAGGCAATTACGGATGTTATGTGCTTTCACTGTTCTTTATTCGACCAGTAAAAAGAAAAAGACTAAATCCTGTCAATGACTTCTGAGAGACTGATGAGGGATATTTGTACATCGGTCAAAGGCTGATATGAAATCTATGTCTTTGCTTTAAAAATTCACCTTTTCCCATCACTGAGAGAGTGAACAGGATTGCATTCTAAGTAAAACGTGACGAGGACCAAGGAAAAAAATTGTTTCATTTAATCTGAATTATAATTGATATTTCAGAATACATGTGCTCATTACTAAGTATAATAAAATTTGGCATTTTCTATTGTCAGAGGATTTATAAAGGCTAAATTTCTTGATTTATTTAAATAGACAGATAGGAAAGAGCAAACTACAAAAACAAGTGCTATATACTGAAGGCATGTGAATTACCTCCTTCCCAAGGATAATGCAAATTAGAAGTATGTAAAGCTTTGTCTGCACCTGGGATCTTTAATGAGGATAAAGAAAAATCAGACGGAGATTCTCCTGGGAAAAGAGAGGATCGTTATTTGAATAACCTGCAGTGAATTCTAATCAATGCAACGTGACTTTGAAAATGAATATGGTTTTTCAACCCGCTGTACATGAGCCATAATATTAATCATAACTTCATGGTACAGTAAAGCTCATGACAAATGGTTATTCAGTGGACTAACAAAAAGACCATTCATAGTGGGAGGAAGGTAAGGGCATATATAGAGTAATTTATTTTTGTTTTGTTTGCAAAAGCATTTGTCTAACTATATACATATACCTATGCATGTATGTGAACATACATATGTGCGTGCACACACGTGTACCCATACACCCAGTTTGTGCCCCCACTTTAGCACATGAGTATGAAACAGGTTCATTTTCCTTCAGGAGTGATATGAACAAGCATTGTCTGATCTTGTTATTCTTCAAAGAGTATTATTTAGTATTACACTAGTTAACACAAAGCTTGAGATAATTTTTTTGAAACAGGGTTTTCTGGATGTATTAGTCATGTATCTTCCAGTGTTTGAAGCCTCTACTGTGCCTCTAAAAGGCTGGAGGTAATTTGTGTCTTCTTTCCAGTACTAACCTTTGTTCACACTCTTCTATTTGCAGGAAGGGTTTAACATAAAGCATGGTTCACTGGCTGCAACATAGAAACACCATGCTCATTTATTTACCTAGAGCAGAGAAAAGAACTTTTATGTATTTTTTCCATTTCAAGAATTAAAATCAATAAACTTTTTTGACATTTTCACTATTAACATGTTTATATCAGCAAAATAAGCTTTGTCAAAAATCAGACTTTCAAAGAAACCCCTCTGAGGGAAATCAGAGGCATTTTGCAATGTATTTTAAAGGGTGAGTGCATATTTTAGCCAGAGGGTTATTTTTGTGGGATGCGGTGAAGTAAATATATTTTGTTTTGTTGATGTGATGTGATGTTCATATATAAGCAGTAAAATGTGGCAAACTCTGCCATAAAATGCTATGCGCCAACGTGTGTGACGAGACTCTTTTTCTCCCCCACTGTATCTATCTCCCACTTGCAAGTGGCATTTGTCACCTTTGCCTGTGGGTGGATGCTCACTCAAGTTCTGGCCAGGCAATGAGCTCCAGCGGGGTGACCCAGCCAGCACCATGGAGGGGTTGGGGTTGTGTGGAGATGGTGACCATATCTGTACAACATGTGTGTAACCACATTAATACTCACACATACACTAAAGTACAGCTGCTGCCTGCAGCAGCCCTCAGGCAAAAGCTCAAGAAGAGCGCAAGGGCCTTGAAGGTTAAGCTCATGATCTGTCAGTCTGGAGTAAGAAGCAGACTGTAGAGCTACAAGCCTTCCACTTGCAACACCTTACCACCCAGCCTTGGACACTCAGACTGATAGCACACACCTATCATGTACCAGTGATCTGGGGGAAGAGAGAGTGTCTTTCCTATACCTAAAAATCCAGTAGCACAAAAAAAGCAATAAGAGCAGATCTATGAAAGAGAGAGTCATTGTGGCTACCTAGCTGAGCATGTGCTCAGAGTGCAAAAACCTAACAAAACCCCTGGATGGAAATACTATGGGATACCTAGCAGATGCAGCATCATAAAGTTTTTCTTCGCACTACTATTTCTTTTGTAAAATTGTGTTTAAAAAAAACCCAAAACAAACAAGGAGCCATAAGTTAATTTGGACCTGTTGAAGGGAAGTGGTGGTCGCAGAGCATGGCTAGTTTCCCAAAGCAAAGGGTAAGGAGTGGAGTGGTCAGAGTGTGTAAACATCTTTTTGGGCAAGAGATTAACATGAAGAAAAAGGGTGTTTAACTTAAAAATCATCTAGAAAAGAGATGAATTTTCACTCCTTCAAATTTTGAAAAGAAGACTAGATAGCTTTCTAGAGAAGATGCCATGGTTTCTTTGAATGGTGCGGGTGTGATATAAGAAACATTTGGTGAAATTTTATATTCTACGTTAATGAAGTAGTCAAAACTGTGCACAACTTCTTTTAGGACTGTTTCTGCCTTTGCCCATTAATACTGGCCTGTTTGATGCATATTCTGTTTTAAGATTCCATGGTGTTCCCACAGATTGAATCTTTCCTGAAGATTTCTGATGAAGGATGATGAAACATGAGAGTAGGTCATTCTGTGGTTGCAGAGAGGTACCATCTCTCCCAGTACTTCTCTTGACATTATCCTTGGTCTTATCTGGTTTGAACCTGAAACTAGGCTGTTATGTCTTGCTGCAGCATCTGGGAAGACACGGTCTCGGTGTTGCTGTGCTTTATTATACAAGGTTCCTGATTTAGTTGCACTTCGTGCTGTGAACTTAAACTGTTGGGTTTCTGATGCTTATTTTTTCTTATGTTAGACTGTCTTCAAGAAGAGAATAAATAGCTGAAGTGGTGGAATAAGCTGCTCTCACAGTCCTCTTGTAGCAGCTTGAAGCAGCAATATGTCGGACTGCGTTCTTGCTATGGACGTAGTCCTAAGCCACTACTTAGCTAGCCAGATCTGAAACCTGAAATCACGAGGACTAAAAGTTCACTGTTGGGGCTCAAACTGACTGTCCCATTTTAACATTCTCTGTCTTGGGAAGAAAAGTTTGGATATAATATCTATGCTAACTATAATAACTGTACTAACTAATGCCATTAAAAAGACTAAGATGATTAAACTATGATGCTCACAAACTTGGATCTAAGCCTAAGTAACTGAAATGTTGATCTAAAAGTTTTGTTTCTAACTATGCCAGATCTTTGGATGCTTATGGTATGCATAAAAACATTGGATCTTTGGTTACACGTGTCTTCAAATATATAAATATATAACTATAACTGTCTTGTTTCTTACTGTTAGTTTTACTTAAACCATTATGGAAAATTTCATTGGGAATTAGACTTGGATTCTCGAAAGCTACGTGATATTTAAAAGAAAGAATAGTAAGAGTTGTGCATATCTATCAATCTATATAGTCTTCATTTATGCTAGTAGATTTATTTTCAATAAACTAAAGAGTTTGCTGCAAAAAGTTTATTTTCAGAGCAGTTTTAAATGCATCAGTTTAGGAGTGACCCCAGGAAGTGCTTCCTGTGTATCTGCTCATGTCCATCTTAAAAGTAAGAATCAGCACTGAATGAAAATTCATTCCACAAAGAATAAAAATTTGAGCCCAGTGAAGTCATAGATAGTTTAGACACTGAATTTAGCGGAGTCAGCATCACCCATGAGTTTTGGTTGCATTTTCACGCTATTTGAAAGTCATAGGAGATGCTGAAGTTACACAAAAAGGAGTGCAACCACTCCCACATTAACAGAGGGGGCAGAGAGGAAGGTTCACCTCCATTCACCAGAGGAGAGAGATATGCTTCAAACTTCTTCTTTTGCTCCTATTTCATACTGGTTTAAAATGCGTAAATATTTTTCAAATTCCTTGAACAAGTATAGCCGTAGATTCACAGAATAACAGAATCACAGGACTGTTGGATTTGTAAGGGACTGGAGGTCACCTGGTCCAGTCCTTCAGCAGGGTCACGTAGACCCAGGTGCCCAAAACGATGTGTTCAGCTTGAATTCACTAGTATTCACCAGTATTCAGCCTAGTTAGCAACCACCCCTTTAGTCAGAGGGAAAAAAGTCCTGAAGAGCTTTAGAATGCAGAGATGACCTAGTGCCTTTTCTCCTATCCACTCTACACTCTAACTTTGCTGTATCCTTGAGCTCATTTCAGATGCTCTTCCTCTTTCACCATTGCAACAGATCTGCAGATTCTGTTTCTGGCACTCAGATCTGGTACCAGAACACCAGAACATCAGTATAGTGGTAATAGTAGCCAAAGTCCCACTTAGCCCTGATCAAGCTTCAGCCCTGCAACTGTTCTCTGGTATTGCTTTTAACTTTGTCCATTTTAAGATGCCATCGTATGTGTCTGCTCCAAAAAACTTGCATAAAAGTGGAAGAAAACCGTGATACCTATTTTTCACTTCTCCACCATGAAACACTGTTAGTTTAGGCATAGAAGCAAAAATAGAAATTATTATGGGGATGAGATGTCACATGGAAGTAGGCTGATAATCTATATCCTGGTAAAATAAGAACACCCAGGTGTCGCCAGTTTCTCCTTCTATTAAAAGAAATGGCCTCTCCTTAACATTGTTCAGATAGCTTGATAATTGCAGCATGAAATGGAAAACAAACTGCCATGGCTAAGAGATATGATCCTGTTCCGATTAACGACAGAAAACTGGCAGGATCAGACCCAAAAGAAACAGTAATACAAAGATTGTGTGTCTGATTTCAGTCACATAGAAGGATTATTGATTTATCCAAGGGTTACTGAAATGAAGATCTGGCTCGTGGTTCAGGTGAGGATGGGAGGAAAGTGATTACTGCTTTATTACAGGCCTTCCCTGTAGATATGGGGTGTGGAAATAATCAGGGCTGATCTTACAGGGAGTGCAGCAGATGCACAGCATCTGGTCTCTGGTCTCCAAGGCTACATCTATACTAGTAAACTAAACAGGCTTAGGACATGTTTAAGCACTGCTCCATGAGATCTATGCTGTTTAACCCTTCCCCCTGTCTGGAGTTTGGCTCTTGCCAAACAGCACTATGCAGGTGCACAGGTCAGAAACTGCTCCCCAAACACAGTGGGGACAAACGCCCTTTGTTCTAGGGGAGAAGAGGGTGAGACAGGAGCAGTGTGAGCTGAGCTGAGCAGTACAGGGCTCAAGGTCAGAGGATGTGCCATCATTCATTCCATTTATTTCAGCAGACACAGGGAGAAAGAGTGTCCTGACAACTATTTTCTGACCATGCTTAAGGCATCTCTTCACTTTCTCACTTTCTATTGAAACAAAACACATAACCAAAGTATTTTTCCCAAAGAAACACATACTTAAACAATTTCCCACTGCCCTTCTAATTATGTGAATGAAGACCAATTTTCATCACAGCTCTGGTCTCTACACATATAAGAAAACTCTTGTCTACAGCGAAAGTCCTATAGCTACAAAGCAAATTCATGGAATCTGGTCTTTAGCCAGCTGATGACAAATTTCCCTGCATCCAGTGCCTAACATGGGCTTGGCCACCATTTGTTTCCTGATACACAGTGCCAGGACAATAGGAGTTTTCCTCTGAAATGTGTATCAAATTTGTGCTCTGACTTCAATGAGCCAGACCTCACCACTGGGCTCCTGAAATCCAAATTTATAACTCTGAGGGTGGGTGGGCTTAGCTTTTTATTATTATATCATAGAATTTGGTTTTGTTGTATTTCACTGTGGTCTCCAAGCATCTCCCATGTTAAATAGACTAGTAAAAGGGAAGTCCCTAGTGGGTTTCTTAGATTTTTTGGCTCTTCTTTTTGGGGTTAATTTAATCATTTTTTAAAAAGGATAATTAGATTTTTACAACTTTTTTACAGAGGCAAAAATTTAAACCTATTTCCCCACTGAAGAAATTTGGAAGGTACCCAAGATTTCCTTTCAAAGTAACATCATCAAATAATTTTCTTGTGTATCTGAGATTTAACATTTCAGATTCTGTCCCCTGCACCTTTTATTGTTCCTATTTACAGTGCACCTGAAACACATTGTGTAATTGGCAGAGAGCCCAGATTTTCCATTTAAGAACAGTTTGATGATTTCACTTTTTCTTTCTCTCTCTCTTTTTTTTTTTCTGAAAACAGCAGGTGCTCTACATTGTAAACAATGCCAGTCACCATAATATTATTAGCTTTTGCATTTTTATTACATTTTTGCTTCCCTACATATTTTAAACTTCATTGCAATGCATTTTTGGCACCAACTCAGAAAGCTTCTTATTTCATAAGGAAGATGGATACTAGTGAACATAGTGCTTTGTTGTCATTTATAATTAGAAAACGTAAGATTTACTTAATCATTAAACCACCCAATATTTGTGGGTTTGTTTCTCATTTTCTGTGTGATACATCCACATCTGTCCCATGCAGCACATTAATTCCCTTTTCTGTAATATGGATTTTTCAAACATTTAACCCTTCTCTTTGTATGGCATCAAAGTAATCTTTTATAACATTGCTTTTCTCCTCCCTGTCACCTTGCCTAAGATCCTGTAAACTGCATTTCAGATTTTTCACAGTTTGATGGGTCAATAGCCAGAACTGACATAGCCCAGTGGTTCTGCAATTACTCTTGTTGTGTACTGAGAGTTTATATTCCATTGGTTATTAAAAATGTGTGCAAACAAATGGAGTTGAAGAAAAACAAATCAGAAATCCATTTTAA
Source organism: Oriolus oriolus (assembly GCA_013400235.1). Lineage (NCBI taxonomy): Eukaryota > Metazoa > Chordata > Aves > Passeriformes > Corvidae > Oriolus > Oriolus oriolus. Next base: position 943,775 of record VXBT01000635.1, read on the forward strand.
AGAAATCTTGAAAAAAAATCAGCACAAGAAGGAGCAGATGAATACTCCAGTAATGCAAATAATGCAATGCAAGAATTGTCTTTGTGTACAGGTTTTATTTTAATGTGTGTGTTTACATGATTTCTAGATAGAGGACATATCACTTGAAAACAGATTTAGGCAAATGTCATATGCAATAAATATTTATTGTTAGAACTATTTGTGGTTTCAATGAGGTCTTCATTAGCAAACAAAGGAAAAAAAATCAAGCTATTTTCGTGTTTATACAGCAAGGATGTCTTTTGCTAAACTGCGTTTTGAGCTACATTTTTTTTTCCAGATCAATTCAATAAGAGAAAGCCCAACAGAGAACAGATGCAATATAAGAGCAATAAAGGGAAGTAAAAAAAATTAAAAATCCTTTGTTCTCCCTGCAGTACGTCCGTAAATCTATTAGTGTTATTTTCCTTTCTTCTCTTTTTTGCATCCCAAGCCAGATCTCAAGTTCTCTGAAGCAATCCTTAATCAAGCTCCCCAAAGGCCTACGACTGCATGCAGCAATTTCTCCCCTGCTCTCAGCACAGATGTTTCGAGCACATTCCATTACACCTACATGCCATTACAGCTAATGGCTTATTCTGATGAAGAAAGCTGCTTTCTGCTCAGTGCAGCAAAGGGGAAAATAGCCTCCTGTACAGTTCTCCTGTACACTGCAACAATGAAATGTGGGGGCAGGTGGTACAACAGAACTCTCTAATGTTAATTACATACTGTATTACCCCCAAATTTGGCTGGTCATTAATTATGCTAATTTACCTTCCTGAAAATTAGCACCACTCATGTGAACATTTGAGCAGTTTTTAGCAAAATGAACTACGGAATAGTGGTTTGTAAACGTAAACCTTTTGAACCACCCAAATACAGGATCACAGTGGCTGCCAGACATGATGTGGAAGGGGGACCAGGCTTTCAGGCAGGGGACTCGCCAGCGACGGTGGCCCTGTTACACCCTGCTCTGTGACACCGAATGTGTTGTGCCTACCTGCTCCCTGCCTCAGTTTCTCTCTGTGGAAAATTATACCTCTGTCTCACACAGGCTGAATCTCCTCGTGTTTGAAGAGCAGTGTTTGATTCATGAGCACCCAAAGGACGATGATCTTTTCTGCTGCAGAATACTGAGCATCAGATTCCTGGGAAAGCTGGAGATGTCAGATTAATGATCAGAATGTTTTGCTCAGGCGAAGAATATTTATCCATTTTTAATTAAAAAAAAATCCTCAAACCGGTCAAAATCTTCCTCTGGAATAAAGAGGGAAAATGAAACAGCTAAAGATTTCTGTGATTCTATAGTGAATGTAAATAAATTCCATGACCTGCTAGAGAGCATGGTGGTGTAATTGCAAAGCTTAAAGAGAAAAAATTTCTTCTAACTCCTTAAAACTGTCCAGGCAACCCTGTAATGATTTTTATACATATTTAGATTACATTAGGTCTCTACAAAGAGTGATATAGTAGTTTCAAGTGTGCCTATAGCTATAGATTGATTTTTTTTATTTAACTGTTCATAAAAAATTAATCTCTGTCTTCTTCCAACAAAACCTAAGATTTTATCATATTGATTATGGGCCTAACAAAGTAAGGTATCAGATTTAGATTCAATTTGTTTTCCTATGAATTAAATACATTAAATCACTTTTTACTCATTTTGAAATTGATTGAGTTTCAGAGTTAAACAAAATATCTTCTCTACATTGTGAACTGTCTCCATTTCTTCCTCAAGGCTGCTGTTTTCTTCTATCCATCTCCAAGAAGCCATCATCATATTAACATAGATGACAATCTGGCAAGGAGGTGCTGATCAAAGATAAATTTCACACTCGCACTTCGCATTTTCTAATTACACCATCTGTGTCAGACTCTTTCGTGGCAGTTCTGCCCAATCTGTCAAATGCTGCATGCCTATGGGAATGCAGAGGAGCTGAGAAAATCGCCTCCATTTCCCCCACCAGCCGATCCATCACCCCAATCGGAGCTGGGTGGATATATTAGTCTAATTGGTACTGGAATGAAGGTTCCAGACTGCATATGAGATGAGGTGTTTGGGGGATGCAAGACATGAGATTTACAATTTGAATCATATTACAAGGCTTGCCCCAGCTTGTTTCATAGCAAGCTGAGAGCAAGCCATGCATGCAATATCAGCATGTGGAGGTGGAAAAAAAAAGGAAAAAGAAATGAGGAACATTTAAAAACAAATAATGAATGAGAAGGTGTCTCCTTTCATTACTTTTGGCTTCTTCCAGACATACTAAATGTAAACGATTACCAATAAGTTCACATGAAATGAATTTATACTTGTATTAGAATGTAAGGAAAATAAACATAAAACATTATATGCCCCAAACTACCAGAGATCGCTAGATGTATTCTAATCAAGTCCTGATCTATTTAATTCAGCAGCTCTATCAAAATAGGGATGGTCCCTTTACACTAAAAGTGTATTACTTCCTATCCATGTGACATGAGACTAAGTCATAGAAGGTGAAAAGTTGCAGCTTTTTTAGGAAGGCTGACATTTAAAATTATCTACTTTATGGGTCAACTTTTTTCTGAGAAATTAATCTCAACTTTGAACCTGTGTGTAAAATATTGCAGACGGCTATTGCTGGGTGCAATCAAATCTGGTGTAGTAACCCTGATTCCCTATGCAATCACATTTGAAAGTTAAAATGAGCTGCACTTCTGGGTGCATGAATAGTGGAGTGCTTGTTTACTCTGGGGTCTGCAAAACCCCCAAAAATGCAAGTGTAAAAAATGCTGTGACAAAAGAAAATCTTGTAATGCAGTAATGCAGGCCACATGCAGAAATTGTGAACCACATCTAGGATACATGTTCTTTCGTGACGTCTTAGTACATTTGTACACACACTATTGATTAAAAACTTCACACTTCTTTTTTGTCTAGACGAAACACACACCATGGAGACATGCTCAAGTTCATCTCACACATCTGTGATGAAGTCTGGGTTTGAACTCAGGTTCCCATCCTTTTTGGATATTGCTTTCAGCACAAAATGGGTCTGACTAGGGGTTATTTAATGCTTTTATATTTAAAAGGAGAGGGAGCAAAAAATTATGCACCAGTTAAAGACCTCTATTTTCAGATATGAATTTCTGTAGGACACAAGAAGCAAGCTGCAAGCACATTATCAAGCACATTTTTTTGTGCTCCTACCTTTGGTTTATTTAGTACAGCGCCAAAGGCGTCACTGATGCAAGAATGTTGTTGGTCTGCAGCCTCCGCAAAGCAACGCTACCGGAGTGCGATACTTTTAGCACCCTTTTCTGCATTCAGAGTGGGCTGAGGAAAGAGCTGTTCAAATATTCATAAAGGACAGAAGACAAATATTTGGCAACTCCCAACATTTCAGTGCTAAATCATTTAGTAAACACAGGCTAACAGCATTAACACAAGATCAGACAAAACTGCCCAGCACCACTCAGGGCTAGGTCAGCTGAAAGTAACCTTAATGCTGTAAATCAAGATTTTACTGCCACATTTTTGACTGAACTTGTGTCTTTACTTGAACTTTTGAATTTTTCCCTTTCAAAGAAATGTATAAGACAGCCTCAAGGTGGAATATGCCAGAATGACTCCACTTCAGAGGCACAATCAATGAACAGCAATTATCTCAGATATATTTGAGCTTTTTATAGACAAAGACCTTTGTCTGGGTGGGTGCTGTGTAACATAATGTGTCTGTACAGGCTACTTCTCTTTCCCCTGTGCATTTTAATTACACTAGCAATTTTTTTTCCCCCCAAATAGCTATGAACAGAATTTCAATTACACTTATTCATGAGTGTGCAATGCTCATCCCTGCTTCTGTGAGCCTTGCATATGGGCTTTGAAGAGGAGACTAGGAGCCACTGAGAGGCAGGCTGGTGTCTGTGCTGGGGAAGGCATAGGGACCCACCTACGCTCTTGAATTAGAGAAGGGTCCACAGTCTCCCCCGACACAAGGGGTTCACAGCCAGTAAAGGCTGCCTCATGATGTGTTATACACCTCAAGGTGTCTTCCATGCGGGTCACCATGGGGCTGGCCTTAGGCTGCAGAGCAGGGTCGTCTTCACTGGGTGCCCACCACGGGAGTCCATGCATGAGCGCTGGTGGGAGGATGACCAATGTGCTGAGGAGCAGCCATTCTCTTCCAGGTCAACAAGCTTCTTGTTCCTATCATGTGAAAAGAAAAGGACTGTATAGTAATAGTAAAAAAATCTAAGTGGGTACCCAAAAGTATCATGGTCAGAATTCAGCCTCTGTTGGCCTGCATTACACTATCCCTATTCCTCCATTTATTCTCCAGGGCTCTCTGCACAGCTCTAGAATAACAGACTTATAGAATCCCTAAGGGTAGGAAAGACCTTCTAGATCACTGAATTCGACATGTCACTGGAAACCACCATGTCAACAAAACCATAGCACTAGGTGCCACAGCCAGCTATTTCTTGAGCACCTCCAGGGATGGTGACTCCACCACTTCCCTGGGCAGCCTGTTCAAATGCTTAAAAACCCTTTCAGTAAAGAAGCTCCTCTTGATGTCAACCTGAACCTTCCCTGGCACAGCTTGAGGCCACTTCCTCTTGCCTTGTCGCTAGTTGCCTAGGAGAAGGGACCAACCCTCACCTGGCTACAACCTGCTCTCAGGCAGTTATACAGAGCAATAGGGTCCTCCTTGAGCCTCCTTTTCTCCAGGCTTAACAACCTCAACTCCTTCAGCCACTCTTCATCAGACTTGTGCTCCAGACCCTTCACCATTGTCCTTCCCTGGACACACTACAGCACCTCCATGTCCTTTTTGTAGTGAGGAGCCCAGAACTGGACACAGCACTCGAGGTATGGCCTCACCAGTGCCACCAAGTACAGGGGGAACAATCACTGCCCTGGTCCTGCTGGCCACACTATTGCTGATGCAGGCCAGGATGCCATTGGCCTTCTTGGCCACCTGGGCACACACTGGCTCTTGTTCATCCAGTGCTGATCAGCACCCCCAGGTCCTTTTCTCTGGGCCACTATCTTGCTACTCTGCCCCAAGCCTGTAGTGCTGCCTGGGGTTGTTGCAACCCCAGGTGCGGGACTTGACCTTGTTGAACCTTATACTCGTCCTCAGCCCATCAATCCAGCCTCTCCAGATCTCTCTGCAGAGCCTTCCTACCAGCAGGTCAGCAGTCCTGACCAGCTTAGTGTTGTCAGCAAACTCACTGAGGGTGCACTCAATCCCCTCGTTCAGATCATCATTAAAGGTATTAAATAAACTGTCCCCAATACTGAGCCTTGGGGAACACCACTGCGACTGGCTGCCAACGGGATGCAGCACCACTTATCACCACCCTCTGGGTCTGGTCATCCAGCCAGTTTTTAACCCAGAGTGCACCTGTCCAAGCCTTGGGATGTCAGCTTCTCCTAATATCACCCTGTCTTTCCCCAGGGCTGACCCTACGTCACATGCTGTCACCCATTCCCAGCACTGAGCTCACATACCTGTGCTCAGGCAGAAAACGTATGGCCTGAGCTCACTCTGCAGCCTTTCCTCTCTGCAGGGTCCTGTGCAAGTCTCACTTCTTCCCCTGTCACCAAGTCCCAGAAAATATGTGGGGGTTTCTTCTCTTTGAGACAGATATTGCTATCTTGGGTTACACTTGGCCAGTGATTCAAAATTATTGATGACTGGCAGGCAAACAAAGTCAGTGCAGCTGTGAAACAATGAGGAAAAAGCACCTACAGATAGAGAAAATCAGATAAAAAACCCTCTTGCTGGAGAACTGCACGACAGTATTGACAAGGTGAGAGTATATCAGAGAAACTGGTAAGAATATAACCATCATAAACAGCACCAGTTAAACACCGCAGGGTGAAGCTGTGCCAGTGTGCATAAGTAAGGAGCAACTGTTTGTGAAGTGGGAGAAACTGTAACTGCCTTTTGTATGAAAGGTGTCTGTGCAGCCAAGGACATATTGACGTGCCTGGAAAATCCCCCTTTTTTTCTGCAAGAAAGCCCAGGCACAAACTGTCTGCAGTAGGAACGCCAATGAACCTTCAGGCAAGTCTTTCAAAACTAAACAAACACAAAAGAAGAGATTTGCTTGGCTGCTCTTTTTTTTTTTTTTTTTTGCTGTTGCAAAGCCTGTACCTGCTTTTTTTTTAAACAAAATCTGGAGGAAATGCCCTAGTGTCAGCAGAGTGCTGATACCCCATCACTGACATCCTTCCCCAAAGCCATGTGATGGTGGTATATGGGAGGTATCCTGATTACTTGAAAATACATGATGTTCTTCTCCGGAGAATGGAAAGCAGATTTATTCCTTCTGTGAACTTGGAACAATCTGCTCAGACAAGTGACAGAAAAAGCCACTTCTACCGTTTTCTCTTGCTACACAGGCTGGAGGCTCAATCGTTCACACGTTTTCTAAAGGATCGCTAGCAATCCTTATCCTTTCCAACTGCCCGAGCCCAGGGGAGTCCATGGTTTTGCACAGGTGTCATTAAGGACCGTCTCTGGATGCAATGGGCAACAAGGCAACTGAGCTTAAGAGGACTTCGTTGTCGGTGATAGTGACGGGTAAGAGAGAACAAGGACTTGCAGTTAGAGAAATCACTCTATATTTGTAAACCAAACACACCTGATATGAAAATCACTGGCACAAGAGACTTGGCTCTGTTCTGTGCAGCTCTTGCAGGCTCCTTTCAAAGCAGGGCTATGCTTTCAGCATAGACAGACAGGTTTTTAGAGCTCATACAGCTTCAGCCAGTAAGTGTATGCATCTTTGTGGCTGAATAAATAAATACCCACTAAAGGAACCTGGTTCAGAAGAGTAAAATAATTAAGAAACATGGAAAACATTACTGCCCGTATTCAATTAACAGCTGAAGTATTGTTAGAAAGATGGATCAATCTGGAACGATCTGACTAAAAGCAAAAGTTTAGATAACTTGTCTGATAATGGCATGAGCATATCCCATAAATGCCCAGCAATTCTATATCATTAAGCCTTCAAGGACAAGCCTGATTGATGGCAATGTACCTGCAGGAAACAGCTCAGATGGAAAAACTCCAATGTGTGCCAGCAAAGTAATTACCTGGGATGGTGACTATGCTATGTGGTCAGATAGGAACAGGACAGATAATGCAGTGCTCTGAGCACTGCCCTGGTTCCCTCTGCTGAGAGGAAGCTCTATGTGCCAGCTACTGAGGCACAGGGGGTTCTTTGCTGGCTCCTCTTCTTTATTTATTCTATCGAGTCTTCAAGGTCACTGTGTCCATCTCATTTCAGTATATCTGCACTACCTTATGTGGCAAGGGAGTAGTGTGCCCATTTTTATGCTTTGTGTAGCACAATATGAACTGTTCCAAATACGAGCAAATTTCAGATGCGCCAGAAATTTCAAACTAAAGGGGTGCCATCTCCCACTTGTAGAAGCACGCAAGTTGTTTAACAGTTAACGTTCACTAGCAATGAATCTATCCTCCTTTTTTTTTTTAATCTCTATCTCCTGTTACCATTCAGCAAAAGGACTAAAAATAAGTATGTCACAATCATGTAACCCAATCCAAGTAATCAAGTACTCCTATTTCAGTAATGCTCTTTATGTATAAATATTTCAAGAATAAAGATTATTTTTGAGCTCTCGAGTGCCGAAATGTAATATTTACACTTACAAAAGTAATACTTGGGACAAGAATTCATCAAGCAAATCATCCTTCTCAGCTTCCTAATCAATGGAGGCTGTAGTTTCTTTGCCCTCATGAGAAGAATGCAGTTCATGGTGAGGGGGTAAGAGTATGGAAATGTAAAAGACCAACAAAATTTGGCTTAAGTTAGTCTGAGCTTCAAGGCATAAGGTCTTTTCCTGTCATGTCCTTTTTACATGCAGAATTTAAAATTAAAGAAAAGGCCTTGCTCTTGATCTAAACCATTTTACTTGTTTTTAATTTGATTACCTTAGTCTTTTCAAACATAATGTTTACATTTAAATTGCTGACAAAAGTCCCCTCCTGCTGGTTTTACTGGAAGTGGGATCCGTCCCAAGGAAGACATCAATACACTTGTACTTTATGGGCTACCTACTTGTCCTTTAAACAAACTGTGATAGAAAGCAAAACTGACCACATTCAAGATGCTGATTTTGTGTCTTGGACCCATACCTAAAAAAATTAGCACACAGATTGAACAAGCAAATTAAGAACTAGTAATTTTAATTGTTATTAATTACAGCATATGGAATATACTGATATGAATAATTTGCTTCAGAAGATTATTTTGCAGGGAGAATCAGTCATATATTTCTTAGCTATGTTCTCAGTTACGGCAAAAATAAAATTAGCACAACAATTCTAAGCTTGCTTAAGCAAATTCAGACAACTGTGACAATTCTGTCCTGAGCCATCTGATATTCTACAACTTTTACAGGTCAGAAGTGATAATCAGGGACTGCCACACAAGGCTGACAAGAAAAGCTAAGGCTCCATCTTGGACTTTGCTGGCCCATGCAGTTCCTACATGTGGTGACTTGACCAGAAATCTGGAATTTCAGAAATCATTTCATGAAGAGAAAGAGGGATAGTTACCTTTTGTGTTCTAGGACTGACTTTGAAACAAAAAGAGACAATACTGAAAGAGCCAGATGTCATGTGAAGAATTAATTGTGAATGTGAAAGAGATGGTGAGTGGGGCATAGTATTTTGCATCAGATTTACAAAACTCAAGGTCAATTCAATGCTCCAAGACAATTCAGCAAATATAGCATGCAGTAAAGAAGAACAGATTAGCTTCTGCCTCCTTTAAAAGCCACAGAAAAATGCCCGCTGGGTTTATGGGGCAGAATTAACGGAAGCTGGTATCCATCATATTCAAGGATACCTCATGCAAGGCTCTTCATACAATATGGAGTTGATTTCTGCTATACTGTAGGTGATGCCTGCTTCAGCATTGTCTGAGTGAACATACAAAGTTTAGCCCACAACAGGCATGGTGCTTTCCACTGAGGTTTATCATGTTATTTTGAGTATTAATAGCAGTATCTGCTTAGTCACACTAGGAAAAGTAAGCAATCGAAATACAGAGTGTTTTCACAAGTGAATTTTAAGGGAAAAATTTTGCAGAAAATTTTCACATATCTGTTTCAATGTTTTCATCTCTCAGTGTTTGTCATTCTACTTCTTCACCTGTCATTTTCAATGGCAAATAGAGTGTGTAAAGGCACAGGCAAAATGTACTGCTCTGAAATCTATATTTCTCAGATTCTCCTTCATTGGCTTGCCATTTGTTAAAGAAATTATGCTACTATTATTTATTGTTTCATAAAGGGTAAAAAGAAAACCATTCCAACTCCAGAAGCCATAAATTATTAGTGTACAGAAAAAGACTCAAGTTCAAGGTAGAATTCTATGCTGGACTTTTGGTTTTTACACTTAAAAGCATGACAACTTCTCAGAAAATCTGGAAACATGGAAAGGTGATGGTATCTTTTTTCCATGACTGAAGGGAAATTATACAGCTACGTTTGATAGTGTTCTGGTAAGACTTTTGATGCTGACATTTGGCTCTTCGTTCCTGTGGGTTTACATATTCCATGTTAAAGGTCCTTAATCCTTCAAGCCAGTGATTCAAGATAGTATTAAATTAAAAGTAATAAGTTTTTCAAAATGGAAAAGAACATCCAAGGAAGAAGTTAATTTGTAGTATTTGAAGGAGAGGAGCCATCTGTTTAATGCCTTGACACTGATAAAATGGGGACAAACAAATTCCATGGAACAGTTCACATGAGCCATTATTTACATGCTTAAAACTTTTTGGGATGAGCCTCTAGAATCCAGTGGCTGGATTTCACTGCACTAAAATCATCAGAAATCATAAAATCATAAAATATTCCAGTAGTGATGTCAAGACAATGACCATTCCACTGAAAGGTTTTTCCATGTTATTCTCATTATTTTTCCTTGTGACAGATTTTATTAAGGCTATTTATTGTTAACACATGGTTTGTGAGTTATTAATATTGTGCATATATGTTTATATGATTCTTGTGTTATTGCCCTACATAACTAAGATTTCAGTGGAAAGACAGACTTGGAATTTTAAATATTGAATTCCAGATGTCTTCTCAGTAGACCTTTTCTACACAAAGATGCATTATGCATTTACAGTTTACTACCTGGAGAGAAAAGAATTAATATAGGGGTTGCACATGTCCAGTTTCTATGTCAAGCTCAGCTGAGGAAATCAGTTCATACCACAGCTGGTCCAAAATCTATCACACTTTCACATTTTTGGCAGGATGTCACCTTAGGCACTGTAAATGGTGTATGTGTGCTATATAATTATATTGTCCACGGATTTATGCACCTGTGTTGCATATTTCATTACATTTTCTTGGCCTGCTTATTAGGACTACATTTTACATTCCTAATAATACGATTCAAATTCTACCAAATATGAAACACTGACTTTCAAGCAGAGCTAAATGAAGCTTAAGTAATTTTACATGAACCAATGAAAGACAAAAGAATTACTTCACTCATAGGCAAGGTCACGAGGTTCCTCTTGCTGCTCTTCCACCCACATTTTCTTTCTTGCTGTTTGTAGAAGAATTTGAACCAGAGAGATGTAATTTTAATCCATTTATTTGCTGACAAGACAACAGAAAGCTCATTCCTCTTTTTGGAAATAAAGTGTTAATGGGACGTTTGCAGGAAATCACAATGAGCTTGGAATATTTTGAGGAATCAAATCAGAGTTCATACAACAAATATCACGTGTATTTTGTTGTTGCTAAACATCAATTGGCCGTATAAAAAGTGTAATAGAAAAATTAAAAATTTGTGATTACAATGACACAGAGCGTGTGCCAACAACTCTGTGGATGGCTTTTTATCTCATTCCCTTAGTGAAAACAGTTAACTAGGCACTGGTGAGATATTCTGTAACTGCGCAACAAAAAGCTGGCACAACTGCCAAGTGTGGCATGCCAGATGTGTGAATACATTCTGGAGAGCAGTATCAGCAGCTCCAACAGAAAGCCATAGCCATTAATCTAGAGACCTCTGGGAGTTCAGGATCGTGCTGTAAAACCTAGACCCTGCCAAGACTGCATCAGATAAAGCCATCAATGCATTGTAAAAAAGACACAAAACCTATTTCATGGGCTGCACTGATCAAGCAATTACAATCATTGACTACATTAAGCAAAGAAACAGCGGGGTGCCCTATAAAATTGACTGCCAACTTGAATAATCAATAGACTCCATGTAGAGTAAATTAAATAACTGAAAAACTATTTGGAAAAGCTGAAGTTAAAAAGCCAATCTGTAATCCCTCATCCATGGAAAAACAATCCTGCATCCAAAAGATTCTGTTGCTTGCTTTCATTGTTGTCACTGGGAAATACAGCAACAGCAAACTAAGAAATTCTTTAACTCTCTCATTCACCAGTTAATAATTGTTCATTTAACCCAGGCATTCATAATCAATGTATGCATTAGTATCATACCTCCCAACCTGCCAGGCTTCAAACACAGTCCTAAACTGCAGGGCTAATACTCAGAACAAGGGAACCCAGAGAAATAGTATGTACTCTAGGAGGCTTAAAATGATAGAGTTTCCCTATGACAGGGCTTACTCAATTTGGGCTGACTTTCCTGATTATTTCCAATGTAAACCATTTATAGCAATAGCCATATTTTTGCAATTGATAGTAGAACAGGTTGGAAATGTTATAATAGAGATTTTTTTTTTTTCACCAGAAGATGCTGATTCATCAGAAACAAAGGTCATGGGAACAGAATGCATTGACTTAACAGCTTTTTTAGTGCACGAGGGCAGTTGACAGAGAGCTTCCCCTCCCTCCTTGCTGCAGACATGTGCAGGCGGAAATAATCTCCCCCACCACAGCCGCCCATCAGGTCAGTGGCTGGAGCCTGTGCTGGCCTTACAGCACTTCTCCAGAAAAGAAATCTGAGCCCAAGTGCTAAGCAAGAACCACCACCCTGCATTTTCTCCCTTCTGGACCTCAGATGCTGTTCTGAGAAATACTAACAGCTTTTGGGTTTTGAATGTAAAGAAATCTAACAGATTCTGTTTTGCTTTGTTTTTCCAAAATTTTTCAAAATTTGGAGGAGTTTTCGGGTTTGCCTAAATGGCTGTACAGGAGCAGCCTGCAGTGGGTGCTGCAGAGTGGCTCCTGTAGATCTGCAGCCGCCCTGCAAATTGCTGGAGCTGGGTAGGATCTGTCTTTTACTGCCTGCATTGCACTGTTAATGGAGCCAATCCAGGCAACGCTTTGGACAAGGACCACTGACTGCAGGATCGTGGGTGTTTCTTTGGAGGCTGATACTTCCACTATACTTCCACTGGGACAGCCAGGGACATATTGCAAAACCCAGGTTACTGTGCCCTAACAGGCACCACTCCCTTTGTTAGGACTTCCAGGGCACCTATGCCTGTTCTTTGCCTCCAGGAAGAGGAGCCAGCTATTGGCCACTGTAGACTACCAGCATCTAAGAGTGCTCACTACTTGGTGCCTCATTACTGAGTGGAACACCAGCCTGAGCAAAAGCAGAGTGTCAGATTTTAACTGCTGTCCGAACTGGCCCAAGGACAATTTCACATGTCCACAGGTTTGACTGTATTACCTGAATTTGGTTCAACACTTGGCAAGAAATACAGTGCAGACAGGACATACCCCAGAAGAACAGTTCAACAGTATTAGGCCGCTCCATATGTTAAGAAGGAAAGACACCTGTAAAGCCTCAGTTAATGGCAAATATTCTGATTTTATACCTAAGAGAAAAGGAGAATTTTTAAATTATTGTACCAAACCAAAAAAATGTCCCTTTAAAAAAATTGTGCCTTTTCATGCCTATGTGAATTTTCTCAGTTTTCATTTCCTTGTTTTGAAAGAAAAGTCCTTTTTTGCAATGAAAATACATTCTTTCTTGGAAAAAAAAAAAAAAAGCCTTCTGTTTTCATTCTACCAAACTAGGAAATATCAAAGGCAAAGCTGCAACATATTTTGCTTTTCAGAGAATCTGAAGAAATGTGATTTAGCAGTTTTTCCAGTGGTGCAAATATTTTTTACTCACCTCACACTAACATGTTTTTTTGTATGTGGATAAATTAACACGTAAGCAAGGGTGTTAGGCTCTGTACCTATGGTAATAGAATGAGCTGGGTTCTTCACTGGCAAATGTTTTCTTATTTTTTTAGCTGAAACATAATGTAGAATTTAGGATTCTTTCAGTCTGGTCTGCAGATTAAAGGAAAACAGATGAAAAATTGAAATTAACTCTTCACTGTACACAGTTTTTTCACTGGGTTGAAAAAGTACTTCTAGAATTTATTCACTACATAATCAGAATAAATCTTGGAGCTGCCATCATTACTGAAAAACAGGTTTATAAATTAAGGCATCTGGGAAATCTATAGGGCATTAATTTATTATTTGTGGGAGTTTTGTACTAGCATTTTTCTTTCTTGGTACACAATAAATAAGTTGACAATAAACAGGTTGGGATAACATTACACTCTTTTTCACCTGCTTAAGAAAACTGAGGACAAACCCTCTGAATATGTGCATTATAAGTGAACTCACAGTAACTACATATCAAACAAAATGCAATATGATGAACTGAAAGTGATTATCTGTCACAATAACATTTTCCGACTTGTCTGCTGATTAGATGGTAATGCTGCCCATAAAAGCGAAGGAGGGGGGGAAGCACTGCAGAGAACCTGATAAAACATCCTACTGAAACCTATTGTATTTACTACTTATTAGATTCTGAACTCAAATAGATCTTGATTGTTGAGAGCTTGGGTATTTAAAAGCCTTAAGATCATCAATTACATTACTCATAATTTCCACATCTGCCTGTTCCTCAGCAATTCAGAAGGAGAGAGAGATAGCTGTTATAAGAGTCTTTCTGCAACTTGATTACTATGAGTCTGTTACAATGTGCACTTGAAATGCCTTTAAGGATTTGAACTGAACTGTAATTTGCAGCGTTATGGAGCTCCTACGTGGATCACTTTTTGGTGATAGTGAAAATCAAATGAGTGGAGACGGTCCAAATTACCTGGAAGAAAAGCAGGTTCTTATCCACTCAAAGGAATCCCTACAAGCCTGCCAAAAGCACAATAAATGCACTCTTCTTTCCTGTGTTGTCTGGAAAGTGAATATGTATTTCAAATTAAACAGAAACCCTGATTAGCATGGTTATTATGAAGCTAAACAGCAAGAATACTATGTTTGCAGAAGCCATTTACAGGCTACAGGGAATGTTACTTCCCTATGGCGTCACTCTTCTTAAAACGAATACTTTTTTAACAAAACCTTTGCTTTTTTCAAAGCACTGACATCCTGATCCTACTTCCCATTAAAGTCAATGGAGAACTGTCCATTATCTCTTATGGGAGTTGGATCATGCTAATGGAGTGTACTTTTCTCATTCACAAGCATCCAAATCCATGCTGAGGGAAGACAGTACGAGGTGTTCTTACACTGAGATCAACCTGACTCTAGAAATATGCTCTTCGGTAACTGTACCAGCTGCTCCTTCATGTGCTGCAGAAAGAGGCTGGCATGTGCAAAATGGATCGATCAAATAAAGCACTGCCATGGAAATAATGTGGAGGCACTCTTAGAGATTGCACAGAAATAAATACATAAAAACATTTCCAGAAATTATTCTGGCAAAGGACAAGTGTAGAATATGCAGCTTCCTTAGTCACCAGAGTTTCAACATAACTTGCTTTTCACAGAGAGAAAAATGCTCTCACTGCCACTTCACAGAAGGTCTCTTTCAGGAAGTCCATACAACTCTAGTTAATATAACTTTTTTGGAATTTACTTTAATTGTTTATAGAAGCTAGTTGTTACTAACTCCTAATGTGACCCTCCAGAAAGAGAGGAGTCTTGTTTTAGTTTCCCTCCCTGTACCTATCCTTCATTAAAAAACTCCTGAAGATTTACATGCAAAAGGAGTTACATGTTGGAGTTAAGGCTCCAAACATCCAAAGATGGGCAACTTGGAATCAGAAATGGATTTCCCAAGGAAGAAAGGATGAAAGAAAGCTAAGGAGAAGGAAGGGCAAAGGAAAGCATGGGCATAATAGAGGAAGCTATAAAGTCACAAAGACAGAGTATAAAGATGATGGAAGGGGCCATAGCAGGAGAAAGATGACAAGGAAAAGCACACATTGCTAAAGTAATAGAAGACATGGCCAGGAAGAATAGTTCTTAAGAAACATTTTCACCATCCTTTGATAAATGCAAGCAAGAATAGTGGGGCAAAAAGAATGATAACTATCAGACTCTATTTTGAATTACTGTTCAAAAATCTACTTTGCAAAACCCTGCAAACAAGTATGCTGATGACATGAAGACTTAGGACTGCCTCCTCCAAGGCGCCTGCAGGAATATACAATAGGGAAATGTCAGTTCTGTCTAGGCAGTAGGGCAGATTCTGCTTTCACCTCATTGCACTAGACACATGTATGATTTACGCTGGTGGATGTGAAAGGTGAGGCAGGCTTTCCTCCAGAAGAAACGTGACAGTTCAAACAAAATGCAGCACTGCTCATCCTGCCCTACATCAGAGAAAGGCTTTGTGGTGCAATACATTCTCTGAAAGACTTCCTTGCTGACCCACAGAACTCTTACCCCAGGATATGTTTTGGTTATAATAATTTGGGGTTTAATTATATTCCCTTATAATTATATAGGAAGACTGAGCCCTCCAATTTCATATGGTACAAAAAGGAAGCATTTTGTATCTTTCAGTGGCATTACTGATGTTGTTTCTTTGGGTCATCTATGCGAGTGCGATGTCCTACCTCCCCATCGATCTGTGTACATAAATGGATTAAACGGTTAGTATTAACACCAGTGCAACAACTTAGATCTTCTCAGGCAAAGTCTAGCTAACAGTGAATGCTTTCTACTGGATACACCACCACTACAGCACTTTTGTCGACTTTTCCAAGTGCTGTTTATAAATAACCGTATTTATATTCTGCTGGTTCCTGTGCGCAGCTCCTGCTACGGATTTAGATATCGACTTTCTGGGAAGCCTAAAAGCATGGAAACGTGTTTCCCTTCTAACTATAGAAATTTCGGGACGATGGAAAATAACAGCATTGAATTTTACACTGAAGGTAAGTAATACTTTCTCATATAACTTAGAACATAAAAACCCCCCACTATCAAATGCATTTACTAAGTAAATATGAAATGAGTGTATTGCCAAAACCGCTTTGGATTAGAGGTGAAGCTGTTCAGTGCATAAATGGGGCTACTTTACAAAATGGAGGATATCTTAAAATGCTGAAAATAGAAATAATTAATATTTTTCTCTTATAAACAAAAACTGAAATAGATGTAAACAGACACTTATCTTTCTTCATCTCACTCACCTAAACATTAAGACACAAATTTAGGTTAACTGTGGGGTGTCTTTGTACTTTATAGACAAAAAGGATCCACCAGAAGCTGGATCATCTTACGCCCAAAACCCATCTCAGAGGAATGAAATGAATCACCCTTCAGAGGTTCTTATTCTTTCCATCAACCACAGCAAATGCCCTGGACCACATATCTAATTTTGCAATGCCTGCAGTAAGGTGCAGTTCTTGCTGCACAGAACAGACTTGCATTCCTCAGTCTAGAGAAAAAAACCCACTTTGAAATAAGCAGGATCATTCCTATATATAGCTAAGATACTATAGTTCAGTCTACTCAACATGGGATTAAGGACTAATAATAAAAATGGCCTATAATGTACAGATCCACGCAGAATGAGACATTTCAAGAGCCCACCACTGTTCTAAATATATCCCTCTGAAATATTTGTGGGAGAACATTTTGAAGAATATAATTTTAAACTTTAAGGTTTGTCTTCCCACTCTAAGAGGAAATACCACTCTAAAATTTTCTTTTAATTTTTGGATGTTTATATTGGTGTGTTAGAACTCAGATTTTCATCTAGTGTGATTTTTGCTGTGAGTCTAAAATATATGGTGGGTTGTTTTCCTGAACTTTTCCATGAATTCATGTTTTCTCAGATTCTTTATTATTTACACAAAAATTTTAACAGTTCTGTCTATACTTGCACGTTTTATATAATTTGTTGTTGTGATTCCTTAACAATGAGGACAAAACCTTCTCAGTCACCCAGTTTACATATTATAAATCCTTTAGTACTGAAAAGAATATGTAGATATATACAGACCATAGGATTTCCTTAAATTAACTCTGATTGGAAAGAAAATAATCTGAACAAGTATAACAAATTTCTTGCAGATCCACAAATTCCTTATCACTCTTGCAACAACACTGCAAGAAAAAGTTTCTGAGAAAGTGATTGATACAGGTCTTGACAATAAAATAAAATCATGTTTACACAAGGAAATATAAAAGACTTCAATCAGATGTGTGTAGCTGTTTGCTGAAAATGCACTCCTAGAAAATTCAAAATTTAACACTAGATATAAATATCCATGGCAGACAAACTTTTGCTAATGTTATGGCAACAGGAAAATTAATTGCTCAATTAAAAATAAACAATATTCACATAACCTAGAAGGCAATAACCAGCAGGAAAGTGTGTGATACAGTGCACAAGGAACTGTCCAAATGAATATCACGGAAAGGTGGAAAGCTGCTTTTCAGAGCTAGGCTGCTGGATGGATGGATTTCAGCATGGGCTTATGGAATCTGTATACTTTGTCACATTTTCTATCTGCCATGCTTATCAAATAATTAACCTATCTGATGAATCTGGTCTAAATTGTTTCAGCGATTAAAAGAAAGAGAGTTAGTTAGGGATCCTGGGGGTTAGTTGGCAGGATAGATTTTGGATCAATTCACATTCATGCCCAGGTAAATGCCTGAAGATGTATTAACACAATACTGATAATGGGCAGTGACATAGACATAGCCTAGAAGAAAGAAACAAATAACATTATTAAAATAAAACCCCTTTTTTTTCATTCAGTCTCTTCAGCCTCCTTTTCAACTAGCTGCACAATAGAGTCATTATCACACTTCATGTATGATCAAAGGGGTTTTTTTAAGCTTATCATTGTTTGAAAAACTTTATTTGGAATCCATGGCTTATGTGAAGAGATCAGTTGCTTGCCCTCCAAATCTCTTCAGTAACAGTCCCAGAGATGCTGAGAAAACTCCCTTGGACCAAAGCACAGCAGACACCATGCCCAACCCCTCCGAACCTGAACAGCAGTGTCTAGAATTCAGGAATGTGCCACAGTTATATGTTCAAAGTTGGTTAAACACCATTCATCCTAAAAGGAAAGTACATTTTGCAAAGGAGAAGATGCCAAAATATCTGAATCTTTGTCAAAACTTTGGAAAAAACTTATTATATATCCACCTCTATGCAGAGCTCACATTCAGATAAGATCATATTTCTGAGCAAATAACTGAGGCCTTGTGGCAGTCTGCAATGCTGAGTTTGGCATAAAGCAAAAAGGAATAGCCTGGGTGGATTTTCCCACCCAAGACAGTGAGCCGGAGGGCGGGGACGAAGTAGACTAAAGCCACATCCATCAAGCTGTCAGTCCCATTTCACACACACCTCCTTCTAGAAAGCTCCTAGGTTCCTGTATCCCCATTGGGTTTTACCCCCATGCTTATTCATATCCCTTGTTAAATATGTAATTCCCCTCTAGAACATTCCCTACAGTTATTCTCCCCATTGGATCATTTGAATTGTACCTTCCCCTGTTTTAAACCGATTGGTTTCATGTCACCCCTTATCAATATGTGATTGGTTTGTCCCTTCTTTCCTCCCCCTTTTCACTCCTGTACAAAATCTCCTGTCCCCCTTGCACCTTGCTCCATTTCTCACCCCTCTTTCGGGCTTTCTGTTCCTCCCTGCACCCTGGTGTATAGGAATAAAGGCTTGGAATTGCTGCTATCTGGAGTCCCTCTCCTCTCGTGCCTTCGCCCAGCTGCACCTTACACCGACCAAGAACTGCTCTTCTAAGAGCAGGACAACTCAGGCGCTCTCGTTCAGTCATTGCCGCCCCTTGGCATCTGGGCAGCCAGGAGGTCGCTGTGGCAAGGCCTGTTATACAAAGGTGTTTGAGGCAATGACAAGGCACAGTGCCATCCCAGTAACTGTGAAATTGCCACTGGGAGCTACTATTTCATAGCTTTTCCCACTGTCATAAAAACCAATATAAACAGGGGAAAGTAAGTCAATTTGCAGGAAGCCTTGTGTATTATTTTGCTGAGTAAAAGAAACAGCAGATCTGTTACTGTTTGGGGAAGTCAGCTGCGCTGCATGAGCACGCATCCCTCTGTCACCAGCCTTGGGGGTCACGGTTCTAATGGGACTAAGCCACAGACCTCATAAAATCAAGTGTAAACAACTTCTTTCAGTACCATCTAAGTCTTATGTTGAGATCAAGTAGCCAAATTAAGTATTCAGTAAGGTCTTGTGGTCAAAATATTAATTGAAATGTCAAGGATATTGTTTTTAAAAAAGGAAGAGAATTAAATAGAGGACGAGATACAGCAACGTTCAAAAGCATATCAATGTAAAGCAACATTAAAGAAGAATTTTTAATTGATAGGCACATAATCTCAGTGCTCTGAAGGAAATCAGTGCACCCAGCATGAAACATATGAGTTTTACAAACATAATTTCAATTTTTTTTTATTACCTACGAGCATTAGGATATACTTCCTTGACTCTATAATAATTGCTTGCAGTTAATTACAAATGAAACAGAAGTGCTGGTAATATTAGACTTGCACCCTGCATAAAGCTAGAAATTACTGCTATTACTCTTATTTGCTAAGAATATTGGGTCATAGATGCTAATTAGCAGTTCACAGCCCCCTACAGGAAAAAACTCATTATTATGAAAATCTGTCTTGGTAGCCAAAGCCACCACTCATGTCACTGTGAACATTTTTGTCAGAGCAATTATAGGTATGACAAAACTTAAGATTTACTTTTGTATCAAGAAAATTATGAAGGTTAAAAATACAACATGCTAATCTAAAAATTGCTTTCCATATCAAGAAAAGTGTTTCTGAACTATTTCGTCTCAGTAAAATCTGACTGTATATTGGGCAGAATGACAGCAAATTTTTATGGAGTATGTACACAAACATAATTTCTTTCAAATGTATATAAAATGCAAGAAAAGCCTCTCCATTGCCAAGTAAAAAAAAAATGAGACACAAGCAGCTAATGGAAATGAATTTTGCAAGGTTGTACACCTAGAGCAAAGAACATGTTTTATTAATCATCAGTAATTTGGGGGGAACATTCCATTTTTCTGTAAACAAGCACATGATTCAGGGAAAAAAAAAAAAGCCTTGTTTACCTAAGTTTTCTGCAGAGTTCATTTGAAAAATAGAAGCAGAAAACATTGCTTTTGTGTGATTTATTAAACCTCTCTTTCCACAGCACAAAAAACCAAGTTTGAATGCTTGAGGGGAAGGTGAGTAAAAGAGCAGCTAATTGTAGTGCCAGGCTGAATTCTGCTTGTATACTGAAAAGGAAAAATAGAAATGCCACCCTGGGATGAAGCAGTGGTTTAGGAGTGGTTTTAAGTCACATAAGGGTGAGAGGGCTGTCATCGTTTCTCATTTCAGCCGTGTAAAACCAGGTAGTCAGCATTAAATGCCTGGACTCCCCATGCTGGCTAAAACAGAGGGAGGTAAAACCAGCCCAGAGCAACCCCTCTGATGGCTGCAGAGTGACCCTAAAACATGAGCACTGGTGACAAGTTCAGCTTTCCACAGCTGCATGTGGGAGAAAACCAATCTCAACTGTAAACAGCCTAAAAAATACAAATCCATCCAAAGTTAGATACACTCAGCTAATTATTGCTACACTGAGTACAGCAAAACAATGAAGGAAAAGTGGGAATTTGAATCACACATAAATGCTGTTTTAAGATAAAGAGGAGGACCACATGAATTGTGCTGTGTTTTAAGGAAAAATGGTTACTCAGAATCATTGTCTACATTAGGCTGAATTTTGCTTTCAGCATCACTATCTGGATTTCCATCAGTGTAAAGGAGAATGGGACTTGACTACTAATGCAACCACACTGCATGCCTAGTAATGAAAACGAGTTTTCCTTTCATCAGAGGGGATTACATTAGTTAAAATTAAGCAGAGCAACACATGATTTGAAGACCTCTAACAGCACCTAGAAAGAGAAAAAAAATTCCTGTATTAGAACTGAGAAATTAGGTTCTCTCTATAGAGGATTTACTATCCATATATGCTGGCTCCTTGCTAATCCTGTGAAATTCTGGTATGAAACCTGGAACTATAAATAAAAGCAACAAAATTCCATCTTGCCCAAATATTGCAGGCCTTGTTTCAAAAATGGGAGATCTGTGTGAGCTTGTGTGAGCAAGCAGAGATGGGGCTTGATGTGTTAAATATCAATAAAACAGTATACAAGGACTTCATTATAAAGAGTTAAAAATGTTTTTTCAGAGATTTAAGTAAAGGCAACTACCCTATGGCAGGTCTCTTGCCCTGGCCACCTGAAGGTGTGATGCTACATGTTACCTCTTCTACCAGTGTAGTTTGGCTACAACCTTCTGGACACTCATTTGATGCTATTACTTAGATGATGAGCATGACAGTGAATTAACAAGATGAATGCAGAGGCTCAGTTTAGCAGGTTTCTGGGAAACAGTTGAAGTCTAGAGACAAGTGGATTTTTTACATTGCTGTATCATAGAGGACCAGTCCTGTAATCTTCCCTTATGCAATCAGCCTTCATTTGGTTGAGGGGGAATTTGGCAAAATTAGGTCCTAAATTATTACTGGCAATGGGGCTTTTCTCTGACAGCCAAGGTGAAATGTCACTCTAACCCAGGCAATGCAAAACCAAGCTATAACCAGCAGTCACAACACTGAGTGCATGATGGTGTGTGGATCACAGTGTTCAAAAATGAGAAGGCAGTGGAAATCCTGTGTATATTCAGTCACCTTTTGCAAAGCCAAGCTTTTTCTGGAATCATTTGGGCAGATTCAAGGTTGGGGCTGTTTGCTACCACTCCGTGGAGAGTTTGGGGGAGACCATCAGTGGCCCACCCCTGCTATCCATGTAGACACAGACTGTGTGCTGAGAAGCACAGCTCTGCACGTGCCCTTGTCTTGCTCCAGGGAAGGTGTATTAGTGTATCTCCTCACTGTGTTCACAGCTCACCATTCTTTGTTCTTCATATCCAGAAGATGCCCTGGGTTAGCCAGCTGAAGTGGGTGATGTTAGGAAAGTGTCTGCTCTTTCCTACAAGCTACCAGTGTCGCAGCTTGATTCCAGAAACACGAACATTTATGTTTTTTCATTAAAATGGGAAAAATTACGCTACTTAATATTGTATCTTAACAAAGTATAAACTAACAGTGCATGATATGACACTGTGACACAGGTAGAAATGAAATATTGTCCAAAAATCTATAACAAAATCCATCCTGATATGAATTGTTATTACTAAAATAACAATCAAATCAGAATAGCTTTCAGACCTCTGGGCTAGGCCTCCTGTATATTATTCAAAGCATCTCTCTGCTGAATCCTCAAATACATTCAGCTAAGAATCAGTACTGCTCATTGTAAAGTAGAGCTATTAACATGTTTCTTGCTTTCACCTGTAGATCTCTTTATAAAGATATGTACATGTCATTATCACCTTTTTATAAATCCCATAGCTAAAATCAAATTACATTAGTATGCATGAGAACGTTTCTCGCCTAGTGCATGCAATATGGTTCTAATACATTGGAGACTGGAGCTCTGCTGATTTACCTCCCCCAAATTTCTTACAGATTCATCAATATTAGAGTTCTTAACCCAAGTTAATTGATTTTTGTGTAATTCATGCTAGGTAAAAAATTTGTGAAGACTAGTGTAGGTACTTCACAAATGCTTGTTGCTCCATGAATTCATGTTGTATTTCAATATAATTATCTCAGAGCTTCCCTTTTTTCTTAGATACACAGAACAGGTCACAGTAGAGGCTGTATGGATTTTCAGAGATAAAGAATTTTGAAGGTCATCTGGAGAGAAGAAAATAAGGAGTTTGTCATCATTTTTTCTATGTATTTGTGGTCATGATTATGACAGATACATATGAAAGCCTTGAAAACTTTCTGAGGCCAAAACACATCCTTAACAAATCAAGGGAATGGTGTTTTACTGCCAGTTTTAAAGGGATTTAATATTAAAAATCCATGTCTTCTCTACCCTAGAGGACAGCATGTTAGCTGCAGAACTAGTCAGATAGTTACCTCCCAAGAGAATGAAGAAATCTGAGCAACTCAGAAACCAGATGTTTTTAGCTATATTCTCTAGATTCTTTAGTTTTCTTAACACTCATTTAACTCAAGTAACAAATGAACACTGAAGAGAAATGATGTCTTTGTTAAAGATTCAATACCCCTCGAGAGCTCCAAATAAGCATCTGAAATTCCCCAAGAAAGTTCTTCCACAAACAAAAGGTTAATTACATTTTAGTGGGTATCTCTGGGTGAAGGCTATTTTCCTGCCATGCACTGACAATAAGAGTAAATTGAAGGTTTTCAGAATTTCAGGGGTTTGATTGATGCGTTCATTAATTCACCTTTTCAAACTGAGGAAGAATCAAGTTTTGAATATTTTATTAATCATTTGCATTTTTCCTGATGTCGTTTTTCTACTGTTACTTTGTCTGATTGACTGGTACCTGATGGTTTGAGATACCAAAGTCCCTTTTTGTCCTGGTTACAAATGAGGTTTGAGTGTTCACACAGTTGGGATGAATTTCTTCCTGCTCGTAAATTTTGAACTGTTTGGCCATTTTCAACCAAATTGGGTGGAGCTGTGTTTCAAACAAGTTGTTTTACAATAGCTTCTAGAAAATTAGGTGGCCAGGTAGGAAAGACACCCTGTTTATTGCCCACTGCAGGAGGGGCTGCAGGATGAGCTCTTCCTTTTTCAGAGAGAATTCACACCAAGTTCACACAGAAAACACAGACAAGGATTTGCCAAAAGCAACACCAGATTAGACAACAGAGACAAGTCTGAGGGATGCACACCTGTAGGAAACCAAGCTCTGCTAGCTCTGACACACATCAACCTGTTTTGGGAAAGAAATTCCCACATTACGTGGGTAATGACATAGCAGTTTATATGCTCATTACTGACACAGCTCAGGCTTATTTAAAAGCTGCTTCTCAGATAACAGTCATGTAGGTCCCACCTTAGACTTCCCACCCAGAAACTCTGGCCAGGATAAAAGAATATCAGCTGGTGTTTGCACACATCTTCAATTCCCACATGGTAACCCATGCCTATGGGTGAAGATTCTACTTAGACCTGGAATAATGCCAGCCAAGTACCATCACCTCTGCCACAGCTGGGGGTTTAGTTTGCAGTCAGGGTCTCACATGGGCTCTCCCTGTAGCCTGATGACAGTCTTCAGGTTAACATATCATTATATGGTATGACCTGGCAGTTCCCCTTCCAATCTCACCTGATGATTGCTCTAACATTAGGTACAAAGCAGACAGAAAGAATTCATTTGCTCCCCAGGAAAGGCCCGGCTTTGATAAATCCATGGAAAAATTTTCTCCTGCTGCCTGTGTCTATAGAGAGGACCATGTCTGCCTCATTCAACCACTGAAAAGCAGTAAAAGCACAGATCCTCACTTTCCAAACATTTCTTTTTTTTTTCCCTCCCAGAAATTGCCTTGACATCCAGAAGAATGAAGAATGCTTGTGTGCAGGTAGCTGCACGAAAGGCATCCAGAAGGAGAGATCACTGCCCAGGAATGGTGCAGGTGATGAGTTTGAGCAAAGGAACAGAAGTAAAGGGGTGACGATAATCAGGAATATTGGATCAACATCAATACCTACAGAAATCAGAGCCCTGATGTTCTGGGAATGGTACAAACTTACAGGAGGAATAATCTCCACGCTCACTCACCTTCATTTAAATGTAAAAGATATTATTTAGGTAATAGTCATGACAACCTCCTGTTCTGCCCAATTAATTGACTCTTTTAATTGGGTGGCCTAGGAATGCCTGGCATTTGACTGGAACATCTTCAAGTCTAGACCCAGAAAATCTCAACTGGGGACATTCTGGAGCGGACTCCCCTCAGACCACCCAGCATACATTTTCTCCCATTTTCTGAGCAAGTGGCTTGGAGGACGTCCCGTCCTTTTGCCAGCACCTGAACATCGGAACTAAGCATCAGGAGTAGGAGACATCAGTAAAAATCACCTATTTGTCAGACCACAGGCCCTGATTGAGAGAAATGCTTCAGTGTGTGTTTTTGGAAAAACAGAGCAAGCCAATGTACAGTGATATCCTGCCCTGCATGGCAGGAGCGAAGCCCAGCTGTGGTGGATCTCTGTGAGGGAAGAGATATGTTTCCTAAATATAACTTCTTTTTCTCGACTAAAAGCTGAGAATTGAGGGGAGGAAGAGAGGGGAAAGGGGAAGAGGAGCTACTGGCTCACCCTTTGAAGATGTTAATAAGATCATGTTTTGATGCTGAATTTTGAAATAAGAGGATTCCCTTTTTAATTCTAAAAATGTGCCATAAAAATGCCACCACTATTTATTGCATAGCATTAACAAAGACTTTACATCTCCTATTTCACAACTGAAAATATTATCTATTATCCACCACTCTCTCAATGGTGTTATGCTGAAACTGAAATCTATGTCTTCTACCAGCTTAAGCCCACATGCTTCACTTTCTTAAGGATCATGGAAAAAAAGAAAGGCACTAGTGTAAAATACTTTATCAGATGCTGACCTTCTGGCAGGAAGTCAGAACCATCTTGTGGGAAAATGCATAACTCCTAGCTCTCAGTCTCATTTTTCCTGATGCTGTCCTACCTCCATGCTCTTGCTACGCTTTTATTTCATGCAGGACTTGCAGAGGATATCAGGCATCCATTGCATTTATTCCCTTATGTTTTTACAGATATATGTATACGTATACATACATAAACCCTCAAATCTAATAATTAGTTCTCCTTATGGCAGCTTGAGCACTTGTTCCAACTCAGTCTGCTGAAATCATTAAAAAAGTCTCTCTGCCAAGTGAAGCCATGTTTAGTGAAAAACTTTTCCTAATATATCTAAAACAAAACATACACAGAAAGTACTTAAGCCTGAATGAAGTCTCCAAACACTAAAAGAGAAGAATCATCCAGAAGAAAACATGTCCTGGATTCTATTTTATCACAATATATCATTTTTCTCCTTGATGTATGAAAGTCTCATCAGAGACTCAGATCAGATTTATAGGTTTCCCACAACTGTATAAGCAAGTGAGCAGCACTAAAGCAGACTCTGTCTAGCTCAGGACAGCAATTACATTGCTATTCCTCTACAACTGTAAAGGAATAGGAGCTTAGTGTAAAGTCATTATCAGACACATATTACAAATTCAATGTGTTGCACATAAAATATGTATGATTTCTTCTTACTGTATATCATGTATCAAAATATAATGTGTTTCTGAGGCACAAATGAATTTAAAATGAAATATTTTATTGAAAAAACACACACTTTTCCTGAAATAGGTAAGTGGAATTTAAAATTGAAAATGTTTCACAACCATCCATTAAAGCACACTTTGAAACAGTCTTAGAATCCAGATTTCCTGCCAGGGAAATGAAGTAGTGTTAAATATCGCAAGCAGGAAGCTTGCCTGATAGACACTATCTACCAGTAGAATTTTTTATGACATGAAAAGATGATAGTTTGCAAGGTAAACACTCACAACCTCAAGTCTCGAAGAGACCAGATAGTCTGTAAAAACCTGCAAGTTTGTTAAGTTTGTTGGGTTTTTTTAAATGGAAGTACAATTCTGTAAGAGAGAGAATGATGGGAAGTGAAAAGGACACAGACTTGAAAAGTTTGATCAGTATTTTGTGATTGGGGGGGGGTTGTTTTTATTAAAATTAAACTTTCTGGAGGACTGATCTGTTTTTTTTTTTTGCTTCCCACTCTGGCAGAGTCTGGGACCGGGGAGAGCAGTCATTCACGCCGTGTGCAGGATTAGTGGATGCCCGTCTCATGCTACACCTTCAGGGCAGAAATGGTACTGGAACCTGGGCTGCAGGGAGCTGACAGAGCCATGAGTGAGCACAGGTAATGCCTCAGCTGCTGTATTTTATCCTGAGGGCTGCGCTGGCACTCATTCTAAACAGACACAAGTGCTGCAAAGGGAGATCCGTGCCACCTGTAAAGTCGGAATTCAAAATCTAAGCCAGAGAAGACAGAGAAGTTGCCCTAGGAAAATCCTTATCCCAAAAGCAAGCACAAACATGGTCTGAAAGATATTTCTTATGAGCAGGCTCTGCCATCCATCTCTGCAGTGCAGGACAAGCATGCAGAAAAGAAAAGAATCAGAAACTAGTCTGAGACAAGTAGAAACAGGAATAATTGAAGTGGCCACAAGTGAATGGCAGAAACTAGGAATAGAAAAGTCCATTTTCTCATATCTCCCTTCCAGTTGCTGCATCACAGAGTATCTCAAGTTGGAAGGGACACATGAGGATCATCCCTGCTCCTCACAGGATTCCCTAAAACTAAAACATATGGCTAAGAGCATCATCCAGATGGTCTCTGAACTCTGAAAAGAGGTTGAACCATATACCTTATATCAGATATTTCTGCCGAGTTCTTCCAAACGTGAAATGTTTACCACAGCACTCCCACAGCTCTGTTCTCCAAGTCCACAGTACAGGTGTATTTCTGGGGTTACCTGTGAGTCTGTCCCCCTCAGTGCTATCTTAGATGGGTGAGCACACAGCCACTTGCCTGCCCCTTCTTGGAGTGAACTCCTTGATGGAGCAATAATTCGAGCACATTTGTCCTCTATCAGTTTGGGAAAGCCTTTGAGTATCATATTTTGTGAAATACATCAGTCAGCTTACTAGGACTTGTATGTGTCTGCCTAAGGAAGAATGCTGCCTAAGTGCAGAGAAAGTTAATTATGTACAGAATAATTAATAGCAATTTACTTAGTGCATCTATATACTTACTTGCAAAAATAGAAATTGCATTTGAAGTGCTCCCATTGGTTTGAGAGTGCCAGCTTTAACCAGTGCTTTTCCTTTCCTGGGCTGTCAATCCAGGGAAGATTTTGCAGATGGGAAATTTCTCAGATGAAGAAACATGGCCACTGAGCAGTATTTGCCTACATTGACTTGTAGGTGACAATTTATGAGTCAACTGTGTTTTAATAATAAACACATAGGTTTACGCTGCTTGACAGAAGTCAGACAGGCTCTGCACTGCAGGGAGCCCAGCAGTGTTTGCTCAGACAAACGCTGAGCAAAAGTCCTACTTCCTTGGTAGAAGTAGGAAAACCCACACTTGCCTTGCCATCTCCAGTTCAAAAGTTAACAGTTCGTGCTTCTGAACACTTTGTAACCAGCACTCCAAAACGTATTCAGGGAATCTCAGATCGCCATTGCTCAGGGCCTTTGCAGAATATATCAAACACCTTAGTATGGCTATAACTCAGAAAGAACCTGAGTTATAGCATGGTTGTGAGGCCAGGCAAGAGTACAGCTCTCATAAGGGGAAAGAATCCTATCATTTTGTCATGAAGATTGGGACACGTAGCTGAAAAAGGCCAAGATACAAATGAGAGTAAACACTGTCCATGAGAAAGTACTCCCCTCATACCCAAAATACATTTGAAGGGAGAAGTAAATGTACACCCATTTACAGTGGTGGCTGCTTGATTTTCTCTGCAGATCCACCTTAAAATGCAATTTTTTTTTTTATTCCCTTAAAGCTGCACATCCCAGCTGGCATGTCCCAGTCCTATAAACGTCTCAATATAATACACCATCATTGTCTGATGTATGGGCTTCCATTTGGTGCACCATGTCCAAAGAGTATTTCTTCATGCTTGAATGACTCATGTATGAGAAGATTAATCTCTCTGGGGGAGAAATTGGTGTCTCCTATGGAAGCAAGTTGCTATGTGCACATTAGTTGCTGATCTCACTCGTGTTCTTAATATTCAGGGTACAGCTTCTATCTGCCATAAAAACCCTTTTGTTTTTCCACAACTTGATGTCCTTTTCCAGCTATGCTTGCAAAACAAAAGGGAAAATTTAAAATTAACCATTAAAATAGTACAGTGAAATAACATACTCTTCATTTTTAACTTGTAATTCTGGCCATTCATTCTAGGTGCCAGGTAGTCTTACTCATGCTTTTCTTTAGCCTGTAGCTCTTCACAAAAGGATGCAAATAGCTGGCTTTGTTAAGAGAAGAGGGCACCCGTTTCGATTTAGACCAGCTCTGCAGATACTCAAAGAGACAAGGTTTAAGCCTCTACCATTTTGATTGCTGGCAAGAAAATATTTAACAGGCAGCTTCTGTCTTTGAGAGGAATGAAAGCACAGCATGCACGTATCACTCGATGTACATTATCACTTTCTTGTTGGCTAAGAACTGAACTTTACGTTCCAAATGTTTTCATCAATATGAAAACTTCCTGTGAGCTTTCTTATTCCTTGTTTGTTTCAAACTCCACTTTTGCATCCAGTGAGCAACAGTAGAAAGCAATAAATACATTAGCACTATAAGTAAATTTGCAGATACATTAATTCATACTGTAAACTGCAATTTGAAAGATCAAACAAAGTGTCTCCCCAAAAAGAAGACCTTATCCAAGCAATTACATTTATAGTCAGAGACTTAGTTTTATTCAGCTCTGTCTTTTATTGAAACATATCAAAAACCTGAGGCTGTTGCAGCCAGTGCCAGTAAGCAATCCAGAGCTATTAATTAGTACACCCATGTTTTTGCCACAACAAACATTTTAATTTGTCCTCTAAACAGCGTTCACGATATCAGCCCTTTACTCCTGTTTTATTTTTGTCTGTGTAATATACATTACACATGAGAGAGTCCTACGTCCATATGTCCACAAACTGCAGTGGACATATGGCAGCATACAGAAAAGCGGTCTTTTACATTTTGCATACTATTATCATGGAGGCATTACAGCATCCCTTTATGTCATGTTGCTATTTAGTCAAGTTTGTGTCATGTATTTGAACCTTCTCAGCTGGCTTGATTTATTCTAATTGTAGGCATCGGGTTAGTCTATTTGCAACAAGCAGTGTGCAGAAATTGCCCCAGTAATGACTCCTGCAACAAATGTAATTTATTTAGTTGATTACAAAGAAATGTTGGTTATACTTGAAGAAGAGAACAGTAAAATGTTTTCTTTTTAGACATTTATGGAATGCTATTTGTCATTAGTTCTCTATCTAATGAAAGGATATATGTGACCAAGACTGCCGAAGACAATGGGATAAACAGCCCATAGGAAGGATTTATGTTTTATTATGAATTCTAGAAAGTGGGGTAATCGCATGAAAAATCTATTGAAAAAATGATGTCCATTAAAAAAGGTTGGTTTGAAATGGTCAGCCTTTGCAGTACAAACTGCAGGCATTTCATATAAACAAGGTATATTGTAAGAGGAGATATATGAAGATGCCCACTTTCACGCATTTGGATACAAAAAAAGTCTCATGGAGAATGAGTTCTTCCCAGCCAGCTCAAAACAGACAGCATTGTTTGGAATAACACTAATAGATGCTGACAGGCCAAGCTCAGAAGAGATACTTGTATGAGCATGGGACTTATTGGATGTATATCCACAGAACCTCCTGTCCAGCCCCTATGGTCTCACTCTCAACATTTTCCATGCTTTTTTCTCTCAATGTTTTTCTCAAAATATTCTAAGAAAAACTGATAAAAAAGTAAGCCAGAAGAGATTACAACTGCACTGGATGTATCTTCTAATGAGATAAGCTCCAAGGGCTCACCTCAGACCAGCTGTCTAAAGGTAGGACCCATCCATTCCAGTCCACTGAATGGCCTCTCTTTCAGGCAGCTTCCAAGGTCTACTCCATTTTAAGGAATCAGTTACTGCTAGAGGTGTCTGTGTCTCTCCAACATCTATGGAAAGAGTATTAGTAAGAGACAGATTAAGTAGCCACATGCCTAAAACTGCCATTTTACTTGGCTGATATTAGGCAAGAGTAACTACATTATTAGGTTGAAATTTCCTCCAGACAGAAAATATACTGCAGAAGAAAATGGAGCTTCTCATTTGCTGTAAAGCTTTACATGAGTCCTTTTATCTAATCTTTCAAGGACCATAGGCCATACTGCCTTTCCATCCCTCTGAAATAGGTGGTCCTCTGTGGGGTGTTCTGCACACACAGCTGATGACAGATTTCATGTTGCTGTACAATATAAAGGCTGCCAGCATTTCCCAGAGCCAGCACCAGCTGATAGTGCTCAGGGTTCATTGTACCATGAGCTGGTTCTCCCACTCTCTGCCTGACACCATTTGTGCAGTACAAAATTGAGCATGGTGAGAGAAAGGCAACAGATCCTTTGGGCATGAATAAGCAAAGCTAGGCATAAAGTCTGCTCCTGTCAGTCTAAACCAGCTTCTTCTGACATCGTGGTAGAGATCTAACAGATGCTGGCAAGAGTGGACCCTTCTCTTGGTATTTGAATGATTACTGTCAGATGCAAAAAGACATCTGCAATCTCATAAATAATAGTAAAGCAATATATGGCCTCAAACAGCACCAATAATTTCTCTGTAAAGACTTACTTATACACACCCAATTGGGGGACGAAAAGCCGAAGGTTAAAACTCTTCTTCAGTTGTCCTGAGCAAAGCTAAGTCATTCTGCTGTTTCTGGTGCTGGGAGAAGTCGGAATAGCATCACCACACACCTCCTTTCCAAGGTGGCACAGGGGAGAAATGTCTGAGAGCCTTAATAGTGCTAGAGCCCTGTGCAGACAGACAGACTGACGACTGCCTCCCACATTGCGGCTGCCTACTTGTAGAAGGTATAACCAATCTGGTTTCCTCAGGCTAAGCAATAAAGGTTCTGAATATAAAGGTTAAGTAATAAATACAAAGCAGAGGGAAACTATTCCCTCAATTCTTGAATAAAACATTCCAAGAAAGTGCAGTGCTAATGGATTTGAAGAAATAAGCACAAAGAAGCAATGTAGCACCATGTGTCCTCAAGTGCACGGAACATCATGCACAGTGACTGGTTTAATTTTATGCAGCTTCACCCCACATATTTCAGATGAGAGCAGTAATGTACCCTTCAGTTCTGCATTTCCTTGTAGCAGCAGGTACAAGGGGCTGCTCTTTTCCTTGCGTTCATTAAGCACCTTCCAAGCAGATGACAAGGACAGTTGCCAGCTAAACTAAGTGTGGATTAAAACTGTTTTTCATGTGCCCAGCTGCAATAGTTACTTGCCAACAAGTACTCATTTTCTTTCTCTTCCCAAACTGGTAGTGTAGGCAAAAATGTGAGTGCTAAATTAATTTTCAATTTAAGTATAAAATTCCTTCCAGGATGCATTTCTTGGGTGGCATGGAGAGTGCAGCTCCCCCAGTTCCATTTAGTTCCACAGCGACTGTACTGGCCAAAAAGTTGTTCTTTACTTCTCCCAAGCTCCAAGTCTATGGTATGGGAGAAAAAAAGCATGACAACTAGAAGGTAGAGGGATAAGTGATCAGGAACAAACACAAGGGCTTGTTAACTCAGCAAACCAATTCAGTATCTTCAGTCCCCAACAGACTGACCCCAGCATCTGGCTGTCTGTTATGTCCCTTATTCCTGGTGGACTGGACTTTATCTTGTTGGAATGTGAACTTACAGTCCCACTGAATTTGAAAAGCACAGAGTTCCACCTGTGCCATCCAAATGATATGCAGGCCCCCCAGTGAGGTCATAGCTCCACTAGGTCTGGCATGACAACACACCTAACTAAGAATCTGATCCAGAGTACCTGTTTGGTTTTCTAGTCAATCCACATGCTTTAGTTAAGAGAGATTTGAGGTTTCTTTATTTTTTAAAACCCATCATGATTTTAGCTGCCTGCTTCTAAAATGTGAGGAATACCACAGTGCAAAAAAAACCACAACAGCAAAAAGGACTCTAAGGCTAAGGACAAAATGGGAAGGTCTGCCTAAATCTGATGTTCCTACTTTTAAAAAATAACTAAAAAATGAAAAATCCTTCCTGTAGCAGACTGAGCACAGCATACATGCCAGAAGGATCCTTAATGCTTTGGGAGTATGGGACAAAACAGGCTGTTTTATCTTCTGTCACATCATAAAAGTGAATTTGTACACAGTTGTAGGAACAGAACATACGAAGAGCAACAAACAGCACACTCTCAGTGTCCAAGCTTATTTCTCTTTTTCCACAGCCCATAGCTCCTACTTCAGGTTCCAAAAGACCTGAATCAGGAGCCTGGCTTTGTTGCAGTGTTGCCTGTACAGATGAGGGAGGCAGACAAGGGAGACTCTGGGGAAGTGTTGCCTGTACAGATGAGGGAGGCAGACAAGGGAGACTCTGGGGAAGTAGGGTTAAGGGCTTGCTCATAACCAGTCATTCCTCATTGGCAGCTGTTTACTTGACTCTTTAAGAACTCCAGCTTGGACCAGTGAAAGTTTTCCTTACCTAAGTCTGTACCTTTAGCTCTCACCTCTTTCAATCAAAACTATTAAAATGACTGAAGCTTCCAGTTTTCAAGTCCTGCTCTGCCCCCTACAAATCAGCAGAGCGCCCCTTGTCTTGGTCTCCTATGGGAGTTCCAGCTTCTGTAGTTTTATATGTCATCTTCTCACCTCATCATCTTCTGCTGTCTTCTCTTGCATCTCTACCCACCTTTATCAGTGAGATTCCCTTTGCTGCTGCTACCCTCAGCTCATGGATGGGCACTGATGGGATATATGGACAAATCCACAGCACACAGCAGGTGAGAACAGATTGCCAACAGGCCTCCACAACCTGGTTCTCATCCCCATCCTGACCCCCAGGAAATGCTCAACACCGTGAAGGCCAAACACCTACGGCATGGAAGGCAGGGCAATGCTTTCCCAGGCTCTGCAGAGAGTGCAGGGGAAAGGCAGTGCTGCAGCGTAATCAGAGGGCAGCGACCTCACAGCTGCAAACTGTAACCTTTTAGAAAGTGTTTAATGCAGTCTTTATGGCAGCCATTATTTTTACAGTGTTTTCACTTTAAGAAAGAAAACAGAGTAAATGTTTACAACAGCTTAACTAAATAAGTTCAACAGGTGAGGTGTGGCCCTCACCTGGGCCAGTAGAGCCCACCCAGCAGTTCACAACCCTTCACGTCTGGAAATCAAAGGGATGGTTGAAAATGGACCTTCACTCAGAAAGGAAAAAGTTTCTTTCCCTGCTTCAGTTTTTGTTTGTTTTTTTAAGTAACAGACTGTTTCAGAAAAATAAACACACAGAAGGGCTCAGGGCAAAGATACATTTTGTATACAGCTTTAATGAAAACATGTTTTTCTTGTTAACACCTTGTTATATCCTAAAATCACAATACAGAAAAAACTGTGAATAAGGCTGTGTGCATAGACATCTCAGATTTTTAATGAAATTCAGAAACCAACATAGCTTCCCCCACATGCTCGCCGCTACTGCGGCATCGGCAGCTCTCGGTGCGCGTGACCCTGGCTGAGCGCTACCTGTGCGCTCTCCCTGCACACACTGGGCTGCACGGACTGCTCAACACAGGTCTGCAGTGCTGAACTTCTCACTGGGCTGAAAAGTGTAGGAATGAGATACAACTGTCAAAGCCACTGGCCCAGAGTATTACTTTTCATTAGAGCTCACGTTTGCAGCCTAACAGACAGTCTGCTTTCGCATAAGCCAAAAGCAATCGTCCATCGACTGGACAAAATACTAGAGGAGTTATGCTGCACAGCCTCTCTGAGTTTGGGGTGGATTTTTGCTTCACCACATTATGATTAATACCTTGCCAAACACACGCTATCAGAAGCTTTTATCTGAGCAGTTTCATAAGGCCCTTCAGTACTCAACATAGCGTGTTCCACCCAGGAGATAATATTTCAGTTTCAAAAGACGTTAGCAGCTTCTTTCCAAAAAAAAATTCATAATTTAATTCCCTGCTGAAACACGTCAGCTGAAACTGCCGGGTTGCAGAAGTTAGATGGGATTCAGAAGACAACAGCTGCCACACAGAGCTGGAGAGAATATGCCTTTTTTTTAAAAAAAAAAAAAAAAAAAGGTAATACATTTCTCTAATAATGACCCCAAAGTGACTCTGTTCCCTGATGATCCAGAGCCCCATGTTTCTGCAATCTGCTGGGCCACCATGAAAGAGCAGCACATTGCTGTAACGAGTGATGGCAGTGAGAGAAAAGATCTTGGGACAATACTGATACTGGAAAGTGGGCACTGGTTGATCTGCAGGCAATGAAATCTTACTTGTAACAAGGAGACAAGAAACGATGGTACTGGAAATTGCCAGTGTTTGAACTCTGAAACTCAGTGGGAGGGCAAAGAGATACAGTTTTTGTGAAATACCTTGTTCTCAGGAGATTCAGAGAAAAATCCACACTTTGGGGCACCTGAATGCTCACTCGGATCAACCCTTAAAGAAAAAGCTTGAAATCCCTTATATATTTAGTGGCAAGAGGGGGCCTTAAAGCAGGATTTAGACCCACTTTATACCACATTATTAATATCAAGAAGTCATAAAAGACCTTTATTGTTATTGCAAATCGGACTTTGAATCCCAACTGAGTACAAAAACTGAGTCTGCACTAGAATATCAAACCCAGACTTTGGTAAAGTTCAAAAATGAATCTCCCTTTAAAACTATTACTGAATTTAGAAAATAGATCATTCATCTGGCATGTGAGCTGTAATTCCCATTAGCTTTGGGGAAATTCTCCTAGTGATCTGGACTCCTAGCACAACTCAACTTCTGCATAATAATTACTGCCCTTGGAACATCACTACTTTATTATTTGTAAGGACAAAAAAAAACTACTTCATATTTTATAGGAATAAAGTTTTTTGTTTCTCAAAAGGATACAGGCCTATCAAACATGAGAGGGAACAGCCTCCAGTGCAGATGGGTAGGTATGAGATACCCACTCACGCCTGGTACTACTTCGGTGCAGCTACAGTAGCATTATTTTTAGCAGAGCAGGTGTAGAAAAGGGTGGTTTTGAAGGAAAGAAAACAAAAAACAACAACAACAAAAATGAATTCTTTATGCAAGTTAAATCAAAATATGCCCCATATAAATGTTTAATCAGGTTTTCACCAACTTCTCTCCATATGCTCTGCCTTGCTCAACAGCCGATTTCTAATGGAATCACTAAATATAGTTTAATAGCTTTGTATTATGCAATTCAACTTCTGCTTACAGAGTTTTTTCATTCAAAGCAGCTTCAGTAAAATAAACACTAAAGTCTCTCAGAGTTAATATGTAAAGAAAAGTAGTAAAAACTATTGAAGGATTTCCCTTCTGCAGCCTATTTGTCACAGACAAGTGTTACAGGAGGTGAAGTCATGTGATATAGACAAGAACAACCAATGCACATTGGGGCAGATGAAAGCTTTTGTCACATTTGAGAAATAGAAGTTGTATTTATCAGACAGCTTGCTGGGCCAGCCAAAAGAGAGGGCAGTGGCTGTTACTTCAGGACTCTAGAAGATACCAAAAGCTCCCACTGATCTTTTTTTTTCATTTTTGAAAAGCGTACAATTGAAATCGGAGACAGTTTGGGACTTACCAACCCTGGCTTGCTCAGTTTCCAGCTTTTACCTTACAGGGCCATCTTTTTAGGAGTGCCTAAGAGCTAAAAGCCAGTATCCTGGGTGGGCTGCCAATCACCACCAGCAATAGCAACTCCTCAAACAAACTAAAATACCTACAGAGCTCTTCTTCCTTTTCCAGCACACCAAAAGACTGATACACAAGTGCTCACTCCCCCCTTTCCCAAACTTAGCAATTCAATTCCCTCAGCTTTCCCTCAGCACTAGCCACTCTGTTTCTTGTCTTCCCTTTTATACAAAGCAGCTGGTCCCTGCAGATTAACAGGGCCCAGCTGGTCTCCAGCCACTTAACCCCTTCTGAGCTAGTTTCACAACCCCGCAAAGGAAAACAGCATTGTCAGCTTTCCAGGACTTTCCCAGGGCTTGCAATAGGAGCAGCCCTACCAGCAAAGACAGTATAGGTTTTAATCTGGGGAGAAAAGCTTGCTATGGTCTGAAAAGACTTTTATATAGTGCAGTAAGCCTAACTCTTTATAGAGCTTAGAGACAAGGATGTGAGAGAATTAAGCAGACTTGAAAAGAATAATGTCATACACAAGTGTATTAAGGATTTATGGACAATATTTGTAAGTTGTTGAGTTTGGTGTGGAATGATCCCTGCTCTATAACTACCTTAATTATTTTGAAAAATAATCTACTGGTATGCTGTCACTTTTTAAGCATGTTGTGTAGTGGTTAAAAAGCATTTAGATGGAGCCTATATTCACAAGGGTTTATTCTTAGGGCTTGCAAAATCCTCAGAAACAAGAGGTCAATATTATATAGGTATTTGTGATGACTGAAGTATTTATTACCTGCTGGAGAAAATAATAAAAATTAAACATGAGTAGTTCTTTCGAAAATGTCTGTGCATGAATTTAGCTGTATTTGGAGTACGAATTTCTTTAAAAATTTTACACTGACTATTTTTTTCACCAATCTAAACTTCTGAATAATCATTTGAAATTAGGAGTAAATGTGTTTGAATAAAATGTATTTGAGGAGAGGCCTTCCCTCTTTCAAAATAAAGTGTTTTTTGATATCTTTAAGTGCAGAGCAACTACCAATACCTTGCAAAGATGAACAAGGGATAATGGAGTTTAAAGAATTAAGACCTGTGAACTTCAGAATTTACTACAATTATAGATCCAATAACCCGTTGTCTCCCATTTCTTCAGGCTGTTTTCAATTAATAAAGTTATTTCTCCATCACTGTAGCCAGCTCCTGGTCCCATCAAAGAATTTCCTCTTTGGAAGGCTGTTGTACCCTTTCCTGGCAATTCTGGTGTGAGACTGCAATCTGCTTAATATTAGTTATATTGTCTTCCAAATGAACCACCTAAAGGACACTCAGGATTCATGTAACTGCAAGTAGAGCTGTTCTCCAGTTCCCCAAATAGGGACCCAGACAAGTCTGGACGCCACCACTCATCTTTCCAGACATTATGTAGTTCAATTTTTGCTTTGATGGAAACATTTCTCACTGCATCTGCGTCTCCCTTCTCCAGCCACGGGAGGAACTCAGACTGTCCAACAGAAAGAAGCAACCACTTGCAGCTTAGCGCAGCCATTAAGACTTTCTGAAAACATGAAGGTGTAGAGCAATAACCCACCCTTTTACCCCACCTCAAATGCATCCAGTGCCCTTTCTCATCTTTGGCTGTATTTTAGCAGCTCCTTTTTGTGGGACTCTGTCAGGTTGTCTTGTATCCTCTGGACCAGAAGGCTTCCTCCAAGCTTATATGAGCCAATATTTTTTCCACATGAGAGTCATGAAATTCACTGCTTCATGATGTGTTTCTGACCCTGGAAAGCCCCAAAGCTACAAGAGATGGAGACAGCTGTTAGTCTAGCAGAAACTGCCAGGTTTGCGAAGACCTTGCAAGGGACCCAGAACTTCAGCAGAATTAAAGGGCCCTGGGGGAAGAGCAGACCTTACCTCAAGTCAGACCAAAAGCAGAGCAAAAGGGGAAATGGGAAGGGAGAAGAGTTAAAGTGAGAATAGCTAAAAAGTCTAAATCGGAGCCAAGAAGATCAGATGGAGAGCTGTTTGTTTGTGCAAGGGTGATAGCTGAGGTGGTCTGGGGCTGGACTAAAGCAAGTGTGAGGCAGAGGAGTATGGATCTGGCCAGGCTGGGAAGGAAAGGGTTGAATACAGACATGTATAAAGTGAAAAGGTAATACAGAGCATAAACTTTAGAAGCTAAGACAAACATTCTTAGAAATTGAGTATTATTTTCATTTTGAGTCTACTCCTTCCTTTGCTGCTTGTAACTAACAGATATATGATGCTACCCCAAGTGCAGAGACTGTGTTCTTTGCATAAAAGAGACGAGGTTTTTTGGTGGGGAGAGGGGGGAGATTAAGCATGACAGGCTTCAAAAATCCCAGTCTGATTGCTCTACTTCTGTTTCTGAGTAGAAGACCAAAATAATGCAGAGCCAGCGCAGTCTCCATTCATTGATGCTCTGAGAAACAACTGCTGCAAAGGAGGAGATGGTGGGTTCTAGTGGCTGAGAGACCCTGTCACTTGCTGGAAAGCCTAAAATGAAACTGTCCACCACTTCCTACACCCTCTAATCAATCACCTCCTAGTCTCCAGTCATTTTTCATCCCATAACACTCGGATCAAAGCATTCTTACCATACCATCCTCTTCCAGAGTGTAATGTAAAAAGGTTAATAGTTGAAGGTCACCAGCCTTCATCTCTCAGCACCTTGCCTGTGCCCTGCCCTGTACCGTGCAGCTGGTGCGGGGCTGGGGCGCAGCCTCCCCCTTGCCTGGCGAGCAGATGCGCCGGGCCCGCCGCCGCCATCAGGGTGCACCTGTTGGCCTGCCACCATCTGCTCGCCAAAACGGGAACGAGCCACACCCAGCGCCGGCTGGCCGGCTGGGGACAGCCTAATCTCCTCCTCACAGGCTTCAAACCGGCCGCCACAGCGTGGGCCACACAAAGGTTGCCTGCATAAAGGCGCCAACCGGCTCGACTCAGCCTTGGGGGGCACCTAATCTCTGGCCATGGCGGGGGGCTGCCGCCCGTGCTGACAAGAAAGGGCTCTCTAAATTAATCCGGAGAGCTATTACCTGACAAGAAAGCGTCCTGTAAACTGCCCTTTTTCTAAAAAGAAAGAAAGGTATTAAGTTAACATGTATACTAATATTAAGTAAATTAAGCCACAGTGGTATTTTTGAAGATTATTTAGTGATGTGTAAGCATTGTAAAGGCACAGCCAGCGCTGGTCCTTACTAATGGGGATGACCTGTGAGCTGCACAGGCTGAACGCTTGCTTCGGAAACTGGAGACTCTGTTCAGCACACGCCACAGCCGGTTTCTATAAAGAATTACCTGACTTGCTGGTGTGAGTCCCAGCAGCCGGTGTCAGCACTTCCCAAAAAATACACTCTATCTGGAACCTGTCACCAAAGTGCTTAAAAATGCCTTTATTATCAAATTTATAAGAAAACAAGAAATACATGAAACATGGACAGGATTTATGCAAAAAATAAAGGTTATTTCAGAAACTTTGCATTCCAATCTCTAAGCCACAATGAAATACTGCAGAAACTAGGACGTATAATTACATGACCTATTCACACTCTGTTTCAGTGTTCATTTTTGATGTGTATTCCAGCATTCCATTTAACAGTGAAGCAATAAAAGGGGTGAAAAGAAAACTTGCCAA
The DNA here is from genome assembly GCA_013400235.1 of Oriolus oriolus. Lineage (NCBI taxonomy): Eukaryota > Metazoa > Chordata > Aves > Passeriformes > Corvidae > Oriolus > Oriolus oriolus. The sequence goes on from VXBT01000635.1 coordinate 984,181, forward strand.
CACTGACCCTTGTCCTGAGCCCTCCTTGCAGAGCACCCTTATTTCCATTAGGCCACAGTAGCAGCAGAATCAAATCTTGGCTTCTTTATGAAGCATGTCTCAGCTTTTTCTGAGTGTTTTTCTCCATTAAATGTAGAAAGTTGGCACCTTACTCTCTCCTAGAGAACCCCCTGGTTCCACAGTATTCTGGGACTTCATTCTATTATAGCTCAAGGTCTCCGACATTCCACACTCACACTGCGCTGGACAGGATCGCTGGTCCCGAGCTGCACAGGTGATGTTGGAAACTGAGGGCAAGGCTGTTTTCACTCTTTTCAATCTCCTCCTTACAAGCAGTAAGAAAGCAAGATCCCCGTGTGTTTGAACCCTTGAGCGCAGATACTTTGTTCCACCAGCACTCTGTACTGTTTGTTTGCTTTTTTGTCCACCTGGGTATTTATGCCCGAGGGCTACACAGTGAGCTCTTGGAGACAGACTCATTTTTGCTGTGGGTCACTGCACTACCATGGGACTCCAATTTTTTATTTTTTTGGCATCAGTTCCCATCAGGTACATTAATAGAAATATAGCAAAATAAAATAATAATGACAATATTGTAAGAGCTGCTCATCACTCTTAGGCTATGAAGCCAGACAGAATTATTTTGGTATGGTATATATTTAAGAAAATACTGGAAGTTTCATCACTTGAAACGTTTTAATTTTAAATTGATAAAGCAGTCGAGAATAGGGTAATGATTTCACCTCTGGAAGGATTAGGACTTTTCTACTTTCAAATTTGCAGCAGCTATCTGAAGGCAAACACTGAATAGAAATATATTAAATTACTGTGAGCAATTCAAATTTTTTAAGAAAGTTAAATATTAAAATATATAAATAAATGACAAGTTTCCCCTTTAAAATATGCACAAGGTAATTCAGAGAAAATGTTAGAACAACTCCATCTGCTAAATTAGTTGCAAGATACTGGTGGCTACTTTTCCATTTACACTAATGATGAGAAATGTAAAAGGCCAGCTTCATAATTCAGGGTGCTCATTTCAAGAGGTTCCAAGAACACTTATGCTAAATGTGTCTGTCTACCTAATCAGCTAGTTTCTTCTTTCCTTTAAAGACTGAAACACAATTACAGAACCTGTAGTCTCGATCTTTTAATTTCCCTGGCCCCATACTAATATATATTTCAATGTAAGGAAAGCTGGAAGATGATAGAGTTGAATTAACACCTTTAAACTAAGCATATTGCATTCTCTTAAATCAATGGTTTCACTTGTGCCCTCAAGCAATATGTGATTTGTAAATTTGAGACATGCTACCTTTAGGCAGTAAGCAATCTCTTTAAAAACACTAAAGTAGGCAACATATGGTGGCACTGTGCAATATGAAATTGTTCTAAAGATACAAGTTTCCAGCCTCAGTGGTACAAGCCCAATTTTAAATAAAACATACTATCATATGGTTCCTGCTTAAACACTGCAGTAAAAAAAAAGCTGGCTATATGGTCATCCTCTAAACGACAGAGGGAACAGTTTACACACGTACACTTGGAAACCCACTGTCTACAAACACGCCATTACCCACTACCTTTCAATACTTGTAAATACTGAAATGTGACAGCTTGTGTATTTGCAGAGCCTTATAAGCTCATGGATTTCTCTCTTCTCATTTTTATTTTTTGTTGAATCACACAAACAAAAAAACCCACGGTGTTTTTTGTTGTCAACTTATATGCGTGTCTCATAAAACACACATTCTATGTTCACATTTTTCTACCGCACAGACCAGCTGGGTCACATTAGTCATGTCAAAGCATGTCAAGGACTATAACATGCAATTCAGCCCAATGTTACGGTGAAGGTGAATCTGTTCCATTACCCATGCAGAGAGGGGATAGTGGTATTTTAGCTCGGGGACATGACTTTTTACTTAAGTCTGCTCTTATTGACAAATGTACATATAAATTCCCAAAATATAGCATAACTTTTTTTCCATTGGTCACAAGGATAGGAAAGAAATCAGAAGAGGAAAACATGTTTTATTGTTAGCCATCAATTATCTGATCTAGCAGCTTAACAATTGATTTGAAAAGGCATAGGACTAGACTTGGAAAAGAAAGTATTACTACGCTGCTATGTACATGGCCAGAGCCCAACTTCTATTCCAATTTTTGGCATTACAAAAACTATTCAATTACTTTGGTCTGTAATTTAACCTAGCATATACTGTACTTCACTGTTCCTGTCTGGAAATGAAGAACTCTTCCTCAGGAAAGATTTTCTTGTATAAAAAGGGTAAAGAAAGGCTTTGTATACTTCTGTCTTGTCTCTGTAGCCATTGCACATTCTCTTTCCCACAGGCAGACTTCAAGAAGGGGAATCTGATTGTTCTGGCCACTAACAGCTCTGATCAGTCATTAATTATACAGGCCTCTTGCTTTGACTGGGATGTCTCTCAGGCTCAGTGTCCTACAGTGCTTTTTATAGCAGTCTATGGCTGTATGTTGGCAAGAAAGCAGTGAAAGAGCCATTGTGAGCCTGGATTTCTTCTATATAGGAAGTTTACAGATTGTATGCCACATTATTGCTGGTGCCAGATTCATGAGTTGTCCTCAGCCATAGACACTGGAAAGGAAAGTAGGGCTATGCTCCTTTGGGAAGCATGGAATCGGATTAACCAAGACCTCTCAGTGGATGCATCATCTTATTCCTGCGGCAAACATATTCTTTACAGCCAAATGACCTCTAGGCTACTCCTTTGAAACTGGATACTTAAAGGTGTTTAGACATTTAATATTCATTGATATCAATGAATTTAGACACATTCCTTTAAAATTCTGACTCTTATCCTTGTGACTATGAAAGTGTTAGGGCATGGCTTGCTTTTATTTGGTCTCCATCCCCATTTCATCACCTTCTTCAGGGATTCAACAAATACAAATCACAGATAAAAAACAGTGAAAAGTCCCAGATGGACTAGAAGTGTTTAGTGAATTCAGGAAAGTTTTCTTTTTCTCCTGGTGAAAAGCTCTGAATCCTTCTGCACTGGATGTTTTTCAGTGCCCCCAAGACAGCAGAACATCACTGCACATCAGCATGCCTCTTCTGTTGCAAGAGGGACTCCTCAAGGTAGACCATGATGTGGCGGCCTCATCTTGTCTAGAGCATTGTACCACTTAGAATATTTAGGGCAATTACACCACTTCTGAGGTTGGTATGTGACCCAGAAATAAAGAAAATATATTGGTTTTATTTAACCTTCTTTTCCTGAACGTAGCCATCTACGTTCAAATCACCTTGAGACAGGCCTTGATCAGTACTGCAACCCCTTCCTTTCTGGATTCCAAGTCAAGTATGAAAAGGAAAACTACCTCTTCTGTGACAGGTTTATATGTGGGTCTTTCTGCTGTGCATCTTCCCTGTTTTGAAAATTCCCACAAGCTATGAGTTAGTGCGCTCTACAAGGGCTAATTTTATTACAAGCATTCTTACCCAACTTTTTCATCTGCTGCTTCTTCCTACTTTTGCATGTCAGTAGTTGTATTGATATGTTGTGTAATCATTGCATTTGTGACCTCTAACTGGATTTTTGGAAAGACAGGTAAACTCTTTTTGCACAACAAGGTATAGCTGTGCTGAAGTGTAATGAGCTGGGAACTGTTACAGGAGACATTGATCTTACTCCAGCTTTTTACTCGTTGTGGCACTAATTGTCTCAGGGTTGTTTACCTGATAAACAGAAGAATGAGATTACACATGTGGACTGTAGTCAAAGTAATAATGCCAGGTAAATATTTTGTCACTACTATTAATAATGGCAATTATGGAGTTCACTTCAACAAAACCAAACACACGTAAGACCTTACAAAAGACACACTTGCAACATGAAAAATTCAAGAATAAGAGCAAGTTAGACCTCATATTACAGAAGAGCCAGGAAACAACATGATATGACTTTTTTCCATGATTTTGTATCAACATTGAAATGCTTCTCTTCACAGCGTGCATTAAAATGCTGTATAGTTGAACAAACAGACAAATACAAGGTAATTAAAGGAGCTACATTATGAACCTTACTAAAACTAGATAGCTTCTTATTGTGCTTTGACTTCTGATCTTTCTTCCCAAATAATGTTTTTTTATAGAAAAAAACACTGGTAACATGAAAATGCTCAGTGATAAAAGAGAGTCAGCTTTTGGTTTTAGTTTACAGGGCCCTTTTGGCAAGAATTTAAATCCAAAAGGAGTTTTTGCTACCTTGCAAAGCTTGGACTGTAACTCGGTTTATTTTTAAATTAATTAGAGATTCATTCCACACTGCCAATCTAGTATTTGGGTACATGTCTTTGGAAAAGTTCCAAAAAAGTGACACTCAGTTACCACAGTTACACCCACAAGTGTATCAAGTCTACCTGGAAATGATCAACCACAAGCTTAACTGGTCCCCTGCGCATACAAATGCTGTGACCTGTGAATACAATGCATCATAATGATGTACCAAAATTATGTTTGCTGTGAATAAAATGAGATGAAAGAATGCATACAGGATTGCAAAAACCCTGATAATACTGTCAGACAGGGGACACTGTGACAGTCTTCCTCTTGCTCCTGCCCCGCTTCTGCTCCCACCCATTGAAACCGGAGAGAACATTTTAGCTATTGGATTGTGCTACCAAGGTAAGTGAGATGTTTGATTAGATTCTCAAAACTTTAGAGCAGGTTGGCCTGCACTCACATTTTCGCAACAGGAACAGGTAATATTTGTGGTGTTCCTTGGCAGCAGATAAGACCTGGATGAAAGATGGCAATTTTGATTATATTTTCATCAGAACATCGGGACTGCTGAAATGGGAAAATCAAACAAAACAGAGATGTTTGTAATATTGCAATAGATGCATATAAAATTTGCATGTACTTTTATTCAGAGGTAGCTTTAACAGAAATACTTTTCAGTACAGAAAATATTCCTATTCCTGCACAGAACTGCCCCAACGATCCAAGGTAAACATACCTCTGTGTGGAGAATACACTGCAAAGAGTAGGTGATAGATTTGGCAAGTCCCTCTTTTTTGTCTCTGCCTAACGCCAACAGGATTCCACATGTGATCTTTTTTTCAGACCTCTCATAAATACAAAGCAGAGGAAATGTTTTCATGAACCCCTGCAAAGAGAAGACATCAAACTTCACCTCTGAGTTGTAAAACAGTATCATATGCTTCAGGTACTATGATATAATCCCACTTGGAAATGTCCTTGTGTTGTCTGGGTTTCATAAATCAAATTGCAGAACAATAGAAATTTGATGTAGAAGGAGCCTGATAAACTGTCCTGTTCACCTCATTTCCACTGCCGCATGTTTTAGGCTGTTTTGTCAGCCCTTGCTTCAAATGGGCCAAGTGCTGAGGCTTTCATAACATCCCTTACAATTTTATTCCATACTTTAATACATCTCATTGTCTGGGAATTTCCTCCTCTTGTACAGCTTGAAGTTTGTCTGCTTTATTTTCAGCCAATCATTTCTTGCAATATCCCCTCTGTGCTAGGCATAAATATTTAATCTTTCACTGGAGGTTTGAATCATTTCAACAACAGTCAAAAGGAATTGAGCATTTGCATGAATAACAGAAATATCTAGAATCATTATAGCTAAAAACAGTGTGGATTTTGGAAAGGAGATAAAAGCTATGTTTGAGAATTTTGACCACTTTTTTACTACCAGAAATTATAAAATTACTTTCTTGAGTGCGGAGTTCATCTTGTCTGATTGTTGTGATGTTCTATAGATCTCCCTGTTCCCAGCACCTGCTACAGGCCACCCTTGGGGATGGAATGCTTGGAGTATTCTGTGAATTTGGGCTTCACAAGAACTTCAAAGCCTGCGACTATCTGATAATTCCCTCATTCTTAAGAAAGGGAATGTGAATTTCACAGCAATAAGAACCAGATCCTAAAAGTTTTTCGGTGATCACCAGCAACTCTTATTTGTTGTGTCTAGATTCATGGGGAATAAAGGAGGGAAAAGCATTTAAAGACCATTCTACCTTTCTTTAACAATTTTCTCTACTTAAAGCATTAACACTTTCTACTATTTGTAGACCTGCAAATATCTGCACTAACTCCAGTCAGTGCCGGCTGAAGTCAGAACCATGACATGTGCTTGCTTGCTCACTACACTGAGCACTAGAAACTTGTGGTGTCTTTCCACACTTGAAATTCTTCCCCACTCTCCACAGTCCCTAATAATATCCTGGACATGTACCTTCATCTTTATTCATGAGAGTGCAGATGCAGCCAAATTAGTGGCAGCAAAGCACATTTTACACAGTAGAAAATACAATCTGTCTTCTTTTTGATTTTTTTTAAATAAAAAAAAGTTTTATTTAAAAGAAAAATCAGACAGTAAGATTTAAATTCAGCACCACCCGTTGCAAGAGTCTGTTTAAAAATGCACAGCTGGCTTGATGATGAGTGACAAATCAAAAGTCAGAGTGAAACTTCCCAATCATCTGAGCCCTTGCCACCCGATTAGCAGAAGAAAAACAGGGCAGATGGAGGGAGACGCAGCAGTTCGGAGGGAACAGATGGCCACTACGAACTTGATATATGAAATTAATAACACTTTCTCAAATACAATTAGTAGCAGGAATACATTACCTGAATTTTCATAACTGTGAGCAAGCTGACATTAAATGAGGTTTTTCAGATTAACAGTCAATATAACATTGATATTTGGAGAGAAATAAAAAATTATATGGAAAGTAATAAGGACCTTTCTGCTTTTTGTGCTATAACTGATTATGAGTGCCCAGCTGTACAAAGTCTGCATGATTCTATAGTTTGAAACTCCCCAGATATGTGCTTTCATGATTAACTCATTTATTTCTTAAACCAAAGACAGGCAACATGAGGTTTCACACAGATCACTGTGTCGTGAGAATCCGTCTTATGGTGAAGGTTTCTTTGGTCCTTACAGCCAAGGGCTTATAAAAATCTGGAATAAAATTTTCAGAAGATTGGTTTTGGAAATCTAAACCAAGATGTCTTACCATGGTGCGTTTCGACACCTTCTGAAATCAGGCCCATTTAATTTGTCTTTAACTGGGCATCCAACACAATTAGCCTGCTTTGAGAACGCTGGTTCCTGCTTTACAGATAGTCTGTACAGAGGGGACGGGATTCAGAACAAGAACAAGGGAAAACATGTAATGCATTCCAAAGCCTGGCTCAAGGCTCGGGAAGAAACAGCATTATGACACGGCATATAAGCCAGCTCAGTGCATTGCACGGACACACGTCTGGGTGGGGGGGTGACAACGATCTTGCTTGGTTCCCTACAAGTCCTGGCATACCTAGGAGGATGATTAAGTAGGTGTTTCTTTAATCATATGTACTGACAGTTTTTTCATAAACCAAAGGTGGTAGAATCAGCTGAGAGGTCATTTTCTCAGCTTAGAAGAAAGTGTTACAAAAAGAATTAATAAAAACAAATGCTGGCACTCTCCTAAGGAAACAGAAGTAAAAATTAGTGTTTTCAAGTTAAAACTGGCTCTTCTAGAGTGTGAGCATACGTGTGCATACACAGATCAAAGAAAGCCTTTTATTTCTCCTAATATGCAATTTTTTATTGCAATGCAACAGCTGTCCCCAGAGAACCTTAAATTTGGTGTTGAATCCGCTTGTCATTGAATTCTTCTGTCATTCATTTTGGCTTTTCAAGCTAAAATTCAGATGCATAAAAAGGACATTCTTGAAAAGTCAAGACAGGATTAGAAGTGCAAGAGATGGGATTGAAAGTGCAAGAGTTACTGTATAAACATTTTCCTGAAATGGTCTGAAATAAACAATGGCATTTTTAGTCTACAGGAATTAAATAGCTTTTTTCTGCATAGAACTCACTTGAAAGTTCTAAGGGAACCTTTAAAGCCCTTGCTACCTGATACCTGGGATGATAAAGAAATGGAGTTGAGTTTCTTCCTTTCACTGTCACACAATTATCACTTTTTTCTCCCTTTCCTGTCTGTTGTTATTTTCTTTATTGTTGCTCCCCAGCCATAGTCGACAGATGCAAATGTAATTTGTTTATGAATCACAGCACATATTTATGTGAATATACCATATGAATATGCTTGCAGTATGATTTCAGCTGGGTGAATACTGCAAAAGATGATTTGCAAACACTGCTGTGAATAAAGGGCATGATAGAGAGCTCATTGCAATCCATGGGATGACTCCTGTTGGCTTCCAGGAGTCTGGCTCAAGCTCCAAGCCAAGACTTTCCATTCAAAGGAATACTTGCTTGCTGATTGTCTGTTGTTCATATTTATCCAGGCAGAGCTTTGTTTGTGCAAATACTGGGACGAAGCTTCTACTCAGGGTAACGCACATTTCTGCACAAATACATGAATTTTCTCTATGACTACATATGGTCATATGGAAGTGTTATCAACACAAGAATCTATGAGTAATCATTTTTAATAATGATTTCAATGAACTATGGAGAGTTCAGGAGTCACAGACACAGACATTTTATCTACTTTTTCAAACAAAGATTTTTATGTCCCAAACAAAGCTGTCAGTCCAAGATTAGGAAAGAGTAGTAGTGTGTCTGTAGCAAACAGGTAGAGCTTGGCCTCATGCTGCCTGAAAGCAATAACATGTTTGTCACTGGCTTCAACAAAGGCTGGTTCAAGATCGTTCTCCGCGCTGCAACTGAATAAAAAATGCTGAAAATAGAAATGAATTTGGGCTTTAGGTTTCAGAGGTTTTAAGTATTTTCTTATTACTTTAAATTTCAGCTCTGCAAGGTGTCATTTCAATGGATATTAAACTCACAGGACCTTATAGAATTGGGTTTGGGTCACTGCCAAAGAGCATAGCTCTTATTGTTCAGCCTTGTATTCATAGACAATGTCTATTGTCTTTACCCAGATAAGCAGGTTTTGGCCAGAAGTACCATTTCTCACACCAGACACGCAACAACATGATTGGCATCAGACTCTAATGAACAGTAATGAGAAAAAGTGTTCCAACAACAGAATGAAAATGCCTTTTAGTGCAAATGTTAAAGCATCTCTTTTTTGATTTCTACTGCCAACATTTAAGTTGCAGAATTTGGTAATGTTTATCCTTCAATTCTAGAAACTCTTTACAACTGCCTTCAGTCTTGTCTTTTTCACTTTCGTGCATGGCAGAAAATATCTTCAGATGATGATACAAACTGGCACCAAACAAAATCTTTCTATGTTTTTAAACTTTTGCTGTTCGCTTGACTCAGTGACCCAGCAGTATTGTCCAGAATTGCATTAACCAGTTCCAGGCAGTGGAGACAAAAATTCCTTTCATTCATCAACAGATAAGGAGTTTTGACAACTATCCCTTGGGAGCTAGAGAGGAAAAAAAAAATCAAGAAGAGATTACAATGTAATAATGTAAAAAGCACAGTCAAAGAGCCAAAGAAAGACTGGAGGAAGCTGTAGGGCTGCCTGGGCAGACAGGGAGACTGCTATCAGAATTGAACAAGAGAAAATCCAGATCCCCCTTCCATTCCTCTACCTGTTTCTTCTCAATGTCACTATCAGTGCACACAGTGATTTAAAACAGGTCCAACAAGTATTCCAGCAACTCCTCAGGACCACCAGGGCAAAACCAAAAACATTCAGGGCTTGACACTTAACCAAGGCAACATGCCAAGCTTATCACATGTGAAAAAGCCTTGTAGAGGAAAATAATCATCTTCATGTTCACAGGGTCTGGGTGTTAACTCTCCAAAGACTCTTCTGTATTTTCCACTCCTTTGACAATTGCAGATGAGGGGGTTATTTGCATGGAAATTCGAACCTCTGAACAGATTTTTGTTAACTACAAAGCATGGGAAGGAGCCAGAGATTTCTCTTTTGTATCTTAGTACAGATTATAAACAGGGCAGTCATTACTGCAGAGGCTTGCATGGCAAGATGGCCCAAAGGATGGTCAGCTTTGTGTCAACCAGAAACCACTCAAGGAGCCAAGGAGGGGACAGCAGTTTCACTTTCTCACAGCCTTCAGAGTTTCAATTTTTTTTTCCCTTTTTTGCAGTGGAAAAATAAATTTTTCAATAACATAAAAATGGCTTGTGTCAACAAATTGTAGTGACCCCAAACCACAAATGGGGCCCCTGCCCAGCTGACTGCCAACATTTGCTTCATGTCTTTCTTCACCTCTTATGCCTGGAGCCTCTGAGTCCAATTCCAACACATTTGGTAGCGACACCTCACTGAAAATGTTCTTTTTGGCTCCTATGTGAGAGGACATAGAGGACTGGTTAGCTGTGAACAAGGAAGACCTAAATTCAAGTTCATGTTCTGTCAGTTTCAGAGTATGAAAGATGAGACATTACTCTACCCCCCTGAGAAATCACTAGGACTTCCCTTTGTTCTCCTCTCCCCAAATCACCCAGAGCTCTGTTGTAGCTTAGTGTTGTACCACTGGTTATTGTTTATGATGAAAGAATAAAGCTTGTTGACAAGCCTTTTGTAGGAATAAATCAGGGCATACCTTGAGTTTAACATCTGATATTATTTGAAGGTAGCATGCAGTTCATTTGCACCTGAAAATGCATGATCCTGTGTGATGCTGAAGGCCTCAGATCCTCAGCCCTTAATCACAAGTAAGTGTTAGGCATTAATCAATGCTAATTACAAATATCATACTCATATACATGTAGCCATTCAAGAAAATATCACTAATTTTAATTGGATGCTTCCAAACATATTAAACTTGTGTCTTCTTTTCCTTCATTGAACACTACTTTATTTCTCCTCATTAGATTCCTGCCACCTGTATCTTAAGTTCCCCTCCAATGTAATTCATAATTCCCCTTGCATTTACTTTCTTTTGAGCGAGGACTTGCATCTCTGAAATGCTGTACATGTGCTGAGCACTTGCTGAATACTCAGCTCTCCACAACTCTGATGCTCAGCTTCACAGATTAGCAAATATTATGGTCATTGGGAAATCACGACAATTAAGAAGAAAACTCAGAAATACTGTTTAAGGCACAATTTTTTACACTTCTATCTGCATTGTGGCTGGGCCAGTGGAAGAGGTGGAGGTAAAGATGAGCATAGTGTTTGCATATTCTGAGAAAAACTTCCTGAGACTTCTTTCTGAGGGGATTTGGGAGTTGCATACATTATTTCTACCTGATGCTGGAGGGACATTGAAATATTCATTTAATCAGCATCTAACATCAGTGGATTTGAGAGCATAAACTTTAATTTCTCACTGGAATCAAATGGAATGACACTGACAACTACAAATAAAAGAGATACAGATTCACAAGCTGCCCCTGCTAAAAACATCAATTGCTTCAAAGTAATTCTTGATATTGTCAGTTAAAAATAAATAAATTAAAAGAGAAAGCTTACAATCTTTTTAATGAGTTTGTTTATGACCAATGGGAACAACAACAAGCATCTGTTGATGAGAACCTAGCAGAATTAGTGCTGAAGAAACATGACTTGGTTTACTACATTTAGGATCTCTGCTACCTTGGTGACATGCATTTATGAAATGTTATTTTTCCTGCAGGTAAAGAAAACATTAGTTAGGAAACACTTACTTTAACTGTTCTTTTTCCTACCAATCTATTAGAGAGGCTGCAAATGCTGAGGGCACTGTGATGGCTCTGTAGAGATCATCCTGGTCTTTTACCCACATCATGTAGCCTCTAAGCTAAAGTGCCACAGCTGGAGACTGGAAATAGCTGTATTGTTCACGTGCCTAACACCGTGGGTTTGCAGTGATGTATTATGTAGGTAAATAAATACTATGGTCCTTACAGGTAAGTCAACAAACTGAATAAACTGATGGTTCTGTAGGTGAGAAGCAAAAGGCATTAAATCCTTATTGTTTCCTTCTGACTGGAGTACTTTTTGCCTAATTTCTCTTTCTGGGGTTTCTACTGATGGTAAGGTACCCACTCATGGAGTGCTCCTTTCCCTGGAGCGAGTCTGAGGATTTCTCTTCTGACCTTACGCTTTCTCTCCTTGCCTCTCAGAAGAACTTGCTTTCCTGTGTTCCAGTTTTCTGGCCCATCTGCTGCCCTCCCACACATGGCAGAGGGCAACAGATGGGTGATAATCATGCGGAAAAAGGCAAATGGAGGCCATGCGGAGGGGAAATGCAGCTCTGTGGCATCGTGCCCTGGCAACACAAAGCCACCACTAGTCATCCACTGCACACACACCGTGAATCCGTCAGTGACAAGTAAGGCGTGTGGCTGGTTGGAATAGGAACAGTTTGGGACACTGCCAGTGCTGGGTGGCTGGTTTCCACTCATAAACACTGTCAGTCATGGTACAGCACTTCTCAGGAGTACGTGAAGCACACCTCGTCCACCTCTTCAAGAAAGGCTCATCTCCATTTTTGATACAAGGGCAAGATGATATTTCATGGTGTCTCATTTAGGGCTCCCTTAGGATACAGACACAAAGCTAAGTTGTGGAGTAAGACCAGTGAGCTCTGATGCCGGATGGAAGGAGGCACGCACATAGCAATAACCAACATGTTTGCACAGGTTGGAATCCACAGCAGCTCATCTGCTTCTGACAACAGCTTGCTAGGACATGTAAAGTCACCAGCAGGAGATGACAGAAGAAATGGACTTGGCAACGTGAGTCAGCCACAGGATGACTGCGAGCTATCAATATGATCTTGAAAAAAAACAACATAAAAAAAGAGGCAAGTATGGTATGAGGGTATTATCATGTTTAAAACAGCAAAAATTATGTCTCTCTGGTATGTTGGTGCATGGCTACCTCAAAAAGGTAAATAAGAAGAGTACAAAGACTTGCCTATATGTTCCATTGATGTATTACAGCACAAAGACCATGGACTTGATGCCTTAAGGTTTCTTTCCAGTGCAATGTAACTCACATCTCTAAGAAATACATGCAAAATCTCATTAGAGAAAGGGTACCTTTCCCAAATAAATGAAGGCTACCTAGAGTTACAGCTCCATCAACCAAACAAACAGTCTTAAACTTTTAAAATGTTTTAATTGGTTGCAGAGTTGTACAGCCTTACAACAGATACAGAAATACTAACAGGTTGACCCTGAATATTGTGCATAAATTTCTCTAAGAAGTGTAACTTTTCTACTATGGTATGAAATAGTATGTAATGGTCACCAGCGACAGGACTTGAGGAAATGACCTGAAGTTGTGCCAGGAGAGGTTTAGTTGGATATTAGGAAAAGGTTCTTCACCCAGAGGGTGGTTGGGCACTGGAGCAGGCTCCCCAGGGAAGTGGTCACAGCACCAGCCTGACTGAGTTCAAGAAGCATTTGGACAATGCTCTCAGGAACATGGTGTGACTCTTGGGGTGTCCTGGGCAGGGCAAGGACTTGAACTTGATGATCCTTGTGGGTCCCTTCCAACTCAGCTTATTCTTTGATTCTGTGATATTCCATGTGTTAGCTAGCAAGCTGGAATACAATATACAGATGGGGTAAATATGCCGAGCAGTTGTGCACGTTGTATCACCTTATGTTTAAAAAGCCAGATGAACAGAGAAATTCTAAACTGCTCCCTTCCAGCAGTGAAGCACTCACGGAATAATGCCAATACTGCTAGATCAGATAGGCAATATCATCTGGAAAACTGCAAATAAAAACTCTTGACTGTTCAGACAGTACACACAACCTTCAAAACTTTTCTTGTTCTTAAAAAGTATTTTTACTATTCTTGTTTCCTATCCTATAGAAAGAAATTGTTCATATTTCTACCAGATACATACATATACACTGTATTTGAAGAGTTCATTTTTCCATTGCTTCCTCCCTTATACTTCCTCATATTTTACCTTTCAGTTACCAATCTCTTAATACCAGTATTTGAACAGTAAAGAAGATATTTCAAAAGGATTTTACAAAAATGACTTAAAAATTATGCTTTCCAAGGCCTTGGATCTACAACAAATAAGTAATACTATGGTTTCCAGATAGTTTCTACCTACAGTGAGATGCTCCAAAGTGAAGTTATTAAATAAAAAATGTATAAAATGAGACAGTGGGAGGAAAATACACATAGAGACTAATGACAATTGATCATGTGATTTGTTAAGAAATAATATGAGCTAGTCTGAAAGATCTGCTTGTTCTGTAAGGCCATCTCATAATAATCAGTACCAATAGGATTTTACCGCTGTCCTGCGCAGAATCAAGGCAAGGATGAGCAGTAGCAATCTATAACAGTTTTGGAGGGTTGACAAGGTAAAACTAATTTTATTTTTTAGTTTCCTTGCCAGTCATTTCTTGTCCAAAAAGTAAACCCTTTGCATTCCATATTATTTTCCAAGAATAACAGCTTTAGATGTTTAGTTTGGCTAAATTAGAGAAGTTGACCACCTGTTTGTAGAAAAACAAGACATTTTTGCAGATGGAAGTTCTGAGCTATGATAAGGAGTTCTAAAAGAAATCTTGTTGGGTGCAGAGAGTGAAGTAGGCAAAATACAGACACAAAAAACCTCTTTGTGGACATTTTGGAGTGCAGGGTAGATGAAACAGAATAAAAATCTATAAATGTTCTCATCTCCAGTTTCATAATAAATAGTGAAAGCATCATATCTTAAATTCTGCAGAAATGTACAGGACAGTATTGATTACTGTAAAAGGAACAGCCTTGTGCTAGCAAAGAGATGGATGAGGTTCTTTATATGCTCTTGAAGATGAGTGTCCCATAAAACTGGAAATTTGCAGTGTGTATATGGTTGTTCTTATATACAAAATGGTCTCTCAGCAAATGAATTACGATGTGTCAAAATGACTCATAGGGACTTTGCCACAGTGCAGTGTATTTGAGAAAATTGCTGCCACAGAGTAAATATTTTTTATGTTGATTAACAGTAACACAGCTGGCCTCTGACTTTGCAAATTTAATGGAAATTTCAGGGTTAATGAATGAAACTAATCTTCCCTTGCTCTCTCCTTGTTTTACTTTCTCACACACGCACAAACGTACACCAAGTTTGTACAAAAAATCTCACTTATGGTGGGGCTAATGAGAAACATCCAAGCAAATCAACATACCTGCACTATACAGGTACCAAAGAAAAGTACAGAGGTTTTAGGAGACTCATTCCTTCCAAAAAAACATATCCTAATGGACTGCACTGCCCTACCACAATGAAAAGTCTGCCTTATCACTATTAAAAAATTGTGCAGAATAATAAAAAAATGCAAATGAATGAAAGAGATACTGGGGGGAAGACTGATTCCCAAGAGAAATAAAATCAGTGAATTAGAAATGTTCTTGAGGTCTATAACCTGGCACCTGAGAGGAGAGAAAGGCCCTTACTTTGGTGTACGGCATTAACATCTCTGCCCATAGAAAGATTTTACTTGAAATCTTGCAAGGTCAAATGTCTTTTGCAGGTGTCTGGGTCCTGTTTTTGTCAGCCAGGCTGGAAATTTCATACTTTATGTGATGATTTTGCTTGGTTTACTTTCCCGCACTGCCCTTGTGTTTACGCTCCTGTGCAAATGGCCAGGTTGGGCAGGGCTCCTGCAACTGCTTTGCAAATTCCCACTCTTGTTGTAGTTGCAGATCCATCACCTTTAAGTGTGCATATTCTGCCATAAAGGAGACTTAATACCCTAAAGGATCATTCTCAGGTCTCCAAACACTTTAGTTGAAAACAGTGTTGGGAGATGAAGATGTAGGTAGTGGCTCTGCAGTTTTGGGCAGGGATGTAAGACCCTGCTTGTCAAGTAATTCCTGGGAAATGGGGGTAGATGGTGTGTGTCATTTCCAGCTCTGATCCTTAATGCTGTCCAAGTTCATTAAAACACCCAAAGAAAATTATGTACTTCCAGAGGCAATATAAAAAGGAATCTACCTGCTGAAGCCAGTGAGAAAATAGAGCAGGTGAGTGCTTACAAAAGCAAAGAAATCTTACAAGAGGCAAAACAAATTATAAATAAATACATGGTTAGAGGAATAAAACAGCACACCTCTTTTCTGAGACACCAGGCTAGAACACAACCCTAGCAGCATGTTTTAGCCTAGGGGACATTAATCAAAGGGCTTCCTACTCTTTTCTTCCTCCTGCTCTACCTCCCCATACTTTTATTTTCCTTAGAACAATTCTATAACAGCCATTTACTTTAACTTCCAGAGAAAGGATTTACACAATGCAGGGAAATTTCATTTGCAAATTCAATCAATTCTATATCCAGGAAAAATAGATAATAATGATTGTAGAACCAACAAATACCATTGACTTATTGAAATTAATCCACTCTAATAATGCTGATCTCTTTCCAGATCAAAGGAAAGGTTGGATAATTACATTTTTTCCATTCACACAATTACATTCTGTTTGCAAGTTTCTTGAGGTTCAGTTTGCAAAGGCTTTAGAGGCAGTTCTGTGTGCCTTACTTGCCCACTCTTCCTGAGACAATATCAAGCAAATTTTCCACATGATGAGATTATGTTGGCTTCTATGCAATTTTCATGCAGAAGTCCCAGGAATACTCTGTGCATTTGGTATGCCTAAACTCTATAAACCTCATCTTAGATGGTGGAGCAGACTCAAGGTCTTTCAACACAGGCATGGCAGAAATTTGAGAATGGTCAGCATACTCCTGTCACAGAAAGAATGGTCCAAAGAAGGTGAACTGGGATGGAGACCAGCATAAGAGAGTTGGGCTGCCTGGTCCTTTTTGTTGCCAAGATCACAGCAGGGACATTTGATGACACTTCAAGGAGCCAAAACTGGAGGCACCTCAACTCTTCCTTCTCTGGCAAAAGCAGCAAACCTGACTGCGAACTTCGCTATGGAACAGTTAAAGATAGATTACTCTCCTGAATAGGAATGTCCTGGGCACTCTTCTGAATCCATGTAATGAAAACACACTGGCAGAAACTGAATTTGAAGCGCTAAGGTTTGAACTATGAATGAAAAGTTATACATGAAAGCACATAGGAAATAAAATGAAAATAAAAACAGTAGCACTGTCCTATAAATAGTGCTTGGCAAACAAAAAGTAAAATCTATTATGATATATTGGTCTCCATTTGTCTGGAGATGTCACTTCTAGTTATTATGGTTTACATATTCTTAAAAAATGTCTATATTTAGTTCTATCCAAGAAAAGAAGTGACACTTGAAATAAAGGAAGAGCATAAATACCCTAAATGGTTTTACAGGTGTGGGATACTAGTCTAGTAGGACCACTACAGATCAAAGCCTTGCCTTTCATATGACGTGTAAACTCAAGTTCTCTGAATGTAGCTTCACAATCCTATGGTCGGAATCTGTTTCAGTGATTTTCTTTCTGTGTCAAGCCCATAATGATTTTCCAGATTCATTTCAAATGTGAATGAAATCTCCTAGAGACACATTTAATAAAATATGATGGTACCTTTATGATTCTCTTACCTGACAGAAAAAGCTTGATTTCTGCTGAATCTGAGCCCTTCCTCAGTCTTGAACCCAAACCAAGTTTCTAGGTAAGTCAGACTCAGCATTTTTTCCTGTTCTGATCATTGTGGCACAAAAGAGACAGCAGACTCTCCAGGAAATCCTATTATTGAACAGAGGGGAAGACTATGAAAGATCATAAAAGCATCTCAACTCCCTTGTCATTAGAAGATTTAACTCTTGCAGAAGTGTTTCTAAGGGTGTTGGTTTGATCCATGAGAAGCACTCATGTACAACCTCACCAGAACACGGATGCTTTGTACGCATAGCTCCAACTTCTGCTCATAGGAGAAATCCACATCACCTCCCTCAGACATACAAAAATCAAAGCAGTGTGCCCCACATGTTCTCTTCCAAGAGCAGAAAACTATATTCATCCGTGTGCACAGGAAAATATATGTACTCAGTTATTTAAGTGCTTCTCTGCCTGTCCGGATACAAAACCAGAGCTGATGAAGTACAGTGTACTCCAGAATTTTTTTCTTTTTCCTTTTAGTCCATTCCTCTTTTAAACTTACAAAATAAAAAATAATTATCCCAGGAGAATACTGTATCTGTGTAATTTTTTCCACTGTATCGATAATTACTGTATTTCACATGCCCCTTTTAATTACATAATGTCTGAGATTAAAATTCAACAGCCTCTCTCAAAGAGAAAGTGCTTTAATATCTGAAGTGCTGCTCCTGTAAATTGGCATCTGAAAGACAGGCTAAAAAAGGGGCATAAATACGAACATTCCCATCCTTCCTAAACGACTGCAATACCAACGAGCTGCACCGACTTTACACAGACCTCCCACATTCTTGATAGGATGTTTTCTAGCAGAGTGATCCACAAATATTATCATTCAATGACAATACAGTTTTATCAAGGTACGTCTCAATCCACAGGATACAAGCCCCACACAACAGACGGAAAATTTGGCGCAGTGATGCGCACACTGCGTGTGTTACTTACTGGTTATTGCAGTGGTCATACCGAGTCCCGTATGGCGTTACATTAACGAATGGCATGCAAGCACCTTCTGTTGAAACATCTGCGACAGGGAAATTTCAGGCATTTTTCCAGATATTTTTTTTGTGCTCTCGACCAAATTTTCATTAGGGCTATAAAACCTGGCAGGCAGCATTGTTGTGTATGATTTTTTAATAAACTGGGACATGCCTTTGTTAGAGGAGTGAAGAAAAGGGCTCTTTAGAGACTTCTTCCTATTACAAAAAGTTCAGAAAACATATGACAGCTCACCAAACAGTGTCTCCTAACTTTTTTTATGTCTCCTCCAAGACTAAGATTTCCTGTTTCTTTAGATGTATACAAAGATTTACAGGTTTTGAAATGAAACCAAAAATGTAGATTTTTTTTTTTTATCTATCAGATTAAATGATTCCAACAGTGGCATTACTTGAGAATGTGTTCAAAGAAAGAGCACATAGCTAACATAGATTTTTAGCATCTTTTTGATGCCTGCTGCCAGGAATCTCACAAAGGATTTTCACTTACTTAACAGACAAGGTCCTTTAGAAAAAAAAAAGAAGAAAGGAAAGCAAATGGGCACATGCAGATCAGATCTTGTACACAATGCAAGCCTAGAACATAGCCTTATTCCTTTTACTTTCTCTTTTCCAGAAACACGCCATTGCCTCCCCTGTAAGACAACAGCCACCAGGCACAAACTGAAGTTCCATTTTGCAATTCTCCCTGCCACACTATGAACACTAATGCAGAACAAACATTCTTGGCAGTAAATATGTACATTATCATTATGTAAATAGGTATGTTATCATTATAGTAAAATGATGATGTTCTTTACTAAGTCTATATTCCCTTTCCAAGAATATTATGAAGTTTGAAGTATAATTTCCATTATGCCACTGGGGCTAGAAAAACACTTCAGTTCAACAATAATTAGCATGCTGTATATAACAAAATGTTTACCATGGATAAAGATGATGTGCAATCCTAAATCTTTTTGGACAAACAAACAAATGCAGTTTTACATAGTAGCGTTCAGCCGGAGTAACCAACAGAAAGCAGCTTCAGACTAATAACCATTCCCACATCCAAGGCGAGCATCATATTGACATTTTATACCAACAACACCATGAGCAATAACATTTTAAATTGTATGAGGTGAATGATCTACTGTTAGCATGAAGGTGACTTCATTTCTGAACCTTAAATGAACTAGAAACGACTGCATGTCACAGGCTGCTGGCACTGTTAACAGTGTTTACATGAAGTTCATTGCTCAAGCGTAGGTAAGTATATCAGCACTGCAAAACTCAAATCCTTAGGTTTTAATAATTCAAAAAGTTCTTGTGATCAAAGAGCAAGGCAAGGCCAACTCCTAAGTCCAGCAGCTGTAAGCTACTTGTACATACCTACATACCCCATGCTATTACCTGAGAATTCAAGATATGTGTGCCCTAGACTGAGGTAAAAAAAGTGCTGACTTCCTACAGAAAAACAGAATTGCTGGCATAAGTAAAATTGGATGAAAGTGTTAATATTTTCACAGCTTCTTTTGAGGTGAGTAAATGTAAATACTTGTCTCTCATTTTCTCTGAAAAAGTGGATTAGTTATTTAGAAGTATGTAAATGCATTCAAAATATCTTCAGTTTCTTCATTTTCCTTTGAATGTTGCTTTGAACTGAAAAATCAATTTTCAGAAAGGCAGATATGCCAATTAGAATTTAAAAAAAAACCAAAGCAAAACAGAAGAAAGGAAACTAATTTATAAATTATAAAATATATAATGGCCACATTCTCACTGTTCTGCTGCCCACTTCTATCAAAGGATCACATACCACATTGGAATTTTGAAAATATTATATGAAAATATGCATATGACTCTCAGCATTCTTTGTTATGCACCAGCTCCCTTCAGATAGCTTTTCCTGGGAAAAATTAAATAAGGAGGATAGCCTTTGAAGACTCTCGCAGAGATTGCGCATGATGATTTCTCCTTTCCCAATGCCAATAATTAGATAATTGTTTTGCATCTTCAGGCAGATATTGTGGAAGCATAACAAACTACACATAACTTTTCTCTGGCATTTCTATTCCCTTGTTACTTCAAAGCTTCTGATACACTTGTGCTCACCACACATGTGTGTAAAGCATTTCTGCACAGGATGAAACCACATGTGTGCCACTGAGTCGGTGGTTTTCTTCCCTGACATCTGAAAACAGCTGCTGATGTTGGGCTGCCCAGTGTCTCTGGCCAGGCAGGACTAGCACATGTCCTACCTGGCGCACTGGATCAACAGCTCCCAGCCAGGTCCTGCCTGTGAAGCCAAACCAATTGAGAGGAAGAAGCAGCAGCAGCAGCAATAGGGAAGAATTTCCCATATCCCTTGGATGTTTGCTTCAATTTTGTTTCAAACTGATCAAACCATGGGAAAGTCTAATTTCTTACTGATCCTCTCCAAACTTAAGCCTCCTCTGCAAAGTGTGCTACAAAATGAGACCGCTATAAAAGATTTATTTCTCTCTCTTTTAGACCTGTTGTGTCTAGTAGCACCACTAGATTCCCCTCATTCTTCTATTGTGAGAAACAGTGAACTCCCTGTTTATTCTCTGAAATATCCATGACTTCATGTACCTCTTTCATATCATCTGAATATTTTTTTAAAGCTGAAAAGTCCTACTCTGTTCAGTCTCTTTGCATTTAAAAGCCATACCATACCTATGGGTATCTGCTACCCTTGTCTAGGATACCTTTCCTACTTCTGCACACAATATAAGACATAATATACTGCTAATTTATAAGATAATCCATTGATACTTTTCAGTCATTTTCCACTACAACTGAGACAGAAAACTCAGTTTCACATAGGCAGTCACAGCTTGAACTATGCAAATAATTGACTGGGAGAGTTGTTGGTCAAGTGGAAACAAGTAATCCAAATGAAAAATTTCATTTCAAGTCAAGGAGGAGCAAACAACACCAAAAAATAACTTATTTCTGCAAAGCAAACAAACTAGTTCTAAAAAACCCTATCATTTCCAGATGAGATGAGAAATTTTCTTTTATTCTAAGGACTTCAGCAGTTTTTAAAGAAACCTTACGGAAAGGTTACCCCAAAAAGCTTACTTTTTTTTTTTTGAAATTTAAGGCAAAACAGGTGGCTGGAGTGGATCATGAAAAGAAGGAGCAATATGAGCAAATGGATACAAGTAGGACCTTATAAACCAGACCAGAATGCTCTAGGTTTTCCTCTCTAATCTAAGTACCACTATCAATATATTTGTTATTCTTACTGCTCTGATAAAGCCAGCTAGGACATGTAGCTGGCAGACCTCCACTGACATTTAGCATTAAGAATCTAGGTCAGTAAAGCCAGCATTGGGCTGCTCACGCAATATTGTGCTGTTGAAGCTCAGACCACTTCCTATGCCTGTAGGATTTAAGTGTAGCACGTGGGCAAAATCATCAAACACAGCATCATCCACGAACACAACAGCATCCAGTGGCCAAGTCTTTCCAACACAAAGCACGAGCAGAGGAGGTACCACAGTGGATGCTAAAAAAAGCAAACAACGTGCAAGGAAGGGATTGGTTACTCAGGCTGCTGCAGTAACATGGACAGGAACTAAGTGTTGAAGCTTCTCATTTCTTCCACGTGAAAAATGCAGCTGCCATAAGAGATTGACACGGAAGTTTCATGTAGGTAGATGCAGCCTACAACTGTCTAGCGGAACAATGATACAATGTAGCCCAAGCCAAAACTGAAACAAAGCTTTTAATAGCGGGAACAATTAATTCTCAAAAAAATATGTCCATGGAACAAGAGGGCACTGCTGTAACTCTGAAGTTTTAAACTTTCTGGAGTTAGTACTTCTGTTTCTCTTCAGCTGGTGATATTTTCTCAAGTTCATGCCTGGCAAAGGTCTCTCTCCTCTCTTCAGATAGGCCTCTGTTCAAGATTTTAGGGTCTGAGAAGATTTTGCAGCTGAAGAATCTGACATGTTCCAGTCAGTAGCAGGAAGGAAGATGGTAGGGGTTTTTCTGCTTTTCATGGACCTTGGTTACTTGCCCAGGGCCCAACAGAAAAGTTGCTATAAGACCAATTTTCCAAAAGGTAGTGACACATCAAGGAAGAGGAGTGTCATGGTGGGGCTGTGCTTTGTTGAAGGTTAGATGTCTGGGTTAAAATATACTATTAACTTTTTAGAAGAACAGCACAAAAAACGTTGCGGTGCAGGAAAGGGGATCTCTTGATATCTGTATTTTGCATGCCATTTTGTGAAAAGAAGAAAATATGCATTCCTCTCCCACTGAATACAGGCAGCCCTGCAGATTGATTTTGGTCCATGCCATGAGGTTAATGCACAGCTTGATCTGCACTGACATGAAAATACCATCTGCATAACCCCAGCTTGCCTTGCTGGGAGAAGAGAAGATACAGGACTCAGCAGCTGGTCTCAGCTACTCTGGGAAAATGTATGTCTCCAGACCAAGTTTGGATCCAGCCATATCTGGCAAAGTGTTATAGCTATATCACATGCATACTCCAGAGAAATCTTAGGAAGCTTAATGGAAGTTCAGTTCATATGTTGAGGCTGTTACATGAAAAGCATCAGGAAAAGCATAAACTGTTCCTACTTCAAAATTGTACAGGGAAGTAAGTATATGGTCTAATAACTTCACAGGACTGTCATGAGTTACTCAAATATTCCTAACTTAACATACATAATTCAAAAGAAGAAATTTTCTTTCTCTTTAATATCAAAGTAACAGTTTTCACCCCTGAGCTGTGCAACAGAAAGCTGCCTTCCTTTTTGTGAGCAGGACATAATACTAAATCTTGCCATAAGCATGCAAGTACAATAATCTGTTTTGTGCATTACACAAAGGAAGGACTACACTCAGTCTCCTGAACTTTCTGACAGCAAGAGTGCACGTTTTGAAACAATGCTTGTCCCAACAGAAAAAAAAACTTCCTGTATCATGTCCTTTCCTATTACACCAAAGAAAAAGGCTTTTGTTTGTGTTTCTTGTGTGAGGTTTTTGGTGGTGGTGGTGGTGGGATTTCTTTGTTTGTTTTTTTGTTTCCTTAAATATAAGTGTACCCTCTATTTATTTAAAAGTTAATTGACTTAGTAAATCGATGCAATCTTTCATAACCTAACATACTTTTAAAAACATCAAATTTGGAATCAGTTTAGTGTACTGTTCCACCAGGATTGCTTTCACTGGATGAGAATAAAAGTAATTCTAAAGCCACAGGGCCATATTCACCTCAGCTAAAATCAACGTATGACTGCTCTTCTGTGCTCAGGGGAGATCCACACTCCCTACATTGCATGGCAAACCTGTTGAAGAGTGGGAGCAGAGCCGTTAAGAGGGCCCTTGCCCAAAAGCATCCCCTCAGCTTCAGGGAGCGCCCACTCATCGTGCCCAGTGGTTGGGCGGGTGCTGGGGCGCTTTGCCCGTCAGGGCTGGCTCTGCCTCCCGCCCCGCGCACACGCGGCTGCAGGGAGATTGCGAGGTGACACGGCCAGCCTGATGAAGTACACAAAAGCTTTTGGCACTGCATATCTGCAATATCATGGACAGTCAAGGAGGCGCCTGTTATAAAAATACACAGTGAAACACAACTGGAGGACTGCTCTTTCTCAAAGGCTAACGTAATGCATTCCTTCTGTTTAGGCTCATTTTCCAGCCTTTCACATTCTTTGTGAACAAGAGTTATAAAACAAGCCTGATGCAGTCCAATTATTTTTACTTTGAAGGCCATTAATCAAGATTGACTAAGAAAATGAAGACAGCTAAGCAAAATTTCATATGTGACTAGAGTGAGATTAAAATAAAACCAGATGGGGATGGACAGAGACGTTAAGCTGCTTTCTCTCCCCCTTCCCTCCCCTTTTTTTTCTTTTTTTGACTCATGTAATAAATGTCTTTTACAAATTACAGCACTCTTATTTTCTTACAGTAAATCAAATTGGGTCATAATGTACAAGTGGTCTCATTGCTGAAATGTCAAAAATAGAACCCGCCTTGTTCTTCCAAAGCAATTCCTCAAATCTAAACCAGCAGTGTGGCCTGACAGTCTATAAACCATCTACCTGGATGCAGATCCCTTTTAAGGTAACTGTCTGTAGCTGATAGAAAGTATTTCACAAGCATCCAACACGAGCCATCAGCAGAGATCTATAGAATGCAGTCATTTGCAGGGGGCTGAATCTGAAGGTCTTACATACATTGCATTTCTACAATTTTCAGGGAGTTTATGTAACTGGGACTTTTTTTCTAAAGATCAAACAACTTTGAGTTAATGCCAATCAGTAGACCTATGAAAATTATATATAAAAAAGCTTGCATAATTTTCACAAACCCCCTTTTTAATTGATTAGATGAAGGCCAGTGTACACACTGAGGAACTTCTTTAGAGATTTCAGGATACAGCAAGGAAAACACAACTCAAAAGGACAAGTAAAGATCCAGAATGATGGTCACATACCATGAGGATTTTCTTTTTATAAAGTGACTACTACAAATTACCTTAGGTAAGTTGGAAGAGTCATGTATTATTGCCCTTTTATGAAATAAATTATAGGATGAAAAGAAGGGAAAAATTTAAAAAATATTTTTAGGCTCACAATTTAATATAAGTGCTGCTTTGGAACCAGATATTGAACATATATGTACTGGGAAGTAAGTTCACTCATAGCAGTCCTGACCTATCCAGAAGCATATTTGATTAAAGGCAACTATCTCACTGCCAAGGGAAAAAAACAATCAACCCACCAAGCAAAAAACCAAAACAAGTAGTTAATCAGTATCTCTCATATGGGGGTCCAAGACATCCCAATTTTGCAGAAAGGTGAGCTGGTACAGTCCAACACAGAGGCTACATCCCCAAATTCTACTGTGCTTGAGTGTTAACTGGGTCAGAGATAGGCCCCTATCCCTATGAGAACATCTTGTTTTTAAGAAGGGAAGATCATGCACATGTAACTTGAAATTTTGTAAGTGCTGTGAGTGCATATTTCTTTCCCAGACTCTTTCATGCGTCACCTGTCCTAATTCATTTAAACCCATAGCTTTCTTCTACCCATTCACTATAATGTTGCAGAAATAAGCCTGGAAGGCATCTCAAGGGATCATTTAGGCCATCCCCTCTACCAAGTCAGGATCAGCTGTTTCTAAATTATTCTTGACAGACGTTTGTCTAACCTGTTTATCAGCCCTCATACAGTGAAGTTTGTACAGGCTTCCTACCCAATCAATTCTGATACTATCACAGAAAGCATTTCCTCGTGTCTACCCTTAATCTCTTTTCCTGAAAGTTAAGCCTACTACTTCTTTTGGACATTCACAACAGTTTATTACTTTAGTCTTTGCAGCTACCTTTTAAACATTTGAAGACTTATCATATATCCCTTCAGTTTGCCTCTTTCTAGACTAAACAACCTCACTGCCTTGAGTCTTTCCTCACAGGTCATGTTTTCCAGACCCTCAATCGCTCATGCTTGTCTCCTTGGACTTTTTCCAGCTGATTCGCATCTTTCTTGAAATGCAGTGCCCCACACTGGACCCAGTGCTCCAGATGAGGTGAGAAAGCAGAAGGACTATTTCATGTTTCTTACATATGCCAACATTGTTCAGACAACCTAGTATGATGTTTGGGGGTTTGGTAACAGCCTGACCTTCCTCACTCATGTTCCTTTTGTGTTTGCTCTGGCCCCCAGCTCC
The DNA here is from genome assembly GCA_013400235.1 of Oriolus oriolus. Taxonomy (NCBI): domain Eukaryota; kingdom Metazoa; phylum Chordata; class Aves; order Passeriformes; family Corvidae; genus Oriolus; species Oriolus oriolus. The sequence continues at coordinate 1,010,345 of VXBT01000635.1, forward strand.
TTCACTGAAGAAAAACTAATTTGGCATCCACTCCACTCCCTTGCAGCCCCTATCGAAGCCTGAGCACACTGCCTGCTCTTCCACACTGGTTTTCACCCTCTTTGCTTTAGGCCATTGCCCCAGTTTCTCAAGATCATTTTCATCCTCCAAAGCCTTTGCAGTCCCTCCTGACTTGGTATCATGTGCAGTCTACTATCTAGGTTCTTAATTAAACTAACTAATAGAACTGAGCCCAAGAAAAAGCTTGAGGAATCCACCCTTCTGGTCAGATAGTGAACTCGTGATAACTACTTTTTGTGTGCAGTTTCCCATGCAGCTACATTCTGATAATGTTCACTTATTTTTATTGAACATCATGTGAGACAATGTCAAAAATCTTAATGAAAAAAATCTTAATGAAGTCAAGATGCATGGTACCTACTTCTTTGCTTTATCCAGAAGTCCTATTAACCTTAATTACTCCTGTAGTGTTATCTGGCATGTTTTGTTTCCTTCCACTTGGTAATTTATTGCTCTGCTGTCTTGCAGGTGCGCACAGGAGTCTTGTTAGATGTTTGCATTTTTTCTTCAGAGGAAATGAGTCTTAGTGACTTTTAATTCTGCTAGTCCACCTTTCTTTATTTTTAAGTGAAAATTATTTTTCAAACACTGTTTTTTATTCTTCCTTTTTTTTTTTTTTAAGAAAATGATGAAATTTATGTTTCTAGGAGTAGCAGAATATTTTAAAGCAATAGCCTGCTCCACATAGTCTTGAAGACGGTATTCTCTTCGTGTTATATCTTCCTGTTCCTGCTTGGGTCTCCTGTCACAATTTATTTGTTTATCTCTTTCCTCACGGTACTTGCTCCATCCCAGTCTATTTTCTCCTTCAGTTCTTTCTTGCTGTCCCTTTTCTGACTGATGTATGGAAAAGTAGTTCAACAACATTCAAGTGCAATTTAAGCTTTTGAACCCAAGGTATTTGAGATGCTTTAGTATAAAGGTTAATTCACCTAATTCCTGATTTTCACATTCAAATATCCTTATGAACAGTAGATCACAAGGTTGTCTCTGAGGGGAAAGCTGCTTAGGAGCATAAAAAAGCTGTGCACTCTGCCTTGTCTTTTCTCAGATCAAAGAGATTTGAGTGGCGCTGATAGTAGCTTTCAAGAGATGTTACTAGAGCCAAAATTCAGTAGCTGTCTTCCTGGATGCTTGTTTATCTCTCTCACATTCCCTTTCCTTAATTTAGCTAAACATATACCTAGGTCAACCTTCCATTGTCCATTGCCCTTGATAATGCCTTTACTCGCCTCATTTCCCATGTCTCACTTGCAGAGGAATAAAAGCGCAAATGTATCATTACTACAGTGTACAAAGAGGGATGAAAGAAAAAACAGAGGCCGTTTTCTGAGCTCTGCAAAGCCATAGTGTTTTGGAAGGGTGTTTTTGTGGCATTGGATTTTAGATGGTCTCCATCCTGAAAAAATAAAGCAAGCAAAAAAAATTTTTAAATTATAAGGCAAACAACAACTTAAACTTTCCCATTTGCTGGAAGGTGCTTTGAACTAATACTATTCCTCTGAGCCTGTGACACCGTATCCCATTATATCCATTTTATACAGGGCTGAGAAGCTGAGACTTTCCTGAAACTATAGCAGTGGAAGATGTCATGCAGAAGCATGCACCCTTCCAGGGCTCTGCTTAACTCACCTTGCAGCACAAGCAGAAGCCAAGAACTGATTCTCCAGCTATGCCAGTTACCCACCACCTTCCCAATCTCTGCTCTCACATCTGTCCTTTCAGTTCTCCCTGATGCTTTCACACACAAAGTACTTTTTTTTTTCTCCTAAGTGCCTTGATAAATAAAGCAGCCAATACAACCTCTCACTGAAGGAAGGTGTTTATCTATTTTTGTAAATAACAGCTGTGTGGAGTTGGTGAATGTTCATTTATCAGCATTTCAAGATATTCCTATGGAAAGCTGCAACTACTCATTTAAAAAAACCCAAAATAACACCACCTTTATTAGCTTGGTCTACTTGTTATGCTGGTCTGCTACGGACTCTGTTTGAAGTTAATGGAAATCCAGTAGATCCCTTCTATCTCCAGTTCTGTGGAACTGGCTCACCAAACAGAATAGAGCAAACATCACTTGAACACTGCTGTAGTACCTCACTGCTTTTGGGACATCAAAGTGGGAAAAACTTCATTCTCCAGGTGAGTATCTTCAGCTTCAGCCCAGATACTTCAGGATTCAGCTATCACATACCCTTAAATCAGGGAAAAGATTAATCCATTTTCTTACATTCTGCACAAAAGTTCAGCATCACTCCCCTGTTGCATCCGACCTTAGGTTATCAGAGCACTGCACAGGAGGTGCATTGCCATGCTCTGCTAAAAACATTGGTGGTCTGAGGCTTTCCAGGTGCCTTACAGAGCTCAACCTGTTCCCTAGACAGCAACACCTGCTTGTGAACTCTCCTTCCCTGCTCAGGTGTTTTCTTTGTCACATGTACCCTTAATGGTCTGCAGATGGGCTGAACTGCTGGCTAGTTCATCACTCCAAGGCTTGACTCAGGGAGGAAAGACTTAATCCAGATGGGATTTGACCTGCAGTGTGTTGCACAGGCTGTCCATTTGAAATTATTGCCCACTAGCATAGAGTGAAAAAACATTTTCCACAGTGTGTGGGGAGAGACATTGACACTGCAACACACTGGTAAGCAACTAAGAAAATAAATAGTCTGTACTTGCTGGTATCCACTGACAATTTATGGCAGAACAGACAGAGCCTCCCAATCCTGCTCTTTTGCATGGTTGAGGCTAAAGATATCCTCTGGCCTACTCACCAGACACATTTTATAGCCCAAGCAGTGCAACTCAGTGAGGTGTTTCAGCCAATGTTAATGAAGTGGAATTTATGGCAAAGGTTGAAAGACGGAATAACAAAGCAGGTAATTTGCTCTAAGAAGTGTGGAGTTTGTGGTCTGTTTCCATTCCCAGAGGTAAGGTCAGGAAGGAAAACCTAATGGGTAACACATAAGAGTCTCAAGACCTGAGCTTGATTCAAAGTGGTGCTTTAAACTTCTCGAGCAAGCCATGTATTTGTGCCTCCTTGTCTCAGTGAGCAGCTGTAGGTTCAGATCATGCATGGTGGCAATGAGCAGCGTGGAAAATCCTGACATGGAAAAACACCTCAAGAGGAAGCAGTGAAGTTATTTCCTGGTAGTTTGGGACTGGATGGAACATAAGCCTGTATTTCATCTGAAGTCCTTGCATAAGATTGTTGTGGGAGTTTTACAAAGGCCCTCTGTTGAGTCCAAGTTACAACTTGTTTAGGACACTCAGGAAGCCAGGAAAACTTTCAAACCATAAGAGGAGTTACTGTTAGCTCTTATATAGAGGCTAAAATATTAAGACAGTATTTCAACAGCACCCAGGCATGTCTGCTTGGACAGCGATCTGCCTTCAAACTTGTCCTGCTCTGTTTCCCACCAGCCTTCCACCCCATATCCTCTCTGGTAAAGCCCTGGACTTTATAAAGAACTGGGCTCTGCTACCTGTGGTCTCACCTGTTCCAAACACCACATCACAACTATGTCTTAACCCATGCTTCCAGGGTTTCTTGCCAGCAGAGAAGAAAAGTTGAACTGTATGGTTTCCTAGGGGGACACTTCTAATAGGCAGGCAGTCCTATCATCAATTCCCAGTCAGGAATCCAGTCAGCAGCCCTTTCAGCACATGATGCGATAACATCACACCATTTTGATATGGTCATATTAGAGTTTTTAAAACACTTCTAAGAAGTATATTTAAATGACATTTTATCCACTACTGAAGGCTACTTCAAACTTTCAACTACACCATCAGGCAATAGCTGTGCTCCTGAGGAAGATTCTGATGGCCACCCATACAGAATAGTCACCTCTATTTGCTCCAGATTAGTAACAGCAAATGAAGAACAGTTTCTGGAGCCCTTCTAGTTCTGAAATCTACCTTGACTCCTTGTATTGTATCAAACGTGCATTTGCTGAACTTAGTGCCTTACTTCTTCCATCACCAGTTACTGATACCATTGTTTATAATTATGGCTATTATATTTACCAGATGTCAGTGAAGAGATGCATTTGACTCTTTAGTGTAGAAAAGACTGTATTTTCTCTCCAGTCACTACCTATTTGGAATAAATTCTGAAGGAATTAATTCTGTTCTCTTCTGGATGGGTGAATTCGCATAAAGAGAAGAAAGAAATATTATCCCTTGTAGAGAGGTAATGCTTCACCTTAGGATAGAACATAAAAAGAATTACGGAATTTTAGAAATAATTTCTTTCTTCCCTCCTGGGCTACCCTTGTTTTGCCTACAGTATCATTCCTAGAATATCTAGGCTGCCTGCAGTGTTGAAGTGTAATTTTCTGTCATTACAGTCACACAAAGTCATATGCATATGCAGTTCTGGTTAGGAAGGGTATGGTCAGATCCTTACCTGGCTACTTTAAATGCTTTTGCCATATGATCTCTCATACCAAAGAAATCATACAGGAATCTTTTTCATGCTGTAGAAGACAATGACCCATTCCACACTAAATTCACTATTTTCAGTAACTGGGCATAACAGTGAACTCTCCAGAGCATGCAGCTCATTTCCAGTGACTTTGTGCACACACAGTTCAGTAGTTGTTCAAATATCTCTGATTTATAGCATGAACATACAGCAAAGAAGGCGCTCCAAAGACTTAGCTGTCTGCCACTTTTTTCTTAAGTCTTACTGTTTTTCTGAATGCTCTCTGCCTCTGGCATGTCCATGCTCTCCTTTCACATACTTCATTGGTTTGTTTGGGGGTTTTTTCCACATACAACTAAATTACAAAAATTATTTATTTGAAAGCCAAGTATCTGCAGAAGTGAAAATTAAAGAGTTAGATACAGTACATGGCTGGCATGAGCACATTTTGCCTACCACTGTACTTGAGGCATGCCAACTTCTCTAACTAAAAGCACAGAGACAGATGGGTGGGTTTTAACATCTGATGGCCTGTGGCTCCTCAGCCTGAACCATACAGTCAAGTGCTGGTTACAGCTCCACTGACAGGGAGGAAACCTCAGAACAGACCTGTAGCAAGGTGTGAGTCTGTGCCTCTGGTCTAGGGTACAGTAGTTAAGGCAGTTCACTAACACCCCATACACACCATAAGAGTACAAATTAGTATTTTCAGTCTGAGGAAACAACACTCTTGAATTAGGTCTACTTCTTGATCTTCACCACCCTACGAGAACTTTTGCTCCATTGCACTGTTTCAGGGTAAGAAATTAACCTCTGAGATTAAAGTGAGAAAGTGAACTGCATATGAATATATCAAAAGAACAAGGAAAAGAGCAAGCATCTGGAGAAAATCAAGTTCACTCCTGCTTAGATTATTCCAAAACAAGATTCTTAAAAGTTTTATTGGGCACCTGAGAAATGTCTCACAGTCAGGTTTTTCACCTGGTGGAAAATGTTGGAGGTGCCAGTTCCAGAACAGCCATCAAATCTATCACACCTACTTATTTTCTCGTTCTGTAGGCAAGTAGTAGACTGATATTTCTAGAGGCCTCTCATATTTGCTACAAGTTTCATTATCTTCTCTGCTTTGTGGCCACACATTTTCATCAGGACCTATTTCATCTCTGCAGTACTGACAGTAGCAAAGTTGTCTATGTGAGGCGCATTATGGACCATCCAGGTACCTGAGCAGATCAGGTACCCATGTTCTACCTCTGTGCTTCAGCAGGATTTCAAATACTGGAGAGCTGAGTAAAATACACTGAATGCCTAAGAATTTCTAGACAGAGATGTAGTTGCCAAAATTTTAAAACACTGTGCCTGAGAAAATACTGTGATGTTAGCTGCTGTGAAGCCACTTTATTTCTGTCAGATCTGCAGAGATTGAGTGTGTTTGCTTCAGTTTAGAAAGTTCAACTCTCACAATCCACTCCCCTCCTGCACCCCAGCCCCTTAGCTGGCAACTTCCATCTTGGGCAGGAAAATTGGTGCAAAAACGCTCATCAACCTTATCAGTCTACCAGCAGCTTTATCCCCTTTAGCACACACTGTCCTGACCAAAGACATCTTCACAGATACCAGAGCCTGGCTTGCAGACTTGGTCTCCTCATTTTATACTAGTTTCTGTTGGGCATCAAGGTGTTTTTGTTTTACAATTCAGCTGAGACACTTGAAGGCAGACATAAAGAACAGTTCTAAGACAAGCATTCTGGCTTGGCAGCCTCTATTCCCATTGAAGCAAAAGTGAATTTTACAGATTTCACCGAAGACACAGCTACACCAAGAACAAATATGTCCAAGCACCTCACTCCAGCTGTCTTGTCTTGAAGGTGATTGTTCTTCCCTTTAAAGAATATGTTTAAGGGGACTAAACATATATGTAGAGGGTTATCTCCTGTGACATCTGTGACATCTAAGATGAATGAATAGTGGGTACTTAAACTGAAATTCAAGAAAGCATTGAATGAGTCAGAGCAATTAATTCAAGGTCTGCCAGACCAGTTAGCCTATGACCCCTTAAACACTCAAAGAGAGGTAGACACAACATTTGAGTTAAATAATTATAATGGCAGTCTTACTAGTTCCATTGATTCTAGAGGGAACCAGGATATCTGTTAGTCTAGGGAAGAAATCTAAATCAATCACTGTCCTCTAGAACACAGACAGTGATGTATACAATCCCAAAAGATTCCTTCATCAGTTTGAAAAGTATGTGGATCAAGTTCTCACCTCCTTTACATCCTTGGCAGACATGCTGGGGTCTCATGAGATTTTACAGCTATAATAGAAAAGAATTTAAAACACTGAGTCATAAAGACCACATCTGCATCCCCTTCCTTCTGCCTTCTCCCTCTTCCACCTTTTCATTACATTCTGTTCTGAGATGCTTTGAATATATACACATGAAAATTGCATGGGGATTGTTCTGCTCATCTAATTAATGTTAGCATTGCAAATTAAAAAAAATAAAATTAAACATGTACAAATTTGTGTTGTACTAGGAAATCACTTTTCCTTTCTTATACATTTTCATAAAGTTTTTTATTTGTTAGTTTTTTGTAGCTTGGATTTTTTTTTTGTCTCCAGGAGAGCATATACAAATTGGTACAACAAACCCAAGCAGATCCACAGGCAATCATTTAAGGAAAAATGTTTGCCTTATACATATTCAATGACAAACCAAAGTGTTCCTGTATAACAGCTACATAATATATATTTCAATAAATTATTTAAGTGTGTATTTATGTAGAGGATCTGAACAGCACTAAGAGCACCTTTCTGATGCATGGACGGGTGTTCTAGTCTGGAGAAGAAAACAAAACTGATTTTGCTAAGTAATATTGTAGCAGACGGGCTGCAAGCTTCATCACTCGACACCCTCTCCCAAGGATAGTTATCTTCAAAGCTACTGAAGGATGGATGGTGCCCTGTGTGCTGCCAGGACACTCCTTGCAGAGCAGCCTGTATTTCCACTTCCCTTTCTCTTTGTGCCAGGGTATCTGCTGGCACCTTCCTTGCCCAGCTGCCTGCATCACCATGCCTTCTCATCGCACTTGGTGCTACACGAGAGCTCCCTTCCACTCGCGTGCCCCCAGCTCTCCGCACTATCACTACGGATTATTTTCCTGACAATTAAACCATTCTGCATGTCAACACATTCCATAGGGAGGATGGCACAGATATGATATAGATTACAGAAGAGCTATCCAAGCTGAGTGCAGGATGTTGCAGCTGACAACACTTAAATAATAATTAATAAGCCATGTGGTTTTTAACTACATCCCTTCCATGATCTGTCCCAGTCTCATGTTCTTCTGACATCAGATGAACAAGACAGGCTTTATGATTTAACTTTGCTTTTTCAACTTTTTTTTTTAACATACAAATCCATGACACAGATTTTGCTTCTTTCTGCCAGTCCCTTCTCCATTATTCAACATTAGTTAGAGAGATAAGACTTGTTAACTTAAATGTGTGCAGAGTAGAATATTTAGATTGATGTATAGAGATGTTGCTCATAAAAGTATGCACAAGGCCTTGACAAAATCATGCAACCTGTTTTCTCCAGGCAGTTAAAATATTTTCCAATTTAGCCAATGACTAGACTTATCCCCTATTTTATTCATGAAAACAGTGTCAAAATGCGAAATAAGGGCATTCTGCTTCCTCCCCTAATTTGAAATATCATCTTGAATTGGAAATGAAACAGTTTTTAAAAAACCCTACATGCCTCAAACTCATGATTTTTTTTTTATGCCGAGACATTTAATTCCCTCCCTTCTTTCAAACTGTGATTTTTTAGACAAGTGAGGTTTTTTCCAAATGCCCTCAACTCCCATGAAATAGTTCCAAGGCATCCTCTCCAGTTATGTCAATCAGTTTCAGGCAGTCTGCAAAGAGACATTTCATAACAATGACATACCAGCCTGGGAAATGAGTGGTGGGAAATAAGTGATTTGCTTAAAATAATCTCATTCATCTACACAAATTCATATATATCTATTATACACATATATATATATAACGTTATCTTTCTTCAATTTAACCTAGTTAAATGCAAAAAATATTAAAAAGTGAATTAAAAATTGAAAGGCTTGCTACCTGGGAAAAGATTCAGGTTTCACAAGTAATGAGTGGGAAGAAAAAAATGTCTGATTTCTCTGCTGCTCATGGGTATTTTGATTGAATTTAACACATCTCAAGCTGCCAAAAGCCAGTGCTACTCATATGAAGCAGTACTGCTTCTCCAATTAAAAAGTGGAAGCACAGCTGCTTCCAGGCAAGTGGAAAGGAAAGTTGGATTGAGTGGCAGCAAAAAAAGAGGGGAAAAAAATAAATACATGTGCTAATTTCTTCATAAGAAGTTTATTATTTGGTTGTTTTTGCAAGCAGTTGGCTGCTGTGGTGGTAAGAAGCCAGGGCACAGGTGGAATGGCTGTTATTGTGTGTTACCCAAGGAAACACAGGAACATGAACTCCATCCCTGACCACACCTTGTTTTCTATTTAACATTTTTACCAGCCTTGTTCCCTCTCTCTTTTCCTTTCCCGCTGGGAAAAAATTGTATATATTGGGCCCTTGTAGTTCACTTCTCAAGGATGAAAAGATTAACAGAAATTTCTTTTTGAGATATCTCAGGAGTAAGATGTGTATATATGATATGCATTTTTCCATGGTGTTTGATCAACTATAGGTATTTTAAAAGGGTAGAAGCCAATCTAGCTGGAGTACTGGTGTTTTCTCATCCTTCCTATTGAATTGATGTGCAGACTAGGTCTAATACTAGATCATCTGTCAATATTGTGCTGCATATTGTACACAACAAGAGCTGTGAAAAGCAGTCTTCTATTGCAGGATAGTGCACAGACATCCCTAATATCCAATATCTACCACATGCAAATATTATTGTTATAACATTAATTATCATACCAATGAAAGAACAGAGAAAGTAACCAGCTATCACGCTCTTGTCCATTCTTCTTCAGACCTGTGGCTTTATGCAACACAAATAATTAATTAAGTAAATACTGCAGCTTAAAAAAGAAACCTGCAAACAATTAAAGATGGGTACAGACAAAAAAGTAAGACATTCTCAGATTCTAGGATACGTTAGACTTTGGAAAGAACAAATTGCTCTGAACTTTCCCAAATCTCCATAAATCATTATTGGGTCAGATTCTACATCTGACAGCACACCTTTTGAAAGTATTTGGAAACCAGATATAAGTTTAAGAGTGCATCTCAAGAGCTGAGAAATCCTCAGGTAACTGTGAGATACCAAATCACTACATATTAACTAAGCCAAGTTATACATGGGCTTTCATTCTTCACCAAACATGAAACAGTTTGAAGAGGCTTAAAATAACCCCTGTAACTTTGCACTCCCTGTGGCCTGTGTACGTAGAGTCTATTTACATAGAGTTTACTCATCTCTCCTGACTTGTAGGTACTTGTGCTGTGATACCAACTCTGTTTTCCAAAGTTGATTTTTAAACTATGCATATAAAGAAGAAAATAGACCAAAGAACAAGATCTATACCAGATAATTTCTGGTAGTGGAAGATGGATCAAATGTTGTCCCACCCTACCTGGGTTCAAGGTCCAAGAAAGTAGGTAATATACGTACTTCCCCTAAATGAGCTGTCAGATGGACTGAACTTTCAAAAGTGCTTAAATCACACAGGAACTTACACTGCATTTTAAAAACGTGATATTACTCTGCAAGAGACAGGGTTTTCTAAGGCTGTTTGGCATTTAACATTGAATGTAGATGTCAAGTGGGATTTTCAGAAATGCCCACACCCCACTTAAATCAATGGGACTGAAGTCAGTCCCACTGAAATCAATACTCAGTCAATACTCAAATGTTATTTCACAGTGACAGACAGCCTTTCCAATGGCTAAATGCAATAGGGGTGAGCCCTGTGCCAAGTCTGTTATGCCAATGACTGTTAAATAAAATAATACAGAGTTATTTTAAAAAGTTCACTGCTCTCTGCCTTTCAGAGGTACTTCGAATATTCTGCTTGCATGCACTGAGAATAAAGAAAGTATTGGACAGCTAAATGCTAGGCACACGGCTAAAGCAAATGATACTGCTGCCATGTCAAATAGTTATTCTTAATAAATTATTTGTTATTTAAGTTAAAACCTAGACCACATAACAACACAGCTCTCTTCTCTGGAGGAGTAAAATGGCAACTCAAGCTTTGTGGAGTTTTGCTGTAAGGAAGATCAACAATAAAAGATTTCTGCATAAAGCCTTATAAGGTCAAAAGAAGGAAAATGTCATTGCTATTGTAATTCTTTTTTGTTGATTAGATACGTATCACCATAAAAAAACCTTCATCTTAAAAAACCAACAACCAACCACACACCAAGCAAAAAACCTCTAGCATAATTTCTGGGTTTACTTTAATTCTATTTCTGTTTTGAAAGCCAGATGAAAAAAGCACGAACAGGCTGACTGCACTGAACTAATTTATTGATAAGTAATATACTCACCATAAGAAGAGACTGGAATTATTTCTAACTTCAAATATCATTCTGAAAAAGAATATGATGAAAAAAAAATTAATTTAAACTTAACCCCCTCCCCCCCCAACTTTATGAGTTTGGCTAGTATTTTGAAATAACTAGGTTTTTCAGTTCACCTCCCTTGATATATGGCAACATTATTTTATTAGTAATAGGTTTTACTGATATAATTATTTTTATTTGCTGAAATGCCTAAGGTTTCCTTTGATTTGATCTAAACCAAAGTTCTGTTCCCAAATTTTCAAATCTATTATCAAAATAAAAAAATCAAAAGTTTGAAACCCCAAAACATTATTTCTTATCCCTAGCTCGTAATTTGTGGGTAAGGGCCAATTCTTCAAAAACATTTGTACACTATGAAAAACATTGTTCACAACTTCGAAGGCTTCATTCTTAAGGCATCATGTAGAAATGCTGACTCAACAATACTTTATCTGAAGCAAACTCTTACAAATAAATTTTTCAAAAGTACCTTGGTGGAGTGATGCCCAAACTTCTGAACAGCAGGTCCTACACATTCAGTTTATGGACAGACATTTTCAGATAAAGAATTTTTACCAACTTGAAGGCTGACTTTTGCAGATATATATTGTATCTCTTGAACTGTCAACCAGGACTTGCTAGAATCCTGACAGAGCCAAATGCAAACCTGGCTTAAGACCCACTCTTAGGAAATAAAAAGATTTGCCGGTGAAGCTCCTTCTCCTTAGAGCTCTTTCCGGTACAGATGCGATGCTTATCAACAGGAATGCCTCACCCATCCCTTGGATGAAACAAACTCTGCTGGCAGGAGGATTTGATGTTTCAACTAAGAGTATGCTAGGGAATCTGTTCTAGTAAAAGTGTCATAAAAAATAAATTACGCTACCAGCTTACACAACTGTATTAACAAAAGTTGTTAAGAGAAGATCCGGCTTGTGCAGAGCAGAGGATCATTTGGGCAGGGGCAGGAGAAGCTTTTGAGATAACTTCTGGTGAAACTAAGCAGACTTCAAGAGCTGTGACCTGGTGCTAGGCAGAGCTGCATGTTTTTTCTCTGTGAAGCGAGGAGCACTAAGGCTTCACACAACTTCATTAGTGCTGGGATTACTATCTGACCTTGCTCGCCAATCTGAAAGCAGACTCAGACCCTCACTGTTCATCATTACAGGCAAGGTGTTACCAGATTTAAATAGGTACCCTCAAAGGAAAAGAAGATCAGTACATCAAAGCATTATCTCTAGTTTATTTAATGTGGAATGGCCAAATGGCAGGCCTTTTTCATGTTTGAGGCTAGAACTGTAAGCAATTATATCTGTACCACTGTAACTGATACAGGCAAGCCTGTGTACGTACCAGGATGTCTTTCATCCTGTTTAGTTTATATAGCATTATCACCCCTAGGAGCTCACATTGCTTTCACAGTTTTCTAATGTTTTATAGACATATTTGGTCTCTAGGGATGAAATGAGGTACAGAAAAATAATAGTCAGTCCCATCTAGATATGGGTATCTGCCTTTATCTGCTGCTTTAGCACTACTGTGAAATACAGGCTATTTTTACAGCTTAAGAAAATATCTGTATCAAAGCAACACAACAGTAAAGCAGCAAAAATACCGCATAATTCCAAATTCCTGCTAAGCCAGATCTGAGAAGGATACGCTAAAACAGAGCTAAAGAGAACACAAGTAAAGATCTTCTCTGCGGTGTCTGACTGTGGATTTATTGTTGTCCCATGGCTTGGGAGGCCTGCAGAAAGCTAATATTATTCAATCTCAACTCAAGCTAGCTTTGCTATCAAATCTGAGCACTTCCCTTCATTTCATTTAGCACCTGAAATGTTATTAGCTTTCACTAAAAACCTCTTCAGGGGCAGCTGTGCCTCCTTCCCTGATGCTGTGTCCCTCCTGCAGTGTGAAACACAGCCTCTCCTTCCAGCTGCTCTGCCCTTATATTTCCCTTCAGAGACCATCCTCCTTGTGAAGAAGGCTAAATGCTTTCTCTGCAGGAGTACTTCAAGGGTGTTTAGCAAACCAGGCTTGTGACACTCAGGGCAGAGTGGCACACAGCCCCAGGGAAGGGCACTCAGAGAGCAAGGAACTCTGGACACTGGTGAAGAACTCTGTTTTCCCACATAGCTCTTAATAGCATTTCAGGCACGGCTGATGCTGTCTAGCCACCAAACAATACCTTCTGGAGTAACTTTTCCTGCATGGGAAATGTGCAGGGGAGGAAAAGACAGGGAAGAAGATGAAGTGTCTGCTATAGTGAGTGATGTGTCCCCACCAAGTGACAGCCTTGTTTCAGCTTTTATCCAACATCCTAGAGCTTTTGCCTGAGGACATGCAGTTGAGAGCTTTGTTCTGTGAGATTGAGAAGTAATTTGTTCATAGGAGAAACAGCAACAAACAGGCAATGCTATTCAATATTTTGAGAATGTCCCCCTCTCTTTCTTCATGAGACTGGACCTGACCCCAGTGACACCAGTTACTGAGACTTCATCTGCCAGAATGGCTTTGGACTGTGGATGCCTTTGGCTTTTATACACAGATGAATATATAAATATGTTCTTCTACTTAGGTGTGTATCATTTGTCTGTGGTACGTTCTGCTGTGAGACAAAGCTGCTTATTGCACTCTGTTCAATTTAGCCTGTCCTCAGCTGAGTTTCGTGGGACATTTGATTTTCTTTCTCCTTTGCCTGCCTCTCAGTAGGAGCTGTGATTTCAGGATATGAATCCAGGAGGCTGAAGGTCTATCTGGAGGACCTAAACCTAATGTAAACTATGAATGAACAAATGTTCACCTAGGCAGATCAGCACAGAGATCTGTGGATACTTTTGTAAAGGGAAATTGTGCCTTCAAGTAAGGCAACTGGAAAAAAAGAGTGGTATGGCTTGAAAAGCTTTTCAGTCTTGAAAAGCGAATTAAAAAGAAGGAAAAAATAAGGTATATGCTTTTTTCAATTTAGAGGCAATGAGTGTGCTATGTAGTACTACTGGTGCTAGACATGTAACAATTAAAAAGTGTTCTCAAGAGCATTTCTCAAAAGGGATGTGTCTCCCACATATTTTATGTAGCAGACTGATTGGGATGGGCTACCTTTTTGCCTCAGGAATTAATGACCACATGACTTGTAACACAAGCCAGCACTTCTGCAGTATAGCTTAGCACTCTGATTTCTCCAGAAAGGAGAAATTAATCTTGCTACACACCTCTACAGGGGAAAACTCATCTCTCAGTCATATTAATTTAATGCGACGGTAAATGCAGTCACATCAACACAGATTGCTTCAGCAGGCACTGGATGGGAGGTGGGAAACAAGAAGTTTTTTCAACAATGAAGAAAAGAACTAGGATTTTCCAGGCCTAAAAGCCTGTATTCTTCTGCAATGGTTTAATACCCTTAACAGATAAGCAATGGAAGTTCAAAACTTCTTTCTTGTGGCCAAATCCTGAGGCATCTAAGGCAAAGGAAGTGGCAAAATTGATACTCATATCGAATAGAATGGAGAAAAATGGATTTTTCAGGAGCCTTAGGGAGCCACAATACCTGGGTGTCTATTTGAAAAACCAGTCCCTTAGGGATCACAAAACTTAATGCACAGAAATCTGTTCTTTCTTATGAACACTAGTTCAGTGCATGGACAACAAAGTAGCATGTGGCTCTTTTCTGCTGGGTTTTACATTAACTATTTTTTAATTTCACTCAGGTTAATAATGATTTTAGGATAAAGTTACATCCCATTACCTAAAACATGCTAGTCACAAGCCAGTGTTGAATGGTAGTCCTCTGCTTTCCCTTACCTTCCCTCATCTTCACTCCTTTTCCTTGCACATGTTCTGAAATTCAGCCCTGCGCTGGGCTAGGTAAGTTGCCTGGCAAGACAGGTAAGGTGACCAAAAGTGATCATTTTCCTGCCTGCTTCACAAGCTGAACCAGTGAAAGGCCTGATGAGCACCAGACATGGCCCAAAAAAAGAAGAGGGAGAGCCTGACTGAGAGAGGAGCAGGCAAAAAGAAGGACCTCCCTCTTGGCAGCAGTGAGTTGTTAAACTACTCCAGCTTCACCCTCAGAGAAAGGAATGTGAAAAAGGGCAAAGTAAACAAAACAGCAGCAAGGTTTTAAAGGTGCTGGTGGAACATGCTGACAGGGAAAGACAGACCTGGCTGGGTTATGATGACCTGTTGCTTTTCACCCTGAGTCTTGCACTTGGATGGAGAAAGCCGCTGAGAGCTGCAGCCTCAGCGGGAGATGAAGGAGGAGGGGAGGGAGACAGGAGGAAGCAGGAGGGTCTACTCTGGCAACACTGATTCTGGATAATTTCTCATATCCTTTGATAGGGAAAATAGCCTCTTTAGGGAAATATGGAGCTTTTGATATTTGATGAAAGTTCTCATGAATATTTTGATATTTCAACCTACCAGTGACTCCTATGGACAGGAAATGTCTTATGGGAAGCAGAATAAAGCAACTTTTAGAGCAATCATCGTCATATTTCAAGCACTACTAGCTAACAGGATTCTCAAGTTACTAAAAACTTTCCTCTGGCTAATATAGAGCCTATTAGTGAAGTATTATATTATCTGTCAAGAATGCTTTATAAGACTGCGCATGCCTGCCTACATGAACTAGAAAACTACAGTCAGCAGTTTGCTAGCGAGATTCATATTTAAATGCTGCTCTGGTGCTTGCAGCCTGGGACAAAGGGTTAAACAAAGTCTTGCAAAGGAAGACAGAGACAGACAACCATTCAGAATCTGAGCATGGTTTGGTGAGGTACCAAGGTGGTTTGTATTGCTGCTTCTAGTGACAGCACCATGTAGAAGCACTTGCAACATTCTCCTCTGGAGTATCTTCGTTCTCCATCTACCTCCCCTTCATGCCCATCTGTCGTTCTGCAACCTGGTGTGTAATATAGTAACAGACTAGAAGGCAAGACCAATATCCAGAATACAAATATTTATTCTTCTGTCCAACCCTAAGTTTGTACACTTTTATTAAGCTTGATCTTCCTCTCTCTGCACTGCTGTTTGAGAAAATGCAAGCACGGGTATGTTTTTATTGTTTTGCATACTGCCTCTCAGCTTTTGCTTAGGCATAACAGGTATTGTGCAGCAAATATTTCACAGCAGCTCATCTCCTGCTAGTGCAACTGCAAAACCAAAATACACAACACAGGAGAAATACAAGGTTATAAACTCTTCTAAAGCTTTTTAGAATGCTCATAAGACTTTTAGCAGGAAAAAACCATGACTGATAAAATTATTTGAGTGCTATGACTGAGCATGACAGGACATGACTTTTGGTTGTCTTGTTATCTAGTGGAAAGGATTCAAACTGGCCTGGAAAGAAAAAAGACAGGAAAAGAATGTGGGAAACCAAGGATCAGCCCATGATCTCCTTAAAGGACTATGGTCAGACAACAAAGGATGTGCTACTCCAGGGTTTTTTCAGGAGTGACCAGTTCATAGAACACTTTTTCTGAAACAGAAGAGGGGAGAATGAAAATGTCACTTCATCAGACTAATTACACTACTCAGCTACAAGAAGGACAACAGTGATACAGTCCCTGCTCTGATTAGTGCTAAAATTGTAATGGATCTTAAGTAATTATTAGGAATTATCATAAGAGAGTATAATTAATACCTATTATTTGTAATAGGTATCACGCATGTGGATGCATTTGGGAAGATGAAATCATCAATCAGAGGTAAGATTCAGATTTGGTCCTCTAAGTATCCAAATTAATCATTAAACCCTTTCAAATTCAGGTGTCACACCTGACTTTAATCTGTTTCTGGGAGTGTATGTCACATTTTGTTCTATAGTCTGCTGCCACACAAAGGAGAAGCTGTCTTGAGAGCCATCAGCGCCTCAACATGGCCTTGTGTGACCCATTTGGGAGTGACGAAGGCACCCATCGTGTGCCCTCCACGGTGAGGATGGTGGGAGCTGGCTGGGGGCCAAGTGCCTCTTGCAGGAAGTAGCATGGAGGTGTGGTGGTTTAACACCAGCAGGAATTTAATCTCCAAATAAGCCACTCCACTTCTCCGCAGCCCTTCTGGTAAGGAAGGGACAGAAGCAGAGGCTATGGATTGAGATAACTTTCTGAAAGCAAAGAGCAATGGAATAAGAAACTCACAGTAACACCAAAAATATTAATAACAAAAGTATACAAAAAGAGATGTTTTATCTTCAAAAAAGGTGTTCACCACCAGGAACATAAACAAGATGATGGATACTCCCTGTAGGTGACATCCTGTTGGCTTCCCCAGACAAAGATACAATGGTGATGTGCCATTCTCGCACACTGTGGCACATGGCACCCAGGAATAAAGGTGCTTTAGGGACCACTCCTGTGCACCCTGGCACATGGTCATCAGGAACAAAGGCAAGATGCTGAGGGGGCAAGGGGGCTCCTGCACTAGTGTTCTGCCCCTCTCAAGCCAAAACAGCAAAAACCAATGACAAACCCCCCAAAAGCTACATCTTCCAAGTCGGGCCATGTTGCTGCTCTGCTGGGCTCAGTTTTGCACAGGTGCCTGTTCTGCAATTTCTATTGCTTTGCCATTCTGGAGGCTGGCCCCACAGCTTCCTTTCCCACTGCTCTGCTGCACTCCCTTCAGTTCAGCTTGGCTGGATTTGGCTCAGCTCAGCTTCTGTGGGCTGGGCTCCCTTCAGCTGGACTGGGGGTCATCCCCACCAGTCCATTCCCTGCTGGCGCTGCCATCCAACACCCATCAATTTGCGTTTTGCTGCTTTCCTTTCAGCACCACATCCTCTAACTACACTACACAGAAAAGTGCAGAGGGACCTGCAGGGCAGCACGGGGACCAGATCCACAGGGGCGAATCCCGACACCCTGACTACTGGAGAGAGAAAGAGTCAAAATGGCGCTCGCTGCTGTGGTGGTATCTGATGGTAAGGGGCCGCGACCCTCTGAAAGCATCTCCAGGGAGGCCGCTCGGGAAGGCTGCTACCTTACAAGCACAGGCATGCCACGCAGCATAAAGGAGTCGAGTATAAAGAGCCAGGAAGAGTCTTTGTCTGGGGTTCCACGGGAGAGGTTTATTCCAGCCGCGCAGGGGAAGGGTCCCAGGGAGGAAATCGAAAGAGACAGCATGTGTGAGGGTCCAGGTTTGTACATGGGGCTGGTAGGAGCAGAGAGAGCACCAGGGACCAATAATCTGAGGGCACGGGGGTGGTACACAGGTAGCACTGGGGTACGGGAGCTAATGGGGAACTCTGAGGGAGTGGTGAGGGAGCAAGGGCCAGCAGGGAAGGGAAAACCTTCCAGATAAGGTAGAAAGGGGCAGAGAGACCAACAGGCCAACCAGAGAAACAGAACTGGGGTACATTAACATAATGAAACACGGTATCCTGGGAGAAGCGTTTTTGGTCACCCTAACCAAGAGGTGCCACTCAGGGTCCCTCCCTCCAGGGGACTCTCATGGTACCTCTGTCAATAGGCCCACTGGCCTCCACAGCCCATTTTCTCCCTGAAGCCATGCCCCCAGTAATGACGTTACAGTATAGAACACCGCGTAGCCATGCCCACACCGTGCTAAGCTCCACCCCCTGCAGTCAGGACGGTGCTGTGCCGTGTCAGAGTGGGGAAAATTTGGGTCCAATTTAGGCACAAAACAACAAAGCCCTGCACAGCTGAACAGAACCAACATGGGCACAAACACTCCTAGAGGCAGCTGAGCCAGTTGGCTCTCCAGCACTAACCTGATCTATGAGACACTCCAAGAAAAACTAGAATTTCTATTTTCTTTCTTTAACATAAGGCCTTTTTTGTAGCAATTCACAATAAAAAATTGATGGTCATTTGCTTTTGATTAAACACTACAACACCAAAAAACATCGATGGAGCTCATAAAGCTCCAGTATCTCAGGGCAAATACCTTTGTCCATTCCCAACTTTTGATTGCAAGGGTCATATGGAAGGGTTACTGGAAATACAGCAGCTACAGTGGTGAGAGCTTTGAATTGTAAAATTATTTTGTCTTTTCAAGCCTGATAAAACCTGTGGCTTCATTCAAAGTTTCATTTCTGGCTCCCTTGCATGGGTCAAGAGCTGCTTCAGGGGGCACAAGGCACTTTCCCACGGGCCAGGTGTATCCCAGGGGTTCTCTGAGGAGCACCAAAGGATGATTCCAATTCAGCAACAAGGTTCAGCTTGAAAAACATTTTTTTTTTTTCAGTTTGGCCCCTTTTCCTGATGCAGGTTTCTTTTCATCCTTATATTTGTCACAAATCCACAAAAACCCCACCCATTTCTGAGACCAGTAGAAAGTACTGAGTTTCCAATTGAAATTTTGATAATACAGTTGCACAAGTATTGCAAATGGCTGGCTCCTTCTTTTTCACAGGGTTATGAATCAAGCATGTTCTTTTCAAGTAGCATGGAAACATCATTTTACATCAGTAAATCAATCTGGACATATTAAAGATTAAACCTTATTTATTCAAATATTACCTCTTTACTCTGTGTCCAGCTTCTGACAGACTGAATGACTCAAAAAAAAGTCACATATCTAGAAAAGCCAAGTTGTTTAAAAGCTTGAGAATTATTATTTTTTCGTGTCTCCCCAGGTGCCTGGATTGAGCAGAGGTTTAGATTTTGCCTCAGAACTGTTGTAAAAAGTTAATTTAAGTGAACTGCTATATTCATGAACAAAGAGACTTTTTACACTCAGTGACGTGGGTCATTAATTGGACATCTCATTCATCACAGACCTTTACTAGAGAAAACAAAGAACAAGAACAAAAACAAGACCCTGGCTTTGTCAAAAAAAAAAAAGTTGAAGGAATCTGCATTTAATCAAAACATGCAAAACAATCTCCAGATACTGTCTGGCAACAAATTTAGGATTTGCGGAGCTGAAGTGTTCATTTGCTTGGCTATAAATATTACATTGACGAAAGACAGTCCTAACTCTGTCTTCCACCACTTCACTTCTGATAGGGAAGTTAAGATTTTATGTGTTTGCTTAGAAACCCATTAGATCTAACCTTTCCAGGAGAATTACAAAGGGGAATGATAAACGACCATGTATCAGTTCAGGGGAGGGAGAGGTTTCATCTGGGGTACTGCAGGAGTTAGTACTCAGTCTAGGCATATTTGATGTTATCATTCATGATGTAGCATATAAATGAAAATCAAAGATTACACTAAGGTGGGAGGAACTGCTAATGCTAGATGAAAAAAAAAATTAATATGACATCCAGCAGTTAGGAAGAGGAGCAAGAAAATAAGATTAAGAGTGGAAAAATGCAAGATATACCTGTGAGAAAACATTCCAAAGAGAGATTTAGTGGAAGGAAAAAAGCAATAATGCAAGGGCTGAAGCTGAGCAGGATATTAGCCATACACTTGCAACTACAACAACAACAAAAGCCAAATGAACTGTTATGCTTTCACAGGCCTTAGCTCACAACTGTGGAATTAGTAAACCTTTTCCATATGAATTGGCAGCAAAAAGGCATTTAGAGAAAGGAGATGATCTGTGAAGTGTGTGAGCAGAGTTTTGTATAACCAAGTCAGAGGTTGCTGACTCTTGCTGACTATTAGGTTCTGCAGCATCCTGGCAGAAAGATTTTCAGCTACCTATGAGAGCCTTGCCTCAGATCCCTCCTCAAGCACAAATGTGAAGTCTGCAGAAGGAACCAAGAATTTGAGGTTAAACTTTTGCACAATGGCCTCTCCACTGCAGAATTTAACCATCAGTAAACATGGAAGAGAAAAATACTGAGCTGCATACAAATAAAAACATCACAGATACAGTCTGTTCTGTGGACTTAGCACTGCATGGGCTCTGCTAATTACTAATTTTTATTTGAGCATCTATATTGGGCTAAAACACTATCCTTGCTGTTAAACACTATCAAACTGAAGCATTTGGTGGTGGAGTTTGAATATTAGTTTGAATGCAAGTTCTTGGGAAAATATGGAGCAATACAATAAAACTTTATACAGCATTTTGTTATGTAAAGCATAACACCTTCTGAAAGAAACACCACACAACACAGAACAGTAAATAATAAAAAAAGCTCAGGAATCGGAGAAAAATAGTGCAAAACTATCTTTTAATTTGTGACCCCAAATGTATAAACATCACTATTGCAAATATTTGCTATAATCTGTGCATTTACAGAGCAGAATATTTAGAATACACACAACATTTTATCCTCCTTAGGATTAGTGGCTGCTATTAAAAAAAAATCACATGAAGAATAATTTTTCTCTACTGAAATATAAATTTTCACACTTTGTCTAAAATTTCCCACACATGAACTCCTGGTCATGTTTTACACCATGTCACCTGTTTAATAACTGCTCACAATCAACCTGGGAGAATAACACCAATTTATCAGGAACTGAGCTCAGCTATGAAAGATTATCAGAGAACACCATAAAAATGCTGCTATTTGCAAGAGACTGCTAGGAACAGTACGTTATGCCCTGTAAAGCAGCCAGGGCAGTTTTATTAAGGTCAGATGGCATTTGAAGACGAAATCACGAAGAAACATATTTAAAAAGGCTTTTATAGAATAGGCTTGTTGTGAAAACACCTTAGGGACTTAAGCATGCATACATATGTTACTTGATTTTATTTCCATGACTTCATGTACAGTCACCCAGTTTACCACTCTTTCTTATCTCTGCTGTTCCAAGACCTTACTGTACCTGGTACGGAACTCTGTGTTCCATATAGCATGAAAATAAATCAGGCTTTTGTCAATCTCACTGAATATTAAAAAAGGCCCAGCAAAATCAGATCAAAGAACAAAGATATAAAATACAGATTAAAAAAAATTCAAAATGCATTCTATTTTAATTAATTCATTTTTAGTACGTTAAGACAGGAATGTATTTGAATTGCTGTCCCTTTGAAGACAGACACTGAACCCAGCAAACCAGTGTAGTCTCCGAGGAACTAAGAGAGCAAAACCAGGGAGCCAAGTCTAAATGTAGCAAGACCAGGAAGGGGGAAGAAGTGTAGAGCAGTGCATCGGCACAGTCCTGTTTCCAAGCTCCTTTCTCAAGGAAACAGCTATTGGTTCTGCAGTCAGAGGATTCTGCAGTCAGAGGTAGCTTTGCAGGAGGTAAACAATCCTACTGGTGAAGTCTTGAGTCAGAGTTTTCCCCTTTTTCAGGTACATTGAGAAGCACGCTTTTTAACGCAGTTTTAAAAACATGCATGTAAATGAAAATGTGAAGACAAAAACCATTCTATAAGGTGTTCTCTTGCTTAAAAGCTGTACTTATGGCTTAGCCACTGTCCAAAGAATTACAATTGTAGCATTTTTTATATTCATTAAGTTAAGATACCAAGTTATTCCTTAAAATTGCCTTGACTATGCTAAACAGTTTTGGATTTTTAAGAATGAGTGCATTAGAGAACTACTACAGCTACCAGACTAATTTTGCACTGATTCTCTGCATCTTCAAGTTTCCTTTTTGAAGTACAGTCAGCAATACTGGAGTGACATATCCAGCATCAATCACAGTATTGTCATCAATATGGTAACATTGTCTCTAAGTTCGTAGAGCCCAAAGTGGCTTTACATCATGCTATTATTTCATGTAGATCTGGCTGTTTATGCTAATATCCCCTCCATCTTTCCTAGTCCTAGAGGTCATGTTTGCAGGAGGAAATCCTATTTTAAATTGGTTTCTTTGTTCCCAGAAGCATGACCCAATACTCAGTTGTGTTACAATAAGCTCATGTTCCCAGCGTATCTTATCAGTCCCTGTGGTTATTTTCTATTTGCCTTTTACTTTTTAATCGTTTGCTAATGTTACCAGCACTGATTTTATACTGTTTTTCCTACCATCACCAAGGACAGTATATGTAGACAGAGAATAGATCCCAGAGGGACCCACTAGACAAGGTTGGTCAATGATTTCAGTTTACATTTGCCTTTTACATTTGCCACAAACCGACAGTTGGTACCTGGGCTTAACCTGTACAATATTTGCTGTATGTGTCTCATATACTGTATTATACCAAAGTATTATGGGAGACTAGATTCTTTATGGGTATTTGTTATTTCAGGACAGTTTTCTTATAAATCCAATTTGTGAATTTAACAAACCAATTTTTGACAGATCTATTTTCATGCAAACCTTGCTGAATGTCATTAATAATTACATTTTTTAATTTTTTTTTAAATTTTCAGCTGGATTGCCTGGATCAACATTTTCCAGGTCATGCTATTTACCCTTTTGACTGTAAATGAATAACAAATAAAAGAAACTAAATGCACAAGCAGAGGAAGATACTAGATAAAGACAAGGTGTATGATTTACATTGAGGACTTTTTTGAAATTATCATTATAATGAGATGTTCCATTTCATTAACTGGTAAGACTTTATCATATGAATTTAGTACTATAGCATTTTATGTAGAAGTGAAAATAAGATTTATATTTCCATTTACTTTTTCTGTTGCTGCTGGGAAGAATTTAATATGTGTGTACATATATTATTTAAGTACATATATTATTAAGTAGAATTAGAACACAGCACACATTTAACATCCATGTTCTTTAAATATATTTATTCTGTTGGAAGATACAGACTGACAGTATTTGCCAGATGACAATCTTTACACATGATTTGTTCATGTTACTTTGGATAGGACTTAGAATTCAACTACAGTACACAAAAAAGCATTCAAAATATCTTTATTAAGTATTGCTATTTACCTGTGCTGGGCACCGTAAGAGAAGAAAGAATTTGTTAGGAGCATTTTTTTTCTCATCTTAAAATATATCTGATTTAGGAAATGTTGTTTGTGATTAATAAGTCTACAGCATTGAGAAAATTCTTCACGCTTCATCACCTAAGCAGGACTGTCATCTTTGACTCCTTTTGGTACTCTGCAGTCTTGAGATGGTTGCAAATCCCTCAAGAGTGTCATAACTCTGAACTGTAAGTATTTGATGATTTTGTAGGAAATGGTCATAAGTACAGAGTGATTTACAGCAGCACTGTTGTAAGAATCCAGATGATTGAATAACAGTAAATATATCCTGTCAAGGAATTATTATGAGGAAAAATTTATACACAGTGAACAGAACATATGAATAGGACAACTTTTAAACAGTACTATTGAAAATTAAGGAAAAAAAGGTATTGAAAAGGAAATACTTTTAAATACTTGTAAAATGGAAATTAGCTTTTTTAAATTTCCTCTCAAGAAATTCTAAAAGCAAAGTTTGTATGAATATAAAGTTGGTTGTCAGTACTGGCATTATGCTACACACGGTTATAATGCAAAAAAATCTCTTATCACTTCTTTGGGTTAGTCACTGAGCTTTCTTACTGTTTTAAAACACAATCAAGAGAAAAAAAAGCTGCAAACCTTGGGTAAAAAAGCAGTCTGAAGCAAACAGGAGCTTTTTCTATTGTCTTCAATACACTCCGGAAGTAAACTTGGTTGGCCTTCATGTTGGGACATGATTTCCTTTCGCTCCATTGTTTTCAGACACATTTCAGATCTCCACAAATTCAGTCGCAGGGTCCCAGGTATGAATGTTCTCACTGAAGTTACAAATCACAAATTTCACTTTGGTGCAGGACAGAAGGGAGGTCTCCTTGGTGCAGGAAACTCCCTCATGCCTCTTTTGGCCCTGCAACAGACTCAGAAACTGAAGTTTCAGATAAAGTTTACCTCAAAATCCACCGACAGCAGAAATACATTGATGGTATTTTGGGCTAAAGCAAGTGGTCCCACTGCTGGTTTTAGCAACACGTTGTTGAATGTTAAACATGAGTATTAAACATGCTTGCAGTTTCACGAATTCTTCCAAGATTGTTTCAGAAATTTGCATTTTTTAAATTCAGTCTATCACAGTTCTGTCACAAGCCACAAGCTGGGATAGAGTAACAGAAGTTTTCAAGGTGAACTACTTTTATGGGATTTGGATGCCCAAAATGTTTGGAAATCTTAGTCAGTATTCTTCGCATTAGGAGCAAATGATCTTAGTATTGTGGAAAAAGTGACACTCAAATGTTTATTCCCAGTGAGCATTCAGACAACACACTAGAGTTTGCAATACCATAAACAGCTGAAAAAAAGACCAATCAATCCACCAAAACTTAGTGCCTTCTGAAAGGCTTTATAGTATGGTGTAGATTCAAATACAAAGATGATACATCCTAGAAAGTTTATTCCCAAGTCAGAAGTCAGAAAATGTTTATAGTGCCAGTGGGCATTGAAAAAAGATGAATAAAATCAAAAGCTCCAAAGTTTTCCCCCGTTATTATTTTTTTTATTATTAATATCATATCTAAAGCAAAGACTATAGAAAAGTGGGAGGGAAAAAAAATACTTACTAGCTGTCAGATCCTTTTTGAAGCTGATCAGACATTTCCAGTTTTGCTGTGCCTTTTTTTTCCCTTTCTCTTCAACACAAAACATTGCAAAACATTGCAATTGTGAAGAATGAAACGAAGGAAAGATAATCCCAGCCACCCAGAAACATGCCCTAGATAACATAGGAAGATCATGGAAGTAGGGAGGGAGAAGTATACCTCTGAGATATATAGCTTGTGTTTTTAAATGCAACACTAAAAAGCAGAGGCCCTTGTAGACTTGTGAACAATGAAATTATGACAATCCAGTTTGGGCTTTCTATATATTTTCAGATACTACTTAGAGTCACACCAGCATCTACTTCATGTGCCAGCTGAAGCGTATCATGTTACATAGCAGTTACAGCTCAAAATATAAATTAATTTCAAGGTCTCATGATTTGGACAATTTGCAAAGAGATATCCACCAGCAGCTGAGTTACACGGGGATGTCAAGGCTTCATGTCATAATTACTACACTTCCAGTGTCCAAACAAGCCAGGTGCCTCTTTAGATGAAATAACATAAAACCTAGGCCAGATAGACATGGGAGATTTGGGAAACAGAGAAAATATACCAGGATTTTGTCTTGGTTTTTGATGACTTTATCACCAATAATATCTGTTTGTTTCACAGGGACCGTTTTCAGCATGAGAACAGTGAGAACCAGCTCTGGTATGGCTTCTCAGGGTGATGACTCAAGGCAGCAATGGGGGGCTCAGGTTCCCCTGCATTTTCTGGGGCTGGAGGCCTGCCACCCATTCCAGGGGAAGGCCATCTACCTTGGACTGCAGCCATCCAAGGGCAAAATGCTTCACTCCTTGCTGGTGACACAATTTCATTTCACGTTCCATTGTTTCAGTGGGAAATAAAGATAGTAGCTATGGCAAGTGCCCATTTCTGAGTGCAGCCGTCTCACAGGGTTCTTGTCTCTCTCTGTCCACATTGTTGTTTGAAGCTGTCTTCAAAGTGAGGACAGACAGAGGGGAGAAACCACTGCCACCTACAGAAATAGTTAACTAAGCCACAAGCTCATTTTTACACAAGGCTTTGCTTGAAAACGGCTGCATGGATCAGTCCTTCAGCAATACTTCTGAAGGAAAACTGCTTTATTCAAAGCTTTGTGGCAGGAATTAACCCATCAGCTTCTCAACCATCTCTAAGTAGGTGCCAAGGATCACTTTAAAGGAGCTGTAAAGACAAAAATTCCATAGGGCATTGTGCTAAAGTGCAGGGGACAGATCAGCTTTTTCATTTTGACCCAGCTTGTGCCTTCATAGCTGTGAGCAAATCCTTCATTCTCTGTGTTTTTATTCTTATCTCTAGAAATTTTCTTTTTCTGGTCAGACTGGTTTTCAGGGAGACAGTGTCTCTCAGCAAGGACAGCATCGTCTCTGATTACAGTGTTAGCAAAAACTGGTGTTGGCTAGAGCTAGAATTTCACCCCAAGATCTATACAGTTCTTTGGGAATAGACCTGTTAGACATTTATGTTATGTTAACAAATACTAAAATATGTGGAAATTTAACAGATTTGATAAAACAGGAAGATGTCGTGAGCCGCGACCAGGGTTATACACACACTGGCTGGCTTCTGCAACAAACCGACAGCAAAGAGACGGGAAGGGTCTTTGCTTAGAGTTCCACAGCGTAGCTTTATTCCAAGCATGCGTGAAGGCGTCCAGAGGCAAAGATGTCTGAAAAATGGGGTGTCTAGGTTTTTCATATGGGGGTGGTCCCCATCAGGAATCAATGGTCTGAGGGCACAGGGCAGTACATAGGCAGGGCTGGGGTAAGGGAACCCATAGGGAAACTCTGAGGGAGGGACAAAGGGACAGGGGCCAATGGGAGAACGGGGAGGGAGGAGCTTTCTGGACCAGAGTCAGGAAAGGGGCAGAGAAACCCACAGACCAATAGGGGGAACAGAACTGGGGTACATCTGCATAGTCAAACAAAGCATCCTGGGAGAGGCTGCTTCTCTCACCGTAACCTTGGGAGAGCTGTCAGGGTCTGTCCCATTTCGTGGACTCTCTCATTCCCTGATTGTGATGCTCACTGGCTCCCACAGGAAGGAATAATCAATAGTTGCTAAAATGTGTAGAGTCTTCCTAACTTCTTATTTTCTTTCTCTGTTTAGCACTTTGTGATGAAATGTATTGTAAACAGATCAACATTATTATTCCATTCACATTTTTTAAGTGTTAATAAACTTTTTTCGTTTTGCAAATCAACAAAACTGACTTAAAAAGTCTTTCAGATTAGAGGATAAGGACGCTTAGCCTCACAAAAACATTTGGTCGGTTGATCGAGTAGTAACAATTATGTTTAGGAAACAGTTTAACAGCTACAAAACACAACCTTGTAAGCATTAGGCATAAGTGTTACATATTTCTACTGTGATTAATTTCCAAAAAAAATATTGTGTTGTTTTTACATAATAAAAATAAATAATAAATTGTATTCTTCAGCAAAATAAGGTATCACAAATACTAGGGGGAGAAGGAGGACTCAGGTTTTATCCACAAAATTAGGGCTGAAAACTTTCTGACAATAAAACCAACTGTGGAGTTATTTAATTGGAACAGCAGTTGGAGAAGGGTTTGCCCGTATCAATAATTTTTGTATTATAAAATAAAAATATTAGTGGACAACAGTAAATTTTAAACAATTGCATTTGAGTTAGGACCAAGGGCTCCAAAAGTCAGCTTTAGGAAGAAAGGCAAATTAACTGCTCTCTCCAGTGTTCCTTCCTTCCCCCTGAGAAAAACGTGAAATAAAACACACACGCACACAGAGACACACACACACAAACACACAGAGCTAAAAAAAATTAAAATCTAATATACTTCAAGGGAATTGATTCAAATAAAATGACTGCAATCTTTAAAAATGAAAAATGTAGCAAATCAGCCCATGCATTTTCTTTTATGTAGTCTTGAGCACTTTTCCTAGGATATGAAGTTATGCTGATGGCTCTAATATCCCAGGGTAAGCCCTGGCCCTATTTCATCCCCTGGAAGACATTAATCCCCCACAAATTTTCAGCCATCATCTCCAATGGCTCAGCCATTGCCTTGGACAGTGGTCTAAGCACTGCAGACTGGATCCCATCAAACTCAAAAGAGTGCAGGAAATATAGTTGTACTCTACAGTTTTCCTACAGAAGTGATAGAAGGTAAAAAAAAGAGTTGGACAAAATATTTTATGAGGTAAATATTCTAAGGCATAATAGGGTTCAGCTAAAACAAAAGCTATGTCCCAAAATGTACAGAAATATAGAAATAAAGAAGGAGTTCTTAAAAATACATGTTTCAACTCCTAAAACACATGTGATAATTAATTTTTCATTATAGCAAGGAATAGAAAAAGAAAATCAGGTAAGTAGGTAACATCAAATTACAGTGATGTAAAGGCAAATTGTTAAGTGTCGTAGGTTTTCCATGATTCAGCTTATACGCCTTTCAAATTACTGTGTGTATGTCAATCTTGTTTGTGAAAATTTTCATAGCTGGCCATTCTACACTGAGAATAAGTAATCTCCATGCAGACGATATTTATTTTAACTCAAGGAAGTGTTGCTTTGGCTTCTTTAATTAATCAGAAATCCCTAACACCAATTGTAGCATGTCCCGTTTCACAGGATACCACGTGGAGCCTGATCCGATCAACAGCCCTTTCCTTACACAATAAAAAAGTAAGAGCTCCATGCCTTGCATTGTATCCTTGCATTGTAAGAGTTTCATACCTTTATGAAATCTCATCTCACCTACTGCATGTGGCAGAACCTTACCTTTAGGCTGGGTTCAAATCCTCCCTTTTGTGCATTTCTATGTGAGCTATGTTTTATGTTAAGAAAATATTTGTGGAAGGCAAAACAAGAAGTGCTGCCAATCCTCCTGCAGTGTCAGAAAGCTGCCTCCAGTGTTCATGCAACATACCAAAACAGCTATCATGGGTGTTTTGTAAAAAAACCCAACCAAAACATCTTGAATTAGGTAGCCTGTGACAGTGGCAACACCATGCTAGTTGTGTATAGACTGAGACATGTATTTCTGACCACTGGAAGGGTTCCTTGTGTGTGTTGTGATGCTTTCTACAGGCTGTCAGAGTTGTGCATATGATCCATGTGGAACCTTAGCACACCTATCAGGGATATCTCCATATATCTGCCTCATTCACAAAGCAGTTTCAAACACAGTGGCCCATTTATACCTCCCTCAATTAAATGATCTTTGCTAAGGATTTACAAAACATGTACATTCAGAGAGAATCCAATAAAAAACCCCAAGCCCTGCAAGCAATTCCCCAACTTTCCACTGGTTCATAAATAAATTTACAACAGTGGTTCCCAAACTATAGTTCACAGCTAGCCAGTGATCTGAGGATCTGGTCCACAGAGTGATGCCAATTTTGTCCTGTTTTTAAGTAAGTAATGATGATAAGGGTGCATGACAATTTGTGGAAAAGATGTGGTCTTGGCATGGGTCTGGGATACCTCCACCCCTACTCTCCCACAAGAACAGTCCCATTGTCTGTGCTGATAAATGGATCTAAGAGACTCACAGCTGAAAACAGTGCTGGATTTCATCTCAGGAAGATGTTTTCCAGAGACCTGAGGGATGTGCCTCCTCCAAATTTGGCTGGCACTTGCATGCCTGTACATCCTGGCTGAACTGCAAATGGAAACGTCTTGATGGAAGACATTGACAGGGAAAGCCGGCATCAGTGGTTTGATCTGGCTCACTCAGAACATAAAAATTCATAATCATCCCAGAGCATGTGGAATCCAACAAATCATCTCTAGAGTTAAAATGTCTAAGAAGGCATTATGGACATTACAAACAAATTAACAGGCGTAGTCAGCCAGATCATCAGCTGGTAGAAGTTGGCAGAAATCCACTGTAGCAACATAAGTTTTGTAAAACTAACCTGAATTACACCAGCTGAAAGACTTAGTTTATTTTTTCCTGCCATTGTGCACATGGAATAGCCTGAGTAATTAAGCCTTTCTTGTTTTGGGTTTTGGGGTTTTTTAACTTTTGATTTTTGTATGAATCTTGTCTTTATATACACATGCATGCAAATAAATTAAAGGGTCGACCTTCTATTCCATCTGCTGTACAGCAAACCATTTGTTGCTCTTTAAATGACAGCTGCTTGGCCCAGGAACAAACTTGGCTGCCACTGTGCAAAACCCATGTGTGCTGCTGGCACAGCAGCTCAACCCCCAGCTCCACACCACCCACCTGTCCCCGGCCAGCCTGTGCCCTGCCCCAGCACCTCGCCTGCCGTGCTCGGGAGGCAACGCTCAGGTGTCACTGCAGAGCTCCCTCGAACAGGAAACATTTCCCCCTCTTGTTCGTATTTTCCATGTTATTATAGAAAGGGTAGGAGGTCTTGGTCTACAATCATGCTTATGTTCCAAAATAAGAATAGCATAAGAATCACCTTAACATGTCTAGGACTAGTTCATAATTTCAGATTTAGGAAACTCTAAAAGCTCCACAGAACTGAAGCAATGGTGCACACAATTGGGGGCTTATCAAATTTCTGCATTAGGAGCTTGCCATTAAGTTTTATTAATTAAAATTATCTGTTCTCATCCTCTTGAATTAATAAAATGCTGCTGGTATTCACTGCAATGTTACAGGCCATGGCTGTTCTGAAAATACAGTTGCTAGGATACCTTCATAATTTTGTCCTCACATTATACTGGTCTTTCAATTAATGAAGAAACATTCAAGTCACTTCTCAGCACTTCTATGTATGTGTTTGACCTGTGCCTTCACCCATCTTGTGTGACATTCCTCTGTGTGTTTGCCTTCTAACCCCAGTGTGGGAAACAGCAGAGTGACCACAGCCATTTGCAAACTGTAGTAATGGTGCAACTTTTCTCCTTGGCTTTTTCATGTCTTTGTTAATATGAGGACAGAAAACCAGATGTCTTTACATCCAATATTTCTTCCCTGAATGGACCTGAGAAAATAACGCTTTTCCAGGGGCAATTTTGCAAACCTATGCTATCCATTATCCATTTAAAACTTTTTATAGCACGACCTCAGCAGTATAATGCCTATTAAAGAATGAGATCCTGCAAAATTATATATTTCTCAAGGCGGTTATCTAATAAAATACATGAGGTATTCTCATTAGATAGGAGGAGGCAGCCAAGGCTCTGGAAATACTCAGTCCCAGGACTGAATTTGTTTGAAAGTCTGATGCAATCTGATAGACTACAATGGAAACTCACCTTGGATACACATGCTAAGCATTATCCTCTGCAGGAACACAGCGCCTGCACAACACAAAAAGCCTGACACAGTCTAAATGGAAATAAAGTAGGAAACAGGCATTATACAGACTTTCTGTATACTGAATTTCACAAGCAAAGCAGAGTGTGCACCCTTCATGTCATTCCCAGAGTAGGACTGGATATTCGGAAAATACTCTGGCCGAATATTTAGTGAACACTGAGAGACAGAGAACAAACAAAAGCCATATCTGCATTTCAAACTCTGTTTAACAATCAGACCAAATATAATATGATGATCAAGTGAACAAACAGAGCAGCTACTGACACTTTCAGACAGATCACCACATCTAAACAGCTGATCTATAAATAGTCTGCTCACAGTATTGCAGCACATGCTGACCACACAGATGTGATCCTGCAAAGCAAGTACCAGAGATTGTACACAGCTGTTTTCACTTGGTTGAAGCCTGTGTGGTCTTTTCTCTAGTACAAAGAAATACTCTCAATTTTTTGAAACAAATTCAACTTCTACTGCATGGACTGATAGATTTTTTAATATCAAT
Source organism: Oriolus oriolus (assembly GCA_013400235.1). NCBI lineage: Eukaryota > Metazoa > Chordata > Aves > Passeriformes > Corvidae > Oriolus > Oriolus oriolus. The sequence continues at coordinate 1,042,574 of VXBT01000635.1, forward strand.
TAGGTTAATTTTGTCCTCGAAATTATCAGTGGCTCAATAAGCAAATAAAGGCTCTCAAAGAAACAAGCAAAGTAGTTTGCATAAAACATTGGGAAAATATTCCCAAAGCACTCTAGAAATTTCACAAGTTATTAATAATTTGACATTATTATGTATGATTTGTTGAACACACAAGCATGCTTGAGTAGACACAAGGAACACCTACGACTGCCCGAGAGGCACTTAACTTCATCCAGTAGCCTGACTTTTCAGGGTGCTTTGTGTGAAGAAGTACTGGGTATTCTTGGCTCTCACTGAAATCCTGGGGAGCTGAGGAGGCTCAGAGCTTGCAGAAGATGTACAGAGCATTGCAGAAGATGCTCAGCATTTAAGAGCTCTGAGAACTGTGGACCAAACTTTGGGTGATGCCATTCTCTCCCTGGGAGCCTCAAGAAAACGGTTTCACTTTTCCCATGCTATCTGGGAACAGCTTTAACATTCTTCTGTGCCCATGCTGCAGCTTGGCTGTTTGCTGTGGAGGAAAACCAGAACCTGACAAGAAGTGTCCCATGAGCCCCTCTGTGCTCAGGGCTCCCACTGCAGTGTCGTCAGCCGGTGTTGTGCAGTGCTGCAATGTGCTCCTTTCTGCTGGTGAGTCCCAGCCCATCAGCTTGTTCTCTTGTGGGCTGCTTCTAAGGAGCCCCAGAGCCTGTGTCAGTGCCCTGTGCATGAACATGCTGTGGACCAGGCAGGTGGACTGGTGATGGAACATCCTGGTGTAGGTGGGTTCCCTCCTAAGGCATGGCAGAGGAGAGCTGCTGTCTATGTGAGCTGTCCCAGCCCAAAGCTCTGTTCCTCTGTACGAGCCTTCACTGCATGTAATGCCAGCTCATAGACATGAACACCTAACAATACTGGGGAGGACAAACTAGTGCTTTGATCTACGTGATAAAAACTCTATTTGCTAGCAATTGGCACATCTGTTTATCTCCTAGATGACGAAATCTTAATCAAGGAGAAAAATATGTATGTGATAGCTGATTTCAGTTCCCGCAATGTAAATGAGTTGCACACATATTTGCCTTTCTTCACAAGATTCCACTTCTACTCGTTCCATTTGTTCTTTTGTTCTCCACCCCCCTGTTATAATCAACTCTTCTGCCCTTTGTTTATGTTATGCCTATTCTTCTTTCATTAGACCTTAATTATAGCCTGTGACTATAACTTTCTGCCTTTGGTTGTTTACAGAATTGGTTTTCTGCCTCTCTCTCATACACACACTTCACTCCTATTCTCCTTTAGATCTCAACTTCTATACAGTCATCACCTTTTGAAAGTGCAAAGCAGGACAATTAGTCATTGTAACAAGTTTTCCAAGGCTGGAAGGTCACATTACAACTCTTAAACTTCAGTGGTTTAGATGTTTGGAGATGCAATGTGAAAAATGTCTTTGATCTTTTTATTGCCTTGGTAAACTTTTTATGGGGCAATCCATTTACCTAGTCCATTAGAGAGCTCAATAAAATATTCTGTGCACAAAAACACTGCACTTCACCCATTACATATATATGTATATATCTTTGCTCTGTAAAATTTACACTTCTGTGCAAAAGTCTAAAATATTTTATGAATAGGAATTGTTTTACCCTCAAAGCCCACCATTGCAGAAAATTAGTCGCTACCTTATTTTCTCATTACTTTTATTCCACAGTATTAAGCATTCTGTTTTGAAAGTCATGCTTCCCACTTACAGAAAATGGAGCCTTAGACCTGGCAAGTGTGCAGCTGATGGAATTGCAAGTTATCTGCTTGTTCATGAAGCCAACCGGATCCATATATTTCTGGTCAGCTGTTACCCATTTTTATATTAAATTAGCCCCACAAAGGTGCTTCAGTTTGCACACACCCCATTCTAAAGGACCAGACTTCAAAGATTAATGCAAACTGACAACACAAACCAAGGCTGGAGCTGGAGTCACCAGTTTGGACTCCTCATTGCCAGACCCAATATATACATTAGAAGTATAAATATATACATGATACTGGCAGTGTCATCTTCTCTCACATCCAAAATTATCTGCTTTTGACTTCTAGACAGCAGAAAAGAAATTGCTGGCAATTACAAAACCATGGACCTTGTTGATGATAGCCCCTTTGAACTAGCCACTTCAGCAACATGAAGTAATCACAAAGGCAGCTTCTCTACTCACAGAAGGGTCCTCTCGCAGACTGAGTAGCATCTTCCCACAGTCAGTGCAAGAAGCATGCAAGAGGGCAGAAAGTGGATTATGTCTTCTCAGAATGTATGAAAAGTTTGGTTTCGCTCCTCAGATGATCCCTAGGACTAATCAAGGATCCTAGTACTGGAAGGAGCAGAGTGAGGCCAGTGTGGAAGAAAATTTGCCATTCCTGCCACTGGCATGAACAAGGGAAAAGTAGGGCTATGGGCTGATATTGCCAGGAGAATGCACTTGCCTTCAGTAGTCATCACAGCCCCACACATCCAGGCACTTTCCTGGTGGCAGCACCCATGGCAGGTCTAGAAGCAAAGTCAGGAAGGTCGTGGCTATTTTACTGCTTCAGCAGTCATTCACTGTAGGCAGTTGCCTACTGTGTTTCTTTGGCAAGTTTGAAGAGAACAGAAGTAGGACACAGCCTCAGTCAAACATCTGCTGACGTCTTTGGAAGCCAGTTCACACGTGAGTCACACTATGCTTTAAAGAATTGTTGAGGCGGCAGAAATCTATCGCTGTCCTTGTTGTGTACCAAAGTTCATTTGTCCCAGCCTAAGAATACAGACTTGGTTTCTGCTCCCTTTCTCACCCTCTGAGTTGAATACTCTTCTCCTTTTCTTCCCTGTCTCTCATTTTTTGCCTTTGCTTTACCATCATCCCACCACAACATCACAGATCTATTTTCCTCTCTTCTCCACTGTTGTGGTGACTCAGCCCACAAATGGGCTGGAGCTGCCCGGT
>VXBT01000636.1:0-23385 GCA_013400235.1 Oriolus oriolus
GTGTCACAGCCCTGGAGCTGGTGCAGGCTGAGTCCCTGCAATGGCATCTCCAGGAGAATGCAGCCACCCCCTCACTCCCAGCAGAGGCAAATCCAGGGGCAGGAGGGCAGCGTGGTGTTTATGGAATTGGATTACTCAGCTCTGGGGTTTGCCCCCAGCTTCCCTCCTGGGTGTGTTCAGGGTGGTTCTGTCCCGTTTCCCTCGTCGGGCTGTGGCTGAGGCTGCGCGGCCTCACCCGGGCAGGAGCTCAGGATGCTGCAGGAACTGGAGTGGGTTAAGCCTCCTCCTTGTTGTAAATGGGATGTTAAACATGGGAAGGGGACAAAGGAGCCATAGCAGCGAGCTGAGGCCGTGGCTTATGCTGACAGTTTGATCAGTCTATTGGAAAGGCTTCTGAGAGATTATTTAGTTACAGTGAGAAGAAGGGGAGATTAAGACTTTCTGTCCAGCAGAAGAGGGCAGGACAATGGCTGTGAGCAGGAATTCAGAGCCCCGCAGTGCAAAGGCACAAATCTCAAAGCAAAGGACCAATGCCCAGCACTTGTTGCAGATTCTCTGACACTGAGTGTCTGCAAGCCCAGCCCGTGCCTTTCTAGGAAGAGCTGTTTGAGCCAGGGCAAAGGAGTTCCTCACCCGCGGGGTGAGGGGATCGCACTCGGTGCTCACACAGCCCTGCCTGGCTTTGCAAGGAGGATTTTTTCCTGCCCCCTGGGCCCGTGAGGAGGGAGAGCCTGCTTGGAGGGTGTTGTGCTGCACTGGCAGAGGCAGCAGGGGAGGATGGCACCGGAGCTGGGATCCAGCTGTTGTGTAGGGGAGGATCAATATTGTCAATGTTCCTGAATATATCAATATTCTCTAGCCAAAGCTGAAGTCCTCCAGCAGCATTTGGTGAAATGCCCAAGGCCTCAGCAGGGCACAGCAGTTCTGCTCTGAGTGAGTCTAAGCCAGCTCAGCGATTTCAGGTAACTCTGTGGTGCCTGCAAAGCACGCAGGGACCCCTCGGCAGGGATGGAGCCGGGACAGAGGGCTCCCCAGTGGGCTGTGCTGAGCCCTCCAGTGCCATGGCTCAGGTGCTGCCGTGTTCCTGGAACCCACAGGCACTGAGGAAAGTTCCTCTGTCCCCTGCTGATTTTTTCCCCGACTGCTCTGTTCCTTTGTGACCCAAACACGCTTTGTGAAGAAATCAGCTTTAAACATTTCCCACGTGCTCTGTCTGCTGCTCACGCTGCCCACGGTCTGCAAACACCAAAACCTTGGGAGCTGCTCCAGCCCCGCAGCTGAGGCTGCTCCCCTCCCCTGCCCTGCCATGTCCATCTTCTTGGCACCTTTTTCAGTCTCTCCTGGGCTTTGATAGCTCAGGAGCAGGAACAAATTCTGCTCCAGGGCCCAGAGCCCTCCTCTACCTCAGGCTGGGCCAGTGTCATCCTCAGAACTCCAAGTTCAGTGTCCCTGGGCCAAACCTGGGTAATTTTTTGATCTTTCACAGGCTTCCTGCCCACCCTTTGCCTGCCTCGGCTCCCGTCCCTACCAGAGATAATTTGCTCTGCAGACACAGCCCTGGTTTGGCATTCCCAAGAGCTGTGTTGGAGAATCACAGAATGGTTTGGGCTGGAAAGGAACAGTAAAGATCATCCCATCCCACCCCCTGCCATGGGCAGGGACCCCTCCCACTGTCCCAGGCTGCTCCCAGCCCCGGCCAGCCTGGCCTTGGGCACTGCCAGGGATCCAGGGGCAGCCACAGCTGCTCTGGGAATTCCATCTCAGCTCCTCCCCACCCTCACAGGGAGCAATTCCTTCCCAAAATCCAACCAAGCCGTTCCCCTGTCCTGTCACTCCGTGCCACTGGAGCTTGCCCTGCACACTCTGCTTGCCCTCCTGCTTTCAGACTTTTCCCAGCTGGGCAAAGCCCTTTGAGGAGGTTCAGTGTCTCAGATCACGACCTTGGCGGTCTCCCCTTGTTTCACACGGACCAGGAGGAGCCAGGAGCGCTGGCTGAGAGGGGCCTTGGCTCCTGTCAGAGCTGTCTGGGTGTCTGTGTGTGCTGGAACTCAGCACAGCCCTGCTCTGGTGCAGATCTGAGCAACATCCACGGGGTTTTTGTGTTTTTTCTCCTGTCAGAGAAGCTGACACTCATTCCTCACAGGCAGGTGGAGATCCCTGGGCACAACAACTGAGAGAGGACTGGAGCAAAATTACACCCTTGGCAGGGAACCTGTGCTAAATCATTGTGGCTTTTTCTTTGTTTTGGAGTGAGGAGAGCCTTAACTAGAAGAAAACGAATGCCTGATCCTCAGGAGTGTTCCTTGTTGCACAAACAAAACCCTTTCTCCAGTCACACAGAGGGACTCAGTGCCCAGCATCACCCCAGCTCCTCAGAAGTGTGCTGCTTCTCGCAGGGACCTGGCACCAGGGAGCACAAGAGGTGGTCTGGTTGTGGCTGGAAAATGAAGTTGGGTCTCAAAGCCCTGATAGTTAAAGAAATAATGAAATTCAGAGGCTTGTGTCGAGCACAGAAGGAAGAGGCTGAAGGAAGATCAAGATATTGGCTGGTTGTTAAATGAGCTGAGCACAGGAATTTCAATCACAGCGTAATTAGGAGATAATCCCCTCCCTGCCCTGCCAGCAGCTCGCTTCAGAGGCAGAATGAGGATCACAGAACCACAGACTGGTTTGGGTGGGAAAGGCTGGAAAGATCATCCTGTTCCAGCCCCCGCCGTGGGCAGGGACACCTTGCACTGGACCAGGTGGCTCCAAGTCCTGTCCAGCCTGGCCTCGGACACCTCCTCATGAACCTCAAGAAAAGCCAAACCAAGGCCTTGAGCCGGGGCTGGGACAGCCCCATGCAGCAGGACAGGCTGGGGGCTGGCTCACTCTGCAGAAAAGGACTGGAGGATCCTGGTGGGCAGCAGCTGGAACAGGAATCTGCTGTGTCCATGCAGGAAAAAAGGTCAGCTGCATCCTGAGGCTGCATTAGCGAGACTGGAAAATCGAGGGATGTGATTTTTCCCCTCTATTCAGCACTTGTGAGACCACAGGTGGAATCCACACCCAGTCTGGGGCTCCCTAGGACGGGCAAGACACGGACACAGAGGTGGGAGTGCAGTGGAGGCCACCACGGTGGTCAGGGGGCTGCTCTGGGCAGGCTCTCGTGGTAAGAGAGCAGCAGATGATGCTGTGCACCTGAATGATGGTTGTGGGACACCACAGCCCAGTGGGCAGCGCCCCGAGTGCGGCTGTGTGCTCACAGGGGGGGGCTGTACTGCAGGCTCTGCTCTCTGGGAGTGCTGCTTCCTCCTCCAGCCAGCAGAGCCCAGGCACGTTCAGGGGTCATTTCCCATTTTTCCCTTGGAAGTACTTGAGCCTGGAGGGTGTCCCACCCACACCAGCACCTCATCCACCCAGTGACCTGAGAGGGGGCTCAGGGAACTCCCCCTTGGGTGTCCCCATCCTGGTCACCTCCCCCTGAGCTCGTCTCCCAGGCTCCCCTTGTAACAAATGGAGAAAATTTGCACTTCTAGGACATGATCCAGTGCCCTGTTCCACCCGTTCCCCCTGATGGGGTCCTTGCACTGCACTCTGGACACTGGGCTGGGCACTGGGGGTGTCATTGTCCCTGATGGCACTTCCTGACCCTCCATCCCCACCGCAGTGGGATGGGGCTGCAAGCACCGACCATGAAGGTGCCTCACCTTTGGAACAGGGGAGCAGGAAGAGCCACCAGGCTGCTGGAAAAGCTGCAGGGATGTTTCTCCCACAAGCTGGCACAGGAACACGGCCCTCACTCACAGCAGTGCCTGTGAGAGCCTGGAACCAGCCTGGCATTCCCGGAACATTCCAGAGGAGCCTTTCTGGAAGGGATGGGGCACCTCATCTTATCACTCTGTACAACTCCCTACAGAGTTGTACTCTCTACACTCAGCTACAGAAAGGTGGTTGTAGTCAGGGGGTTTTGGTCTCTTTTTCCAGGCAACAGCTGACAGAACGAGAGGACGCAGTCTTAAGCTGCGCCAAGGAAAATAAAGGCTGGATATTAGGAAAAAGTGTTTTACAGAAAGAGTGATAAATTACTGGAATGGTCTGCCCAGGGAGGTGGTGGAGTCCCCATCCCGGGATGTGTTTAAAAAGGGATTGGATGTGGCGCTCGGTGCCGTGGTTTAGCTGCGGTGTTGGGGCAGGGGTTGGACTCGATGGTCTTGAAGGTCTCTTCCAGCCTGGTGATTCTGTGATTCTGTGACCTTGGATGTCACAGCCTGTGCTCAGCTGGGGTTTGACTCGAAGAGAAATGAGGATGCCCTGGGAACAGAGTCCCCAGGGATGGGCTGGGTGTCGCTGTTGGTGGTTCCACCCTCAGTCCCCCCAGCACCTCCTTCTCTGCACACCCAAACACCGGGGCAGGAACTGTGCTGGTAAATGCACTGGGGTTTGCCCTTCTCGGGGCTTTTCTGCTCGGATAGGGGCAGATTCCGAGGATGGGACTGGAGAGGGTGGAGCTGAAGGAGCGCACCAGGCGAGCATTTAGCCCTGCCTTGCGGTCCTGGGTATTGTGGGGGCAGGTAAGAGCCCTAAAGAGCGTGGAAATGATCTCCCCATGGCCTGTGGGGCTGGGAGAGGCTCCCCCTCTGTACAGATGGTGGAGGAGCAAAGGTGTCTTGGGACTGGAGACGTACAAGAGGCTGGGAGAGCTGGGACGGCGCAGCCAGGAGAAAAGGAACCCATGGAGAGACCTTGTCAGTGTGCAGAAATAACTGGTGGGGAGGGTGGAGAAGCTGCAGCCAAACTCCTCTGACAGGACAAGGGGCAATGAGAACAAACTGAAAGCCGTGGAATTCTCTCTGAGAACTCCTGTTTGCTGTGAGGGTGACAGAACAGGAGACCTCGAGAGCCTGTGGAGATTCCATCCTTGGAAATACAACCCAGCTGGACCCAGCCCTGGGCACCCTGCTCCATCTGTCCCTGCTTTGAGCAGGGTTGAGCTCCATGATCCCCAGAGGTCACTTCCAACCCCGACTATCCCCTGATTCTGTGGTTAAAATTCAGTTCTTTGGCAACACCCCATGGATTTGATGCTGAAGGAGCCAAAGCATTTCTGTGGGGCTTTTAGGACAGATGTGACTGATACCATTCTGGGATCCATCACATTGTGAGGGCAGGATGGAGACACACGGCAGGGTGAGGGTGGGGAAGGGTGGAAAGAGAAGAGGGATGTCCTAGGTGGGTTCAGTGTCTCAGAGACAAAGATTGTTGAAAACACTCCAACCTTTCTGCCTGGTTGATGTTTCTGGGACAGCTGGGAGCTGGAATTGCCGTGACTCTGTCCAGAGCCAGGGGCACTGCTCAGGCAGCTCCTCCTGCTCCTCCTCCCCGTCTCTCCTTTCTCCTTTTTCCCTCCTGTGTCCTCCCTGGTCAACACTGAGATGGGAATGATCCCAAATCTCAAACTTCCCAATCTCCTGCTTTTTTAACACCTGACCCCGAAAGCCTCTCATTTCCAGTTTGGGTTTCCTAACACCCAACATCACTTGCCAAAACTCCCACCCTAAAAGCCATTATCCTTCTGATGGGAGAAAGTCTCATCCCAAAACCATCACCCATTCACAGTCCCTTTGCTTTGTCACAAATTCCTCTCTCCATAAATCTCGCACCCCTGCATTTTTCTGCTCCACTTTGTTGTGTTGCTCTTTGCAACCCTCTTGCCTTGTGCTGTAATCTTAACCACCCCTCCTCGTGTCACCTCCACCTCTGCTCTTGTTACCAACCAGTCCCACAGAGCTCTGGGAGGGTTTGGGCAGCGCTCCCAGGGATGCCCAGGGTGGGGTTGTTGGGGTGTCTGTGCAGGGCCAGGGGTGGGACTGGGTGATCCTTGGGGGTCCCTTCCAGCCCAGGACATTCTGTGGTTCTGTGATTCCCTGGAGTGGGGCAGGACAGTGACGCCTTTTCCTGGTCTTAAAATGAAGAGAGCTGAACACAGTTAAGAGGGAAAAAGGGTTTTACCTCGGTGTTTATTGAAGGACCCTCAGGGACGCCGAAATGCACATCGAAATGCACCCCGAAATGCCCCCCGGAGAAATGGCCCCCCACGATGTGATGTGTGTGCAATTATAGGCCTTGCTAATTAGCACATCTATCAAAGATTGCCCAGGGAGGGACTCCAGCGAGACCCCTCAGCGAGGAACCTTCCCCTGGCTGGGCCTGGCTTTGTTTACAGAATGTGTTCTGGAGAGGCCCTCGGGGTCTGGGGTTTCCAGGGTGTTTGGGCTCTTGGCTTAACGGGATATTGGGTGTGAGGGAAGGGATCAAACTTAAAGAATTATAACTGTGTGGGCTAAAAGCACTAAGAATACCTAAAAGCTATATAAAAGAGTGTATAAAAGGGGTATAAAAGAAAAAGCAAAAAACCATCATGGCATCAAGACCAGACTGGGTGTGAGGAACAGCCCAGCTGCGATTTTGAGGCCTCAAGTGGCCTTGTGGAGAAGGCAGAAGTTGGCCCAGACAGCAACGGGAGCTCTGTCAAATCCCCTTCCCACTCGGTTTGTGGCAGTTTGGGGTCAGTCAGAGCTGCCCCAAGTTCCAACATGGAATCCCTTTGCCTGAGGAGTCCCCACCACAAAGGGCCCCACGGCAGCAGATCCCTGCGGATGAGAGCAACCCCCCTGTGTGAGCGTGGCGTGCTGCACCCCTCACACCATCGCTCTGCCCACGCCGTGTGGATTAGTGTTGCTGCAGCAACAGCACTTTTGTGAGATGAGCCCGTTCCGGGCGCGCTGCTCCACTTGGGGTGACTCAGGGCTCTGTCATGGGCTTGAAAGTGATTTGGCATCTGCTGCCACTGCTTTGTCTGGGCATCGCACGCGGTTTGGCTCGGGGTGATCTGCCAGAAAGGCCGGCAGGCTGGGGGAGGTGATGCCATGATGATTTTTTGCTTTTTCTTTTATACCCCTTTTATACACTCTTTTATGTAGCTTTTCTGTATTCTTAGTGCTTTTAGCCCACGCAGTTATAATTCTTTAAGTTTGATCACTTCCCTCACACCCAATATCCCGTTAAGCCAAGAGCCCAAACACCCTGGAAACCCCAGACCCCGAGGGCCTCTCCAGAACACATTCTGTAAACAAAGCCAGGCCCAGCCAGGGGAAGGTTCCTCGCTGAGGGGTCTCGCTGGAGTCCCTCCCTGGGCAATCTTTGATAGATGTGCTAATTAGCAAGGCCTATAATTGCACACACATCACATCGTGGGGGGCATTTCTTCGGGGGGCATTTCGGGGTGCATTTCGATGTGCATTTCGGTGCACCTGAGGATCCTTCAATAAACACCGAGGTAAAACCCTTTTCCCCTCTTAACCGTGTTCAGCTCTCTTAATTTTAAGACCAGGAAAAGGCATCAGAGGGAGGCAGGGCTGGGGCCGGAGCTGCCGCTCCTCCGCAGGACCGAGCCCAGCCCGGGTGGGGCTGGCAGGGGATGGGGTGTGCCCGGAGCCCGGTCCCGCATCGTTCCCCGCCCCGGATGGAAATGTTGTGTTCAGCAGTGCCCGCTCAGAGCAGGGTCGCTCTCGGTTTGGGAAGCACAATCAACTGATTTGCCATGGGAGAGGATCTGTTCTGCAGGGACTGTGATCTGGGTTATTCCACCCGGAATTTACATAATTGCATATGATTTGCATATGCAAATGTAGGCTTCCAGGCTGCGAGCGCAATAAACACAGCGGGATTTTCAGCGCTGTGAAACCTTTCCTCCAAAGGGAGACGCTGGGGTTGGTTTGGGGACTCGGTGGCTCCAAACCGGTGGGTCCTGGCAGGGCTGTCCCTCTGTGTGTGCCCCAGGTCCTGGCAGGGCTGTCCCTCTGTGTGTGCCCCAGGTCCTGGCAGGGCTGTCCCTCTGGGTGTGCCCCAGGTCCTGGCNCCCTCTGGGTGTGCCCCGGGTCCTGGCAGGGCTGTCCCTCTGGGTGTGCCCCAGGTCCTGGCAGGGCTGTCCCTCTGGGTGTGCCCCAGGTCCTGGCAGGGCTGTCCCTCTGGGTGTGCCCCGGCTGTGACCGAGGCCACGCCACCTCCCAGGGCTGCTGTCCCCTCGCCTGCCACTGCCAGCCCTGCCTGCCACCATTCCCACCGTGACCCACCTTCCTTTCCTGCCTCCCTCCCCAAAGCTGGCACCGGGGGAGGGAAATGAGTCCTGCCAGGGACAAGGGGACACTCGGACCAGAGCGAGCATCCCAGAAATCCAGGGAAGGAAGGACTCGTCTCCACTTGGGCCAGTGAGGGTGCTGGTCACCTCCCACTGGTCAGCCAAACCCTCTCCACACGCCTCCAGTTTGCGGAGTCCCTCTGGGGTGGTGGGTGGCCTCAAGAAGTGCTCGGTGCCAGCGGCCCGGAAATCACCCACGGTGAATCACAGCCCCTGGCACTGGGAAGCGGCTTCCCAGTGCTCGGATGTCATGGAAAACACCCCGCGGATGGGAATTACCACATCCACTGGGCTGTCCTGCAGTTTGGGGTGGGATCTAAGGGGGATGCCGGGGCTGCCTCTCTTTGGAGAGTCCTTCCCTGCGCCCTGAGACCAGGACTGAAATCCCCAGGCTGGTTCTGCTCCTATGAACAGCCTGAGGTTACCCCGGGAAGGAGGAGCCCTGGCCTAGGAGGGGGCAGAGGGGGCAGTGGTCAGCAGGGGCAGTGGTTCTTCTCCCCACTGGTCAGTTGGGCTGCCCATCCTGGGCACTGTGGCTGAGACCAAGGCACCGGCTCTGTCTCAGCTGGAGGAACTGGATCTTAAAATGTCCTGTGTCAGATCCAACACGGAAAAACCAAGCTGAATCTTGTGGAAAGCAGCTCTAGAATTAGTCCTGGTGGTTTCTGGTGGTGAAAAATGAGGCTGCTTTGCTCCTGGGTGCTGCTATTCTCTTTCCATGGAGAGCAGAGCACTTGGAGGGGAGGGTTCTGGGCTCTGGAAAGGTGTGAGACACAAACTGCCAGGGTATTGCAGGGAAGACTGAGCCGTGTGCCGCCCTGGCTCTGCTCCAGAGCAGAGGTGGTGCTCAGTGTAGGTGGTGCTCTGCCTCCTTCCCAGGGAACCTCAGCTCCGCTGGGAAGCACCATGAGGAGCAGGGCGAGGGTGGAAGCTGGCTCTGCCCAGCTCGTGCAGGTCCCAGCAGGGGTGGGGTGTGGGATGGCCTGAGCTGAAGGCTGGCTCTGGGCTGTTGTGCTTTAGGACTGTGAGTGAAGCGGTGCTCAAGGATTTTCTCAGCCCTGGGTTTGTGCACCCCCCCAGCCCTTCCCGGGAACACGGCCCACAATCTAATTACACACTTGTCTCTGTTAATTTTAATCCCAGAGGTCCAATAATTTCACCAGGCAGCAACAATAAGCCTTTGAATTAATGAAATGGTGGCTTTTGGGCCAGTCCAGACAGGACTAGGTGTGAGAAATGTGCTTTACACCCTCCAAATGCAAAAGGGACACCACCAGCATCCGAAGGGTTTGAGACACCCCAGAAGGGACACAGCTCCTCTGGGCACCTCGATTGATGTGCTGGGCTGGATGCTGGAAGGGAGGGAAATGTTTGGGAGCATCACCAGGGGAGGTGACTCGTGCTGAAGAGGCCCCTGGGTGATGAATTTCCAACTAACCAAGAACGTGGGGAAGCAGGAGGAGGCGGGGGATGTTTGGAGTTGTGGGATTTGCCTTCCCGGGTACCCACCACGGGGGATGGAGCCCTGCAGGAGGCTGAACCCCTGCCTCTTTCTTCTTCTTTTTTATCACTGGGGAGATGGCTTTTTTCCCCAGCCCCATCCCAGCTACAGTGAAGTTGAACTGAGTTCAGTGCTGGGGAGCTGGGTGAGGGGATGGGCACCCTCCCTTAGGTGATATTTGGTGTAAGGCCAGGGAACTGGGGAGTTACTGGAGCCTGATCTGACTCAAGAAACTGAAAGCCCAACCCCAAAGCAAATGTGCTTTGAGCATCTACATCCTTTCCTACAGAACACTTTTCTAATGTCACTCATCCCAGCGCTCAGGGGAGGTTTTTTACACCCAGCTGTTCATTCCTCAGGTGTTGCCAGCAACCCTTGAATTCACAGCCTTCAGAACCACACCAGAAATCTGATTTCATCCTGCCTGGGATGGGAAGGACTGAAGGAACTCCTCACTTGGCTTTGCTTCTGTGTGCAGCAGTTTTCTGTCCCTGTTAGACTGCCTTCCGTTCAAGCCATGAGTTTTCACGCTTTTACCCTTCTGATTCTTCTCCCCACCCCACTGGCAGGGAGGAGCAGCTGTGTGGGGCTTGGCTGCCCACCTGACCTAACACACAGCAGGTCCTTACGTCTGAGCAGGGAACTCCTGCTCCTCGCCACACTCTTGCCATCATTTGTGATCTGCAGGATCTGTTTTCTATTCACCTGGAACTGTCTCTCTCCAAGCAGCAAATCCAAATGTTGTCTCCCCACCCGAAGGAATTCAGCCCTTCCAGTCCCCTGCTGGGTTTTTGGTGTGATTTCTGCATTTTATAGGAAATGCAAAGACCAGATTGCAAAGAGACCTCGGGGTGCAATAATGAGATAAATAATGACTGAGGTAACGTCATGCTGGTGTTCTCTGTTCTGAGAGCAGATCCAACAACAGCTCCTAAGAGACCTCTCCTGTCACCAGTCAACCAACGTGGCCCCAAAAATCTGGGCAAGAAGAGGAACAGCAAAGTGAATTCCTGCAGGTTTTGCACAGCTTCACTTCTTGATCAGAGAGCACTGAAGCACCGACTGCACTGATTATATTCCATAGTGATGTCTGCCAAAGTGGCCCTAATGGAAGAGCTGACCTGTGTCAGCGCTGTGCAGATTTGGGGCCCTTTTCCCAATCTGTGTTATTTCGTGGCCATTCGCAATTAATTTTACCATCCACTGGGTGCCATCCACTCCTGTCTTCTGTGGTTTCCTTTGTGCTTTACCACCCTGAGCAGCGTGGTCCTGATCAAACTTCGTCACAGAATCCTCACAAAATCATGGAATGGTTTGGGTTGAAGGGACCTTAAAGCTCATCCCATCCCAAGCCGCTGCCAAGGGCAGGGACAGCTTCCCCTAGCCCAGGTTTGTTCACACCTCCGATCTCTGTTCCCCAACTCCAGCCCTTCTCAGTGCTGGACACTCTGTGTCCTCACAAAACTCTGCTGTTGACTCCTCACCCATGTAAAAAAATCACCTTTTCTGTATTTTGTAACAAATAACCTGATCTGGAATTATGGGAATTATCCCTTACTCCCAGAGTTTTTGGTCAGGAATAGAGATGAATCAATCTGAAAAATGAAACCTTTTCTTACAGGTCAATCATTGCTGAGATATTTCTTCTTTTTTATCACTGGGGAGATGGCTTTTTTCCCCAGCCCCATCCCAGCTACAGTGAAGTTGAACTGAGTTCAGTGCTGGGGAGCTGGGTGAGGGGATGGGCACCCTCCCTTAGGTGATATTTGGTGTAAGGCCAGGGAACTGGGGAGTTACTGGAGCCTGATCTGACTCAAGAAACTGAAAGCCCAACCCCAAAGCAAATGTGCTTTGAGCATCTACATCCTTTCCTACAGAACACTTTTCTAATGTCACTCATCCCAGCGCTCAGGGGAGGTTTTTTACACCCAGCTGTTCATTCCTCAGGTGTTGCCAGCAACCCTTGAATTCACAGCCTTCAGAACCACACCAGAAATCTGATTTTCCGGTTTGTGTGTGGTTTCCACCCAAGCAGAGAAGCCAATGCACACCCTGAGCTGGGGTCTCGAGCCTTGGGGTAGAACCCAAGCGTTTCCTCCTCCAAACCCTGACCCACAGACCAGCCCCAGAAGCTTGTCTGGGTGCTGGATTCCAGGGCTGAGGGGATCTAGGGGGAAGCACAGCAAAACCTCAGGCTGGATTGGACACAAAGACCAAGCCTCCTGTCCCACGAGGACCATGGACACTGTCAGGACTGAAACTACAACCCCTCGAGCCGGGACCCCTGGGCTGGGCTGGACAAAGGCAGCTCCTGCAGAGCAGGGCTGTGGTGGGAGGCAGCCTGGGAACACCTGCACTCGATGGGGTCACGGCACTTCTGAGCAGCTGGGAGGGCTCCTCTGTGTCCTCTGGGCACCAAAGGCTGATTTTCAACAATTTCAGGAGCCTCTGAGTGTGCCCACGGTGGTGCTGTCACCAGCCTGTCCCCCTGGTCTGGCTCTTCCCAATCCTCCTGGCAGTGCCTTTGGGCAGGGTTTGGGTAAGGGATGTCACAAAGGTGCCACTGTTCCCTAAAGGATGTGACAGTCCCAGCCCCAGTGCACAAGGGGAGGGTCTCCTTTGGGGGTTTTGGTGGAGCTTCAGCCTCCAAAGCTGTGATCCTGAGCATTGCACCCCTGCTTGAGGCAAAGAGTCTCTTTTATATCAACTCCCAGCTCCTTTTAAGTTCTCCCTTAACCAACAGAAGCAGCAGCCTATGCCCCAATCACCCACAGACATGGACTTTGTTTCTGGAGATCTTATTTTTACATTTTTAGGGGGAAAATGAACAAACTGAATGAAAAGTGAAAATACAGAGGCAGCCACGGCTCAGTGTTCTGCACAACCCCCTTGTCAGACAGATAACGGTGGGTTTCACTAAAAACTTATTAAAGGGGAGTTGATTGTTACCAAACCTAATCAGGCCAGAGCAGATAACAGGCAATAATCAGAATTTAAAAACACGATTGAAATACTTGGCAGCAATAAAAAAACCCAAAAAACCCAACAAAACCTACCCCCAAAAACATTCAAGAGACCTCTGCAGGTAAAACCTGCCCTGCAAATGTGCCCCTGGCAGCAGGAAACCCCCAAAGGCCATGGGAGGAAGGAGTGAGGAGTACAGAGCCTTGGCAGTACAGTGCCTGAGTGGCACTTGTTAGGACTCCACCAGAGCTGTGAAAAGCTCCTGAGACATTTTTCAAGGACCACTGCAAATTTCTTAATTATAAATCTCCACAATTTCTAGAAAGTAAGTGCAGGAAAATCGGGTGACTCTGCGACATAGAAACGGGATCAGAATAAAAAAACCCTCAAGATTTTATCACCCAGCACCAACCCCTCCTGCCCCACACAGGGTCTGTTTGTTGAGAAGGTGGAGGAAGATCTGGAGCCTGAGCCAGGGTGGTGCTGGAGGGCAGCAGGGAAAGTGTTTCTCATTCAGAAGTGAGAGGACTGGGAAAGGTGCCAGTTTGACTTGATTAGATTTGTAAGATTAATTAAAAGCAGACAGGTTCAGTGAATTGTGAAAAAGACAAATTAGCAAATTAGCAAATCAGGAAACCTATCTTCAGAAAAGGAATTAGAGACTTTCGCTGCTTTATAAGGGCAAATTTGCTTTTCAAAGCGTGGTTCTTTCATGTTCCAGGGGTGGCAAAGCCTCTCCACTGACAGTCCTGGTGATCAACAGGCACTTTCCAGGCCTGGCTGGTGCCTAAAGAGGCCAACCTGGAAACAGAGAGCAGCCAGGAGTGAGGGAATAAAGGTGGATATTTATTGGAAAGGCCTTCAGAGGCACACCCTGGGCAGGCCAAAGGCTGCACCCGAGATGGACCCCGAGTCACGAGTTCTTCACACTGTTACAGGTTTGGTCCATTTGCAGATCAGCATAAATTGGCCAATTAAACTTTAGCTAATGATGGAACTGCCCCTCAGCTCGCCCCCCTTCTCAAGGTGCTGGGTTACACATTTTGGGCCTGGGACGGGCTGGGTGTCCTTGCAGAGCAGGCCTGGAGAGGCTTTGTTATGTCTGTGTGAGCATGAGAGAGCAGCAGCTGCCAGGCTGCGAGGCAGCTCAGAGTCACACACTGGGAATGCAGAATTTGAAAAATATAAGGGTTAAAACCTAAGGCATCCTGGCAGGGAAGCCCTTCCAGCCACGGCTCCCGTTCCTGGCTCGGGTGGCCGTGGGTGTTTCGCTGCCTCAGCAGCAGCAGCCTCTGACTCTGCTGATGGGAGAGAGGAGTCCCTGGCCAGGGCAGAGTCAGGGCAGGTGAGGAGTGTTTGGAAAGGACCCCGTGGCTTTCAAACACCCGCTTTGGGGTTAGTTTGGGGTTTCTGAGGAGTCCTGGATATGGTCCCAGTCAAGTGATAGGGAAGAGAGGGCTCCTGGAGAGGGAGGGCTGGGGGGTCTCAAGACCTCTCTGTCCTAAGGAAAAGCTGCAAATCAACACAGTCAGGGCACAGGTGGCGTTAGAGGGCACCAAGTGTTATTCACAGCACAACAAACACACAAAGCTCAGCCTGTGTCCCATCCAGACATTGCGTTTATCCTGAAAACTTCACCCAAACGACCTTAAATAATACAGCCTGGTACTGAATGAAAACCTCTCACCACATCCAGCATCGCTGCCTCTACTACAAACTTCAGGATCATTGAACTCTTTCCGTTTGTAGATTCAAAAGGAACCTCAGCTCAGGTCAGCAAAAATGAGATTGCACTGCCAGCAGAAGGCTAAAACTCAGCTCCAGTAAGTGAAGGAACACGAGCTGTAACTGTGTAAATGATATGTAAATTTTATAGCCGAGCTCCTGACAAATCCTCCCCATCTCAGGGCCTTTAGGAAAATCCCTGACAGCTCCACTGAGGGGTGTTGGGAACTGGATGAGGCTGTGGGCAGAGCAGGAGCAAGTGAACATCAAATTTGTCTTGCCCCAAAAACAGCCAGTGAAAAACCAGTGTCTGAGTCTGGAGCCACTGGGCCGCTCCATCAACCAGCAAAGGAGGGACTGGGAGGCTCCATCCCTCCCAACATCAGGGCTCAGACAGAATTTCTGGACCTTCCAGAGGGGCAGCAGCAGCAGAGGGTGCCTTGGTGACTTCTCAGAGCACAGTTGGGTCTCATCACAATTCCCTTGCTGTAGATCAATACCTTGAGGTGCAGCTCAGAGCTCTTTAGAGAACAATTCCATCCCAAGCTCCATCTGGAGCTGCTGCCTTCAGGAAACTGAGAGGCAGAGTGGGATTAAGCAGAGAAGGGGTGTCAGACCACTGGATTTGAGTTTGCAGGTTCCAGTCTATCTGCTGGGACATGATCATAACCATGTGGACACAAAGAAAATCCATGAATCCACCTTCATGAGGCCTTTGGTACGAGCTTCATAATGTTGTAAAAATGATAATGGCTACTCAGTATTTATGGAATGAGCCTTGAATTTCACCCAGGACCATGATGTGTCCACACAGGTGAATGGCTGGACTCTCAATCCAGAGTTCCTTCTGTCTTAATGCTCAAAAATGTTCCATATTTGATGTGGTGTCTCGTGTTAAACCAGCCAGACACCAGGGAGTGAGACCAGTTAGTTCCAGCAGCTGCTTGAAACCCCTGCTAGACAAGGCAAGGATGCTTCACTCAGGCCTGGCACGAATCAGAGGACAGGCTCAGGCTGAGCCAGGTTGCCACAGACACAACTTTGGCTCGAGGCAAGGCTGGCAAGGGCAGGGAGGCTCAGCAGGGAGGCAGAGCTGCAAACTCCACTGCTGGCCCCGCTCAGCAGCACCCAGATGTGCTGGGGGGGCTGAGCTGCTGCTCACAGCCAGGGCTCTGTCACCAGCAGCCCCTTTGCCTGGGCAGCACCCCAGGGGTGTTTCTAGAGGGCTGCCCGAGGTGATGCTGAGCCTTGGAAACCGAGATGGGAAGCAGAGGGCAGAGGAAGATGCTACTCAGTTACAACATTGCACCTGCGTGTTTCGATAGACAGCGCAGTTCTTTCGTCTTTATTATTTCCTAATTAAGGTTTGGGGTTTTTTCCTTTAAAACTGGCTGCTGGGACATTTTCCTGCCTTTCCATATAAAATCCAGCCAGGCTCAGCTGTTTGGCCTGGCAGTGGAAGGGTCTGATGAGCATCACTGAGAGCTGTATCACCCGTGTCGGAGGAAGAGAACCTTCTGCCGCTGCCTACAGCCCTGGCACCACAGAGGGAATGTCCACTTGTCCTCCAGGAGAGCAGCAGAACCCAAGTGCCCTCTGAGTGCCAGCTAAAGGATGAAGGTGAAATTCAAAAGTCAGGAGGGATTCAGTGACTCAGAGCTGTGTCCCTGGGGCTCAGGCTGCCCTCAGGGAGGGAGGAGGGGCTGGAGATACCTCTGATGCCTTAGGTTTTAACTCTTATATTTTTCAGAATTCTGCATTCCCAGTGTGTGGCTCTGAGCTGCCTCGCAGCCTGGCAGCTGCTGCTCTCTCATGCTCACACAGACACAACAAAGCCTCTCCAGGCCTGCTCTGCAAGGACACCCAGCCCGTCCCAGGCCCAAAATGTGTAACCCAGCACCTTGAGAAGGGGGGCGAGCTGAGGGGCAGTTCCATCATTAGCTAAAGTTTAATTGGCCAATTTCTGCTGATCTGCAAATGGACCAAACCTGTAACAGTGTGAAGAACTCGTGACTTGGGGTCCATCTCGGGTGCAGCCTTTGGCCTGCCCAGGGTGTGCCTCTGAAGGCCTTTCCAATAAATATCCACCTTTATTCCCTCACTCCTGGCTGCTCTCTGTTTCCAGGTTGGCCTTTTTAGGCACCACCTCCCCTGGGCTCACACACCCCTCTGAGAGGGATGAGTGAGAACAGGAGCTACAAACCTGTCCTGGCCCAGCTGGGGTGGCATTTTCTGGGCACAGAAGTGTCGTGTAGAGCAAGGGGGACACGAGGGGCCACCAGATTTGTCCTGTGGGTGTGGGGCCGTGGGTCCCACTGGAACCTCGGGCTGCACATGGGTTGGGGTTGCTCAGTTGTGCTGGGGGTCCTGGTGAAGGCACCACCCCCCGTTCAGTGCGCACTGGGAGTGGGGAGACCCAGGAGCCGTCTGCCAGAAGGGACCTCAGAGATGACCTGTGGCAGCAGTGGCCTCAGCAAAGGCTGGCACAGTCACGGCAGGGGTGCCTGAGAGCCTCCCTGGAGGTCTCTAGTCCAAGCTCCTGCTCAGAGTGGGACACAGTGGGGGCAGTGGGACAGCCAGGGCGGTGCAGTCTGATCCTGCAAACGTCCCAGGACAGCCCCCCCTCACCCCCATGGGGCTCAGAGCCTCAGCTCCCCGCGGCAAGGAGGGCCCCCAGTGAATGAACCTTTGGCATTTGGCAATTGCCCTTTGCGGGACTGATCAGCACTGGAGGGGAAGGATCAGCCCTGTCCTGTTTTCAGAGCCCTCCAAGCAGGCACAGCCTGCACTGAGCAGCCCTCACCTCCCTGCACCAGCCCAGCTCCTCCCTTTCCTGGCGATCCTTTCCACCCTCCCAGCACCCCCTGGCCACGCTCTGGTTCCTGTCCATGCCCCCGGGCTGTGCCTCAGCTCGGTGCCCCAGGTGCCCCTCAGCTCAGTGGGGTGAGCGCAGCTCTGGGTCCGTGCTCCTGTCACCCTTCCCTGCCTGGCTCTGGCGCTGGGGTGGGAGTTTCTGCCTGACCCCACCAGGGTCAGCAGGGAGGACAGCTGGCACGGGGAGATCACTGCACTGCGGCCTCCAGCACCCCAGCACTCCCAGCTAAGAGGCTCCGGTGGCCAGAAACACCCCCTGAATTCCCCGTGCTCTTCCACGGGGTCCCTTCAGCGAGCGCTTCACTTCAGCAAATGCTGCTGTTAGTGAGGGAGTCAGGTGAGGAACAGCTGGTTTGCAGTTAAATTGCCTCTTAAACGCTCTTCGTGGCCACTTACATTTCCTGCTGAGCTCAGTTACGAGGCTGGTGACAGAGATTTGGGCAGAAACGCTCCCGGGTGAGCCAGAGCCCCCCTCCCCTCGCCGGGCTCCTGTGGCTCCAGGCTGTGCCGGCCCTGCAGGACAGGGTGGGCCGTGGGGCACTCCAGGAGACACGAGGGATCAGTTTCTGAGGGAATGGCACTTCCCGATGCTCAGGAATGTGACACTGCTTATTGCTCTGCTGTCCTGCTCTGGGAGCTTCCTGAAGCTGTTGCTGGGCTCAGGACTCCACTGCCCTGTGCCACAGCAGGGCTGGAGTGAAACGGCCTCAGGGCTGCTGCCAACCCAAACCACTCCGGGGTTCTGTGCAGGGGAGGGAGGAAACCCACAGGAGATGCCACCTGGAACACTCTGCCAAGCCCTGGGGTGTGCTGGGGCTCACGAGGCTGTGCATCCTTGGAAGATCTGCTCTGGCAGTGGCTGGGGCTGCCCGCGGCCCTGCTGGTCAGGACTCGGGATGAGCCTGGATTCCAGCTGCAAAAGCCCTGCTTTTCACGGCATGGATTGACCACCCCACCTGGCAGGGTGGGGACGGGGATTCCCACGGGCTGCACCTGGCTGGGAAAATGCTGAAGAGACCCTTTAAGCCCACAAAACCCTCTAGAACCACAAAACCCCGAACACTTGTGGCTGGTCAGGTGCTGAGGGCTGTTTCCAGGAGCAGCCACAGGTCAGCCCAGCTTTGCCCCTCCACTGCCCCAGCCCGGCTTCACTCGTGCCCAGCACCACCCCAGCCCCCCTGCCCTCCCCAGCAGACGCTCCTGCAGCCCTGGACGATGAGCTGGGGCACTCTGAGGGTCCCCACCAGCTCTGTTCACACCCCTCCAGCAGCAGCAGCAGGAGGGGACCTGTGGCTGGTGCATCAGCTCTCCCAGCTGGTGGGGCTGCTCTGGTTTGGGGGCCAGAGCTGCACCCCTGGGCTCCATCACTGACCACTTCCATCATTCCCTCTGTCATTGCCATGGAATGTCCCGAGCTGGAGGGGCTCCACAGGGATCTCTGAGTGATGCTGCACTCAATTTTACTCTTAAGAGTAAAGCTGCAAGGGCCACGTGCCCCTAACAGGACATGGGCTGTGGGATATAAAGGCTTTGAATCTTCAGAGAAATTCCTGATTACTGAGAAAATGAAGTTCCTGTTTGTCCCAGCAAGGTGAGGCACTGGCAGCTGAAGGGGACCAGGTAAATGTCACCTCTGGCTGGATCCACATAAAAGGTTCTCACAGGTTTTTTCCCCAGGAGGAAGCTGCTGTGGGATGAGTGAGAAGATATGAAGTTTCTCCCTGCCTCTTCCTAAGGGCCCAGGGCCACTGGGATCCTCAGCCAGCTGCCAGCATCGCCTGCTTCCCCCAGAAACATTTCTGAGGGGTGGACATGAAATTTAATAACTTATGGTGGAGAAAGCTGTTCTTGCCGTTGCCAAATCATCTGCTTAGAGACCAGGGGGTGCTGGGTGGGGAGAGGCCCCTGAACAGTCACAGTTATGGGCACTGAGCCATCAGCACCAGATCTTGAGGGATGATGAAAATCAGCGTGAGGCTGAATTTTCACTCCCTGTTTGCACCAGTGACCCCAAAGGTGACTCCTTTCTCCAGGCTAGTGACACACCAGAGGTTTTCAAGACTTCTTGGGGAATGCTGCCCGTGGAAGAGGAGAGATTTTGGTGTTTCTCCACAGTTCATGGGTGGAAATGTCTCTCTGAGTGAGTTCCTCAGCCTCTGCACGTGCATTACATCCTGGGAGTGATTCCTGGTTGTTTCCTGGGACACACTGTCTCTGCTGGCCTGCACTGACTCACCTCTGGCCACGGGCTGGATTTCCAGCTAAATTCTCCCAGGACAGCACCACAGAGCTCGGGGCCCACCCACCCATCTCCACACCCTGCATGGACCTGTCTCCCACACCCCCAACCCCAGTGGCTCAGACATGTCCTGCAGTCCATGGTGTTGTCCACGCCCTCAGGGTACTGGGGATTAAAAAAACAACTGGAGGTGTCCTTGATGCCACCACCGCCCCTTTTGCTTGGCCCTTAAAGGCCTTGGCATGTCCCAGGACGGCTGCCCATGGGGCTGGGATGGCCACAGCCCCACTGTCCGCTCTGCTCCCACCCACCTGGAGGGTCAGGGGGAGCAGCAGCCTGGTCTCCACGGCCTCACCACAGCTCCCCATCTCCTCCTCCTCTCTTAGCAGCAGTAACCAGACAGCCAAAGTGTTGGACACGTCTCTGAGGGAGCTTTGTTGGCCTCAGCTCCTCCTGTCAGCACTCACAGGCAGCGTTTCGCTGACCTTTTCCCATCTGTGCCCCGTTTGTTCCCTTGCACGGCTGTAATAGGATGGGAGCATGTGAAGAAGGGTTGGACCTGTGTCAAAATCCCTCCCCTGCTCACTGGAGGTTCCATCCACAGTCTGAGCCACCCCTGGACCTCACTGAGAGCTGCCTGGCCGGGGACAGGGCGATGTCAGGGAGTTTCCAACAACCCAGCTGGGCTGAAACCTCTCTTGGCTCCTCCATCCCCTGCCACCAGCGAGCCTGGACACCGAGCTCCAGCTTTGCAGCACTGGGACCTTCCCTGTGCTGGGGGCAGGACCCCCCTCAGAGCTCCAGGGCTGCGCTTGGGCTCTCCTCTCTCTGGACACTGTGACCTGATGGCCACGGCCTTTCCTGGCCCCCAGTCAAACACAACCCACAGACCCTCTGAGCTCCATCCCTTTGCCTTTATCCCCTGCGCCGCCACCGCCGCGGGCGCCCGGCATTGTGTGGCTGCACCGTGGAGCCGCAGGATTATTCCAGCCACCCCCAAACCCATTCCCAAGGTGATCAGACCCTGTTTTCATCACACTTCTTTTCCTTGGGCACACCCGGACACTTCCTCCCCACCACAGGAATAAACATTTTTCTCCTTTCTGTCCCACAGCAGGAAGGATCCGTTTTGACGCCGCTGCCAAAACCTTCCCTATCCAGCAGGAAAACACCCAGGAAGGCTGTCCCAGCAGCCCAGGGCACTGTCTCTCAGCACCCTCAGGGCTCTGCCACATGAACTGTCCCCCTGAAGGTCTCGTATGCAGCAGAGATGGGTTTGGCTGGGGAAAAGGAAGCCCAGAGGAGCCCTGGTCCAGCTTGGCCCAGGGGGTGCAGGACACCAGCATAGGGGAGCAGGCTGGTGCTGTGCCCCACCTTGGCTTCCCTTGACCTGTTTTGGGGTGTGCTGAGCCCTGCAAGTGGGGCTTATCCCCCAGAGCCTGCTCTGTGCCTGCCTGAACATCAGAGGGTCAGGAAGACAACCGGAAAATGATGTTTTTTTAAGAGCATAGATCCCACCATGCCAGAGACCACTGCATAAACCTCATCTCCACAGAGCAGGTACTGAAAGCCTTCAGTAGGACCAAAGGAGACCTTTTATTTGTGTGCTCTGGGAGCATTGTCTGTGCCTGAGCAGCCAGAGAGCCCTGGCTCAGATATTTCTGCTCTCCAGCTCCCTCAACCTTCAAGAAACCTCTAAAACCCCACAGTATTTGCAGCCTCAACCCTACACGGGGCACCTCCTCACGCCCCTCCAGCACAGCAGAGACTCCCTGGCGCTTCGGCGCAGCCAGAATCTACAAAAAATACTCAAACCCTGGATCTGTGGATGAAATTCCGTGGAGAGCGTGTTCGACTCCCTCCTTTCCCAGGGATGCTGCTTGCCGTGCCCCCACTGTCCGTGTCCTACATCCTCTGCATTGTTCCTCCGGGCTGAGCTCGGAGGGGTTTGGGAGGAGGCAGTGGGGCAGGCACCTGTGTGCAGTGTTTGCTCCTGGCACCAGGCACAGGAGGCATTTTGCTCACGGGGACATTTTTGCTTCACAGGGGAAAACGAGACCTTTGCGTCAAGGAGGTTTCGGTTCCTCGCTCCCAGAGTTGAAACCCTCCTTGATCTGGGCATTAAATCCTGGTTTATATCAAAGCCTGAGGCAGGTCAGGAGCTGGTGGGACGCTGGGAGCTGATGTCATGGCCAGGTGTCCCTGGCCCACGCAGCGCCTGCCTTCAGATCCAGCCCTGGCATCCTGACCTGTTCCAGCGCCCCGTGCCCGGCAGCAGTGCCCAGGCCGGGGAGAGAAGGGATGGGAGGAATCAAAGTGCTGCTGTCTGTATTTCAGGACCCTCCCCTGCCCCGGGCTGAGGGCCTGAAGTTCGGCAGCCACGCTCAGGGCGAGGAAATAATTTAATTCTCCAGGAAAACCTGCTGTGATTTAGCCATTTCATGAACCTGCGGAGCTTTGAAATGCTTCCTGAGCGGGGACTTCTCATTGTGTTCCCAGTCTTTCTCCTCTGGAACGGCACATTTCCATTCCCAAAGTCCACGGTAATAAATGGATTATTAAAAAAAAATTTCATCTTTTCCCCTTCTGAATTCTAAATATTCCCAGACATGGCAGTCCATTCCCAAGTTCACTCCCACCTACTTCTTGCCATCTCCATGTTGGCACTGAAAGGATCTAATTCAGTAATTTAAAAAAAGGAGACTTTTCTGGAAAGGCGAGAATAACCCAAGAATCTCAGCAGCACCAAATTCCACCATCTCCCTCTTTTCCCTATGGATCACCAGGCTCCCAGCCCCTACCTGGCACATACAGAAACTTAACAAGAGATATTCCGACAAGAAATCCTACATAAAGGCAGAAATAAACGGAAATATTCTGTTATGCAACCCGCTGTCTGCTGGATTTAAATGACCTGGAATATTTAATTCTGTATTTCTTGTTCTAAAGGGCTTCCAGTTGCATTTTGTTACTGTATTTATTTGTATAGCATTAGATTTATTTAAAATAAGTAACTCAGGTTACTTATCAGCCTCATTATAAGACACAACCAATTCTTTTAAAAATTATTTTTCTCGTCAGTGCAAGGAAATTAGCGACATTTCCATAATTAAAATGAACAAAATCCACCTTTGAGCAATTTTACTGATGAATGTTTTCTCAGGTGCCATTAGTGTTATTTGCCGGACTAAATTCACATGACAGAATGCAACAAAAGAAGGGAAACAAGTCCAAAAAATGCAGCAACCAAACAGAAAACAGAATTAAATTTTTCTTTAAAGGATCAATCGCAGTTTCATGGAAAGGAAGAAAATCCCTGTGGCAGAGTCATGCGAGAGACAAAATTCCCATTGCACAAGGAAATAAAACCGCATCCTTTCACATCTGAACCAAGAGCCCATCGCCACAGAGCCGAAAATGGAGAAATTAAGAGTGGTGGGGAAGCCTCCATTTGCGCAAAGGGAAACCCAGGCATGGCCCTTTCAAAATAACCCCCAAACTTTTCATTGATTTCATTAATTACAGGTCAAATCTGAAGGAATTACGCTTCGACTCCACCATGCAGCCGTGGGCAGCTCCGCAGGGCGAGGGGTGAAAAGGAAGGAACACACGGCTCCCGTGGCTAATAATTAATGAATTCATTAATCAATCATAGGGAGAGGAAGGGCGAGGGGAGGAAGGAATCTTACCACCAAATTGGGTAACCGGCTAAGACCTTTGTGCCATTGAAGAGAAAAGACAGAATTAGTCCAAGCAGGTGGTAATCCATTAGTCCAGGCTGGTGCAAGGGGAAAAATCGCCGCGAAGTTTTCAGAAAAACATGAAGTGCCAAAATGAAGAATCCCCCTCCTCCCAGGAAAAAAAAATTTAAAAAATTAAAAAAAAAAAAAAAAAAGGGGAGGG
>VXBT01000636.1:23532-106338 GCA_013400235.1 Oriolus oriolus
AAAAAAAAAAAAAAAAAAAACACCCCCCCCCACCAAAAAAAAAAAAAAAAAAAAAAAAAAAAAAAAAAAAAAAAAAGGGGGAGGGGGGGCAAAAAGAGTGAAGCCAAGTCCCTCGTGGCTCGGGTGACTTTCTGGCTTGTCAGAAACACACCTCTCCAAGCCTTTCCCCCGTAGATCATCCAAAAGCGTCTATTAAAAAGTGCAGGGCTCGGGGATGTCAGCAGGCGGCCAATCAGACCGCATGGCCCAAGGTGAGGGATGAGGCTCAGCCCAGGGCTGTCAATCACCCTCTCCTCCCCCTCCACCCCACAACTTTGTTCCGAGCCCTCGCGGCCACGGACAAACCCTCTGTGCACCACACTCCACTGGGGCACTGGGATTTGGGGGGAGGATTTTTAATTTTCAGGGTTTTTTTTTTCAATTTTTTTTCCCCCCCAATTTCACTTGGAGCCCAGGATGTGCTGCCCCTGAATGCCAGGACTCGGCAAGGTAAGGATGAAGGGTGGCTGTGCTGAGGGGTGCCTGTGATCGAGCTTAATCTCACAGTGGGAGTGACACAGAACTTGTTCTTCAGATGGAGAGGGATGGGGGCAGCGAGGGGCAGAAGCCCCTCTGGGTGTGGTGGTGTGGGCAAAACTGGCGATAAAGTTGAAACGAAACCTGCAGTGCCCAGGTTTTCAGAGTGGGGGGGTGATGGATGGAGGGGGGAGCAGAGGCAGCCTGGGTTTCTACTGAGAAAAAAATGCCATGTCATGGTGAGAGGGGAGCAGGCAGATGGGGACGTGTCCCACGAATGGATTGCTTGTGAAGTGCATCTCTGGGTGCAGGAAGATGAATGTATTACCAAAACCCCACACATGTAACAACAACAACAAAAAAAAACCCTAATCACTTTCATGATTTGCAAATAGACCCAACAAAGATTTTCCTTAAAAATCCTTGTTATTGGGTAGGGAGCCTGTTGTAACTGGAGCTGCTGTGCAGTCGGAGGGGATGACTCGACAGAATGGGACAAAGAAATGGGGGAAGCCAAGAGTCGCTTTTGCTCCTAAAGCATCTCAGCAGCCACAGCTCTGTTCCTGCCCTGGGGCTGCCTGGGGTGGAACCACCTCGAGATCAGGTGCTTTAGGAGCAGCCAACAAATTGGTTCATTTCAGAGCCATGGCAGTAATGGAGATTCCAGGTCCTGTCTTGGGCAGCTCAATGCATCTCATGGTTTTGAAAGCTCCAGACCTTCTCCTGATCTTAAAGCTCTGGGCTCAAGTTCCTTGTTGCTGTTTGATTTCACACTGGCACAGGGTGCCCAGAGCAGCTGTGGCTGCCCCTGGATCCCTGGCAGTGCCCAAGGCCAGGCTGGACGGGGCTGGGAGCAGCCTGGGACAGTGGGAGGTGTCCCTGCCATGGCAGGGGTGGGATGAGATGAGCTTTAAGGTCCTTTCCAACCCAGACCTTTCCATGATCCCGTGATGCCCCTGCCCCTTGCTTCTGCCGCTCTTGGTTCCCAGTTCTCCCTGATTTTGGAGTGTTTGGATGCTGAGTTGGGCAGTGCTGCTCTCAGCAGTGGTGGTTGTGTCCTGGCCACCCACACCCAAGGGAGGACACTCAGCAGCCGCTCACACTTCCCCTCTCCATCCCTCTCTGCCTCTGCTGCAAGGACTGTGAGGCTGAATTTCTCCAGGCTGACTCCGATGGGTTTTCCAGCTGACTGTGACCCACCATAGATATTAAATATTCTTGTTCTCTTGTGGGATTTCGAATCCCAAAGGGGATGTTGGGTGTAGTCTGTCCTGGAGAATCTTCCTGGAACCCAGATGGGTTTTAGTGAACTCAACTGCCTGGGTCTAAGAAAGCAGCAATTGTCAAATGACATCCGGGGACACATGGATTTAATCTGCTCCAGCAAATTAAACGCTATCAAGAAATCTTCCCCAGATCTCGAAATTTACTGGCCATGTTTTTAACCATGAAGATGGACCCTGGTGCAGAGCTGGCCTGGCCAACTCACCCAGCCCTGAAGAGATTTTAGTCCCAGTTTGGGGTTCATGTGGGACAGGAACTATTCCTAATGGACCCTTAAGATGTGACCCACCTGTCCTGGAGCTTAAGGGAGTTTAGCAGGATGGATGAAGGTGCCCCTGTCTGTGTCATTCCAGGGCCAGGGAGTGGTCCAGGCACTCTTCCCTTACTGCCCAAAGCCATCCCCGGGCTGTGTGAAATGCACTGAGGTGCCTCAGAGCTGCTCTGGCCAAGGCTGAGCTGGAAGTGCTGCCCAGGTTTGTACTGGTGGATGTTTGGAAGCTGCACAAACAGAATAAGGATTAAAAGTACCAAGGGACAGAACTTCTGTCATTAAAATATCACTGCCAGAGGCAGCAAATGGAGAGCCTGAAGTGAGATGTCTCAGGTGATACTGCAGGTGGCTGAGCCCAGGGGAGAGGATAAAAAACTCACACACCCTAGAAATCCAGTTGGGGAAAGCCTCTGAAATCTGAATTGAACTCTTGGTTGGAGACCATCATCAAGGTCTTGGTGGACCTGGCAGTGCTGGGTTAATGGCCGAGCCTGATGATCTTTAGGGATTTTTCCAGCCTTAATGGTTCTATTATAGCTGAAATGTCCCTGTCCATCAGACACTGGGGAACTCAAAATGCTCTTTATCCACTTCTTGGTGCTGGGATTTATGTGGCCAATAACGAGCTACAAAGTGCTTCCTCTGCAGGAACCAGGAGGGAGAGTGACCCCAGACCCAAACTCAGGCTTTATTTGCTGTTGTGGTCGGGCAGGGATCTCCGTGTGCCTCGGGAAGGGCTGTGTGACAACAAGGGCAGAGACACAAAGCTCCCTCCCCTGTGCCCGCCCAGCACCGAAGGGACGTGGCCACGGGCAGGTTCTCAAAGCTGCACGGGGAAGGGTTGATCCCAAGCACACTGAGTTCATGGGAATGCTCTCCATGGCTCCGACAGGTGTCTGAGGAAGCTTCCAGAGTCGCTCATCCCCCCACTCCTTTAACTTCTCCATTCCACTGCTCTCTGTGCTCTGAACATCTCTTTGTCCCAGCTTCATAAGGAATTTGTGCTGTCCTCCCTTTTGTGAGGAGACTGTGTTTGGAGCGTGTCTGGGGTTGCTTTGGATTGGAGATCCTTGGGGCAGAAGGTCCTTCCTGCCCCTGACTACGGGAGACTCCTGGCTCCGAGTTTCTCCCAGAGAAATGAGCGGAAAAACGAGCAGAGGAACAACGCCGGTTCCCAGCTGTGTCTTTGGCTGCATCAGCCTCGATCCCCAAAGCCTTGGGATGGCAGGCACGGCTCCCCAGGGGGAGGACCTGTCTCCCAGGGAGGAAGACTCCATCGCCTGTGGAAGGGAACAGACTCACTTTGAGTCTTCTCCGCTGTGAAATGAAAATCCGATGCGTACATGCTAAAATTATCCCGGGCATATTTCATGCTAGCCTGAACAAATATTTATAAGTTCTACAGCAAACATTAATTTTAAATGTAATTTCTAAGAGCAAATGACAGTTACCCAAAAGAGCACAATTTCAAAATTTCACTCATAGATACCTCCTTGTGCTGCTGAGTGACAGTTTTATTAACTGAGGGGCTTTCCAGTCACATCGCTCTGTCTAGTTTGGCAATATTGACTCTCATAGCCCAGCTTCAATATGCCCAGAAATGAAAGGAATTGAGGAAGTCAGAGGTTTGGCTGCTCAAGAAAAGCCCTGCTGCCTTCACAATGCCAGCACAGAGGTCCCTGTGTGCTGTGGGACATTGTGGCACTGCAGACTCGGCCGCTGGAGGTGCTGAGGCATCCAGAGGGATCCTTTGGTTTATTCCAACAGCCCTCCAGCAAAGGAGCATTGTGATCCCACTGGAAACGTGCCTCTCCTCCCCCTTGGGCTCTAACCTTGCAACTCTGCCTTCTTTCAGTTTTTCTTCCTTTCTCCATCTGAACCTACGAGCAGGAAGAAACCGAGTGCCTGGGGAAGGTGATGGGACCGTGGAGCGTCCTGGATTTGTTCTTGGTGTGGATTTCAGTGTGTGGAGCCCTGAGGAGTGTGAGACTGCGGGAGCTCAGACCCCTCCTGCCCAAGCCACCCCATGGTCAGGGCGATGTGAAGAGGACGAGCCACATCTCAGAGCCAAGGGCAGGAGATGGATGATGGGGATGAGCTCCCAGAGAGGGTTCAGACCCCTTGGCTCAGAGTTTTGGGGCTGGCAGGGGGTGAACAAGGCCCATGGTGCAGCACTAAGCAATGGGAGGGGTCAGAGGGCTTCACCTGCAGGTCCACCCCAGGTCACAGGTGAAGGGTGGCATCAGTGGGTGGAATTTCACTTCAGGGCATGGCCAGGAGCAGGAAGTGGAGGTGGATCTCGTGGCCAGTGGTCTTTTAAGGGGTTTCGAGTCCTAAAACAAGCTGGGTTCGTTGGTTTGAAGACCTAAATTTTGGTCTTGGAGTCTAAAGTGGAGGTAAAATAGGACATTGGTACTCTGATGGCTCTAGTCATGAATCTCAAAGTAAATAATTACAGAAAATCTGTAAAGAGCTGAGGAAATCCTTCCTCAAAGCCTGAGGAACTGTCTGACTCCTTCCACCTTAAACTCCTGAAACCCTGAGTGTTTCTGGGGGCTCTGTTTGCTGCTGACATTAACATTCCCTCCAAACTTCCCCATTCCTCCATGTTCTTGGCCAAACCTCTCTCCTGGCCCCTCGCGTTCCCTCTGGCTCCTGCAGGCTCTGCTCCTCTGCTGTTCCTGGCTCTGCTCCTCGGGTGGGAACGCAGTGAGTTGGTGCCTCCTGGGCTCACCCAGGGGGTCCCACCTGGGCAGAGCCGTCCTGTGATAGCCCCTGGGCAGGGCGGCCTCGGGAGGGGCCTCGGGGCTCGTTCCTCCCTTCGGACAGGAACACTGCTCTGTGTTCCCTTGGATCTTCTCCCTCTGCTCCGCTGCTGCCCTCCCACATCCCCCGCTCCTGCTGGGATCCTCGCCCCCAGTTGGCCCCAGCACAGCCTCAGTGCCGCCTCCCAGCAAGCCCAGAGCAAGGGCAGGGTGGGCACAAGGCTGCCTTGCGCCTCTCCGTGCCCGCAGATGGTGTGTGGAGCTCGCAGGTGCCCACAGGAGAGCTGCCCACGGGGAAGAGCACCCACAGCTGCAGGAAAAGGGACCCTCCCCTGCTCAGCTGAGCTCCAGGATGCAGCTTCTACTTTATGGTTTTTCTCTGAAGTTTCCCTTTGCCAAAGATGTGGGTGCAAAGCAGAGGGAAGTCAGGCTTTAAAGGGAGGTCTGGTGGCTGTTGAGGGGATGGCAATAAAAACATCTGAGTTTAGCAAAACCCTTTGCCACTGCTTTTAGTCTTTTAGCAACGACTTTATGGCTCTTCTTTTCTGCAAACAGCCTTTACCTCACTCCATTTATTTGCAAACTGTTCTAAGCTGATGACATAGAATTCCTCCACTTGGGATATTTTTTGTCTTCCAGTGATGGCAGAAACTCTTTTCAACCAATTTCCTGCAATATCCCAGTCTTGTGGCCAAGGCACTGAGAGTTCTGGTTTGGTTTTTTTTTCCTTCAAAAAGAAAAACCAAAAGATATGTTTTTGTTTAAAATTTGATTTTCTTTAAAAACAAAAGATGCATTTTTATTAAAACCGAAAGGTTGCATTTTAAAACATCAGCAGAGTAACCTGCTGCAGTACCTGTTCTCAGATCCAAATCAAGGAACTTGTGTCGTGTTTGCAATTTTCCCAAGAGCTCCTCACACGATTTTGCTGGCCCAGGTTCTTTATCTGCCCCTGGATTTCCTTCTTGTAAACCTGGGGAATTCACATTTTCGGTGTGTATCCCATCAGCTCCTCCAGGAGGGAGCTGTGTCCCGCTCCGTGCAGCCCTGAGCTGGAACATCAAGGGACAGCCATGAATCACAGGCTTGATAAATACTGAGCAGATGAACAGAGGAGCAGGACTGGAATCCCAGATTTCGTATTTGAAGAGCAGAAGGAGGGTAAATGGTGCTGCACGAGGTTCAGTTGTTCTCCTCCTTTCTAGTCACAAATGTGCTGCTCTGTGGCCAGGGGATCACAGGAAATGGGTGAAGTGGAAGTGCTGGCTCCTCCAGCACGGCCTGAAATCCTCCAAGGATGCTTCACCTCCGTGCCTGGGTGCCCCTGAACTGCAGCAGTCACAGGCTGTCCATAAAAACATCTTTCTTCCGCTGTCACCTCCTTCAATTCCTTCTGCACCTCACACTTCAAACTCCATCAGATTTTCAGATCTTTATTTTGCCAGGGAGATGTTCCGAAAAAAAAGAAATCCCCTGATGAAGGCCTGACACGTGGGTTTTAGTGGCTATGGCAACGTGGAGCACAGAGAGGGAGCAACGAAACCCATCCCGAACCTCGGCCAGTACAAGGAGTTCATTATGTTGGACTGGCACAGATTTGCCTGAAATAGGGCTGGCATCATGTGGGGTCACTGCTCTGGGCTTACAGAGCTCGGGACGCAGCTTTAAAGTGTTCCCTGCTCACCTTCTGCTCTTCTGTCCATGCCACCCCTGCTCCGAGCCATCCCCACTCTCTTCTGAAGTGAAGGAAAATCCAAGTCTGGTCCAGTAGGACACTTTTCCCATCAGCTCTTAGTGGGAAAGTTATTTCCAGATGCCTTTTAGGGCTCTGTTCAGTCCTCACCTGAGCCACTTAGGGTGGTCTCAGGCCTGTGGGAAAGGTCTCAGAAGGTTTTCTGGCACAAAGATGTGATTTTTTCATCAGTTGGAAGCATCAGCTGGGGATACAGGGGAGGTGTGAGTGGGATGGGCAGAGCCCCGGCTGTGAAGGGTCTGTGGGTGAGTGGCAGGAAGCAGGGCTGGGTGAGGGTGGGTGAGGACGTGCCAGAGGTGTGGAAGGTCTGGCTGGTGGGGGAGCAGCCTCAGGAATCTCCTGGGAGCAGCTCCATCACACAAAGCACTGCAGGGCCAGTTCGTGCTGTCCCTCGGGAGCTGGAAGTGAAGGGAAGTTTTCACCTCGTGTTTGGGGCAGCCTGGATCCATGGGAGAGGCTGAGCTGCCTCTCAGGGCTGCAGTAAATCTGGCTAATTGGACAAGCTGAGCACATGAAGAAACGACGCCCCAGGTCCTGGGCTTGTTGAAGGCAGCTCTGTCTACCTTGACATCTGCAGGAATGCATCCCAGGGATGGGGGAGGGATGGAGAGCAGAGGGAGCAGAGTCATTCCTCCCCTTCCTTCTCTCCTTCCCCAGGACTCCAGCCCAGCAGTATCCTGGAGATCGCTAAAAGAACGAGACCAGCTATTTTTTGCTGCAGGCTGTGATTTTCCACGATGTTGTAGCTGGAAATCGTGGGGCCCTCTGATGTGGGTGAGTGCCTGTGCTGCTGAGGGAAAGGAGCTTCACGGATTTCCACCAGTGCTGTGCTTGCCCTGGGCTGTGCCTGGGTCTGAGTGCCCTGGAGCACTCTGAGGATTGGAGCCCTTCTTGCTGGGCCCTGCCCTGCCCTGCCCTGGCTGCTGTGCCCACGGGAAATGTTTCCATCTGCAATCACAGGATGAGACTCAAAGAATGTCCTGAGCTGGACAGGACCCCCAGGATCACTCAGTCCCACCCTGGCCCTGCCCAGACACCCCAACAACCCCACCCTGGGCACCCCTGGCAGCGGTGCCCAAACACTCCTGGAGCTCTGGCAGCCGCGGGGCCGGGGCCGGGACCATTCCCTGGGGAGCCTGGGCAGTGCCCAGCACCCTCTGGGGGAGGAACCTTTCCCTGAGCTCCATCCCAAATCCCCCTGGCCCAGCTCCAGCCGTTCCCTGGGTGCTGTCCCTGCTCACAGGGAGTAGAGATGCAGCCTCACTCCCCAGAGCCCAGATCTGCTCCCCCCCAGCCCTGGCCATGCCCCTGGGGAGCTGGCACAGCCTGGCACAGGCAGCCCAGCACGGGAGCAGCTCTAACCCACGGGGTTTGCTTTTTTCCCTGGCTCCAAGCTGCCGCTCTCCTCACGCCACCGGTGCTGCCAGGGAGGGGTGGGTGGCACAGATCTCAGATCTCACCTCCTGGGCTGTCCCCTGCTCTCACAGAGGGTGGGAGGTGCTGGACCTGGCGCTGCTGTGCTTGCCCGAGGGCAGGGGCTCTGCAGGGCCCCAGCAGCCCCCTCTGTGCCCGAGCAGGATGGAGGTGCCAGGGCTGGACTGCCCCACGCCCCTCCTGGCACAGCCCAGCCCGAAGGGCCCAGAGAGTGCCCAGTTTTGCCTGAGCACTCCGAGGATTTTGGGCTGAACTGGAAGAAGCTGAAATCCCGGGTGGGGACAAAGCGGGACAGGAAAAATATCCTGATGGGCAGCTGGGCTGGGCTTTACTGAGCTGGGGCTGAGTTTGGACTGGGCTTTGCTGGGCTGGGGCTGAGCTTTGCTGGTGCAGGGGGTGAGAAAAGGCGAGGGCAGCTGGCTGGAGGCGGGCAGGAGGTCTGGAGCGGGGCCTGCGGAGCAGCCTGGTGGGGATTCAGTCCGGGAAGTTTTAATGACACAACAACAACAACAACAAAAGAGGAAAGAGGGGAAAGGAAGAAAAGGCTCCTGCAGGGCTGGTTGCCACGGAGACCCCAAGGAAGTTTGAACCAGTCCTGCTCTTTTCACAGCCGCCTTTGAGCCAAGGAGGGAATTATGGCTGGCGATAAAAGGGGACATGTGGCCCTTTGCTCACAGGGACCGGCCTCTGCAGTTATGAGACTTCAGCTCATTTTCTCTCTTGTCCCCTCCTGCAATTATACATTCGGATCTCAGAAAGAAAAAAAAGGGGGGGGGGGGAAAATCTAGGACAAGTTGTGCATCCTTTGCCCCGGGAACCCATCCCCACAGGGCAGACCGCTGCCTCTTCCAGCCCATTCTTCCCCCAGCACAGCCCTCCTCCCCCGGCTCCTCTGCACTCAGGGAATGTTTCTGTGTCCAGAGCTGGCAATCAGCTCACGCTGTCTGTCCTCACACCAGCCCCAGCAGCCAAACAGCCTCCACGAGGAGGGAGCTGAAGGCCTCTTCCAGGGAAGCTGGACACAGTTCTCCTGCTCGTCACAGCTCTTGGGTTCTCCAGAGGGGTCTGGCTGACCAAGTGCCAGCAAGCGAAGTGAAAGGGAGAAATTCAGCTCTGTGCTGCCTCCCCCGATTTCTCCAGCCACAGTTGGATAACTCAAGCCCCAAAATTGTGTCGTAGAGCTCAGATTGTGCTCTTGGGTCTTCCTCGCCTCGGGGTCAGAGCTGGGGGCTCGCACTCGCAGCGGATGTGGGGCAGGGAGCCCTGCTCAGGCCCAGGGGGTGTCACACATGGGGGACAAACAGGCAGAGGGAAGGACGAGGTGCCAGGGAAATGAGTCTCCTGCAGGTGTAGGACAGTGCTGGGAGCACTGCACAGCTGGGTCAGCAGAACCCAGTTCTCCTTTTTCATGGATCATGGGGGTTTTTGGGTTTTCAGGTCTTCCTGGACCTTTGGTGCTGGGAGGGTTGTGGTGAGCTGAGAGAGCCCAGCTGGGACATGGGGTGGTGACTGGGGCTGGGACCTGCCCCCCTCCCTGCCCTTAGGACTCGGCTCCAGAGCCCCTTTCCCTCTCCTGTGCTGAGCTCAGGGGTTGGATGCTGTGACCAGAATGTGGCAGAGGGACAGAGGGGGAGGCCAGGCCAGGGACCTGCTCTGGCTCTCACTTTCTGGAGAAAGTCTGGCTGGAGGGTCTGAGTGCCCATGTGGGGTGTGACTGTGCAGATCTCAGTTTGCTCCCATCAGCTTCTTGAGTTTGTTTTAAAACCCAGAGCTGTGTTTGAAGGGATCTCATTGCCCAGAGGCTCTGTGGGGTCTCCATCCTTGCAGGTCCTGGACACTCGGGCAGAACAAACCATGGGAACCTTCCAGCCTTAGTCCTGCTTTGCTGGATTAGAGACCTCCAAAGGCTCCTTCCCACCAGCACCTCTATGAGAAGAAGATGCTGTATTGCTTTTTAAAGTTGATTTAGTCCAGTTTTTGTGTGTGATAATAACACAAAACACTGAAATAGCCCAGAACACCTTCAGAGGAATCCTCCCAGCGCTGGCTGCAAAGCCGGGATCCCGCTGCCTCCTCCTCCCGGGCTCCATGCAGAGGGCAAGGCAGTGACACTGTGCACGGGGCAGGCAGAGTCACCCCACTGAAAAGCTGTCCTGAACGTGGGCACAGCCCTGGGATCCCAGCAGGAGCACAGACACGGACCTTGCCTGCTCAGCAGGAGCTGAGCGATGCCCGACAGCCGCCCCGTTCCCAGCAGAGAACCTCTCTGCTCAGGAACAACTGACCTTTAATGAAGGCAGGTTAATATCTCTAAATGAAGAGCAGCTGCATCAATTGACACTCACATGGACAAGTGTTTGCAGACAGGTTGTTGCTGCCTTTGACAGAATTTAGTGTTCCGGGCAGCTGGATCTCCGGTTCCCACTGTGCTCCCTGGACACACAGCCCTGCATCCCACCCTGCTCCCACCCAAACTGCCCTAATTCCTCAGCTCCTGCCACAGTCCTGCTTTGCAGAGCTGCTGATCATTTCCAGGCTCCGTGCTTGGCACTTCTGCAGGGCTTTGCCTGCTGCCTTGAGACAAAAATAAAAGGAACTTGCACCCCTCAGAGTGTCTGAGCGTCGTCCTTCCTGTCATGTAGCTCGACAAACGTGCCACCCTTGGGGGACCCATTGCAGGGGGAAGCTGGAACTTCACAGAGCTAAAAAGATACCAGAGCTTCACTTCTGATCCCTGTAAATCCACTTCTGTTCCATAAGAAGGCAAAAAAGCCAACTGGAGCATGCCCAGTCAGTGTGGTCCTCTCTGTGCCCATCCCAGTGTTCCCAGTGCAGAGAGAAGAGAGGGCTCCTCAGGTGAGGGATCCTCAGGCTCTCCCTGGTCACTGCTCTGGCTTAAACTTCTCTGTCTCTGTGTCATCCCAGCCCCATGTTCCCCGCTGGGATTACCTTGGTGTCCTGTTTGTGGGGCTGAGTGGTGAATCATGGCTGTAAAAATAACCTTTATTGGGGGGAAATATCTATTTACATCAGTGCCACCTTTATCTACTGCTCCATTTGTTTTATTATCACATTTTTGATGGAAAACGTGCTCAGGGGTGAGAGTTTCTGTGTGTTGGAGCAGGATCCCTGTCTCTGTGATCTCGAGAGTGTGTGTTTGTGATTCAGAACTGGCATGGGCAGCACCCTGTGTCCTGCTCACGCTTTTGCAACCGGTGGCTGACTCTCAATCACCTGAGTTTCTCAAAGACCATCTTCATTTGACAGGAAGACTCTTAAAACGCGGTGAGGGGGGTTCAGTCCCTTCTGCTGCGCTGCAGAGCAGCTGCCTCCCACGCGAGCTCCCTGGCCCAGGGAATGAGCTCGGCTGGAGGGGAGCTCAGAGAGTGGGACACAAGTGCCATCCAGTGGGCCTGTGACAGCTGCCCGGGCACCACAGAGTCACAGGGGCTTGGGTGGGAAGGGACCCCACAGGCCACCCCATCCCACCCCTGCCAGGGGCAGGGACACCTCCCACTGTCCCAGGCTGCTCCAAGCCGCGTCCAGCCTGGCCTTGGGCAGTGCCAGGGATCCAGGGGCAGCCACAGCTGCTCTGGGCAGCCGGCTCTGTGTCCATCTGGGGAGTGGGTTGAAGCCCGGGGTCACTGATTCTCCCCTGGTCCCCCCACGGACAAACCCGGGCTGTCCAGCAGAGCACAGGCACGGGTTCTGTCCCCAGAAACGCCTCCCCCAAGGCCTTGGGGTCCCGGCAGTGCCATCACTGGGGTGTCCCAGCTCTGGGGATGCAGGACAGTCAGGCTGGGAGAACCTCAAGGACAAGCCCAGGGCATCCCGCCTCCCGCAGCTCTGCGGGGTGGGAGCGCTCCGGGTGCCGGCGCAGCAGAACCCGAGCCCCCGCCAGGCGTGAGCCCGGCGTCCCTGCGGGTGAGGGGGTCCCCGGGAGCAGAGCCCCCTCCCCGCGGGGGCTCAGGGTGCCTCGGGCAGGAAAGGGTGATGAGGTGAGGCGGGAGGGCCGGGAAGAGCAGCCAGCCCGTTTCCCCGGCGCTGGGAAGGATTTCTGCGGGAGCGGCCGGCGATGCTCGGGGGCACAGTACCATCTGCTGGCAGCGCCGCGGCAGCGGGGCCGGGGCCGGCTCTGGGCTCCACCCGCAGTCACAGCAGGACTCGGTTCGCTGTTAATTCAGGCCAATTTAACACCTTTCCGCTGCAAATTTAGACTTCATATTCGAGGCATCCCTGCGAGGGGGAGATTGCCCTCTCGGACAGTCGGAGTGGCAAATTCAGGCTGTGATGTTTTTCCGTCTGCAGAAGGAAGGAAATAAAATCCCCAAACAGAGCCCACTTCACCAAATTCGTGTGGAAGGTTTATAATAATGTTCTCGGTTTCTTACTAATATGTACCTCAAATATTAATGTCTTCAGCCTCTAACGTCTTCTTAAGTGGGTGTGCATTCCATCAGCACTCCCTGCCTTCCCTCTCAGCCCCAATTTATTCCTGTTCTGTCCTTTCCTATTCCTCCCAGCACCGTGCTTCGCCTCTGAGTCTCCCAGGCTCTACCCCACTTCCATTTATTTGCCGAAGCAACAGCAGATGATCGATTTGAGGCTGTTTGTAGTTCATTCCTGCTCTCAGAACCCTCCAGTCTGGCATCCACATCCACTTTGTTTCCTCTTAATCACTGCCCTGCTCCTGAGCGTGGCTGTTTGTCCTCTCCGTGGCACAGAGCGGTGTCTGGAGGGTGCAGCTCAGTGAGGAGGAAGCTCAGAGCACGTAGCCGCTGGCCCACACGCTGTGGCCAGGAAACTGTGGTTGGCAGCAAACCCAGAGGACTCAAAACACGGCTCCTGAAAGCGTTTGTTAAGTGACGTGGGCTCAGAAATGATCCAGGCCCTGGTCCCACTCTTGGAATGGGGCCCCGCTGGTTGAGGATGGGTAAGGGGCAGGACGGGCCCTGCCCAGCTGCACTCCCCGGGTTTTGTTCTCCTAAACCCCACTCATCTGCCAAGATGCACCTGACTGAGGAGGGGTGTGTTCAGTGCTCTGGAGATCACGATTTGTTCTCCCTGCAGAGCCATCAGCGCGTCCCAGGGCAGCGCCTGGAGCTGCAGGCCCCGCCGGAAAGGGGAGAGGACCCATCTGGAGACCCTGGGGCTGAGCTGGAGGCACTTTGGGTGAGCTCAGCTCGTGAGGGCCTGGCTGGCAGTGCAGGGCTCAGGCTGAGGGGGTTCTCATGCCCAGTCCCTGCTGTGGCTCAGGGTTTGGCCACCAGGACACTTTTGGGACACGATGTCCTCAGGGGAGCTTGGGTCCCAGCCCGGCACGGGCAGGAGGAGGGGGCTGCTCCCCACATCTCCTCTGCCAAAGGCTGGGTATCCACCCAAACAGCCCACCTGGAACCATCTGGGGGCCCACAGAGCTCCCATGGACTGGTTCAGATCACTGATTATGCAGAATTATGCAGAATGTGGTGTCAAACAGTGGTCAGGACTGCAGCTGGGAGCAGAGGCGATGAAGAGAGGAGGGGGAGAGTGGCAGCACTGAGCTCTTAGACTGGCTCAGTTTGTCACTGATTTCCTTCTTGCAGCCCAGCAGCTCCACATGGACTGACTGAGCTCTAATTATGATCAACAGTCCCTCTCCATCGAGCCAAGAGATCTCCTTGGAGGCCTCTCTGAGCTGCTGGCCTTTTCCTCGGAGCCCAGCAAGACCGACCAGGATGGGGGAGCTCCTCTCTGCTCTCCTGTTTTCTCTAGGGTGCAAGGACTATCCTGGCCCTGCTCCTCAATCCTGTCCTGAGCAGTCACAGCGTGGCTTGGGTTGGGAGGAACATTTAAAGACCATCTATTTTCAACCTCCTGCAATGGGCAGGGTCATCTTCAACAAAGGGAGGGTGCTCCAACCCTCATCTGACCTGGCCTCGGACACTTCCAGCGATGGGGCAGCCACAGCTTCTCTGGGCAGCCTGTGCCAGGGCCTCACCTACCTTATTTTTTTCTTTTTATCTGGTCTGAATGCACCTTCTTTTGTTTTAAACCCATCACCCCTTGTCTGATCACGACAGGCCCTGCTGAGAGATGCAGCTCTGCAGTCTCTGCTGTCCCCTCATTTTGGCTCTCCATCACAGCACCAGAGAACGGTTTGGGTTGAAGGGAGCCTTGAAGGTCATCAAGTTCCAGCCCCACGCTGTGGGCAGGGACCTGTCCATGCCTCACTGTCAGGCTGCAGCCTCACCAGCCTTCCTGGGTGGCCCAAGACACCTTTTTATCAGGACAAGTGCCACCACCACGGCTGACTCCAAAATATCCTGGGGAACATCTGATCCCTCCACCTCCCTGTCCTGCCTTGCTGCACAGGCTGCCTTTCACTGCCAGGGGAAGCGGGAAATCCAGGATTTCAATTTCTGTCAGGTCCTGACTGGGTTTAGGTTGGAACCCGCCCTGTGGTGTGGTACAGGTGGGTGTGTTCCCAGTGCAGCTCATGGCACCTCTCAGCTTTTGTTTTTGGTGAGAAGCAGACCCTGGGCAACGTGTGCAGACTCTGAGTCTCGGACTTCAGGTCCTCTGGAGACTCCTGATGCTCCTCCTTTCATCTCTGTCCACCTCACCTGAGGGCCCTGGGACTGCCCAGCAGTGTCCCCTGCCCTGGCTGAGCTGCTCCCCATGGCACAAACAGGAACATGGGGCTACTTCCTAGCCCTGCTGCAGACTGTGGATCCAACCCTGACCAGACACAGCCACACCAGGAAATCCCCATCAGGCTCTTGGATGCTGTCAGGGAGCAATGGGCTTTTCCAGAGGAGTCTCATCATGTTCCTTCTGCCTTTCATCTTCCCGAGGTTTGCGTGTTTCTGATCTGTGACATGTCCCCTGCTTTCATTTTCGCCACCTTTGTAATTTGATTTTTCTTTTGATCTGTTTCACAATTTCCCCAATTTTCTGTTTAGATTTTGAAATTTGGCTCCTGCCCAGCAGCAACACTGTGCAAAAGCAGATTCCTCGGGAAAATCACAGGAACAGAATGTGCACGTAACGAGACTTCTCCTGAAAAATTTCCCCAGACAGCAAGAATTTGCAGCTCGGGGACTTCCCCAGCCCAAGGTAGTGTTGATGGCTTCAGTAACAGCGGGGGTTTTTCCTTCCATAAATCTGCATGGTTTCTCCTTAAGCTGCATGTGGACATTTGGCTTCTGTGACTTGGTGTCACCTGCAGTCCCAGAGCTCCTGGTGACAATGTCCTGGCTGTGTGAGGGACGGCACCCAGTGGGGGGGTTTATGTAAAATGCCACCAGTTGGCTTAACTTGGTGTCACAATAATGATAAATTCCTGTCTGCTCTCTATCAGAGTGAGAGGTCTGGACGAGCTCTGTTGTTCCTGCTCTGTTGTCTCTCATGCAGACGGAGGGATCCCAACCCTGCAGCTCCTTCTCCAGATCTCTGACCCTGCTGCTGACTCTCCACACCTTTCCCTGTTCCATGGCACCCCTGGATGAGGTGGGAGGGGGCCTGACCCGTGCCTGGATCTCCGCTAAAGCACCATGAAATCAGGCTGCTCACAGGCAACAGCTGCTGCTCCTTGCCCTTCCCGCTGGGATGAGCTGAGGAAAACTCATCCAGGTACGGGGTCACTGAGTGCTGCTGAAGCTGCTTGGGTGGTGGAGAAGCTGCAGTGCTCCAGAACATCCCCTGTGATGAGCTGGGGGTGGATTCCCTCATCAGCCTGAGCTGGTGGAATGAGCACCACTGTCACAGGGCAATGCAGCCCAGAGGGGCACGGGAGGGGGAATCTGCCTCGTGTCTGCGATGGGAATGTGGACATCTGAGCTAATTCATCATCTCTCTATGGACAACAAGTTTCCAGTATACAACAAGGGCTTAATTAAGCACAGCCTTCTATAAAAATATCATCTCAAACCTCTCCTGGGTGGCCACCAAGGAGAACAGGACATCAGGAGACCAAAATATGAAAAATAGAGGGAATATCTGCCCTTGTGTTCTCCTCATTGCCAGTGAGCCCCAGGGGAACCAGGGCGGGTGCTGGGAGCTGTGGTGAAGGGAACCAAAGGCACTGAGTGATGGGATGGCTGAAGGGGGGCTGGGGCTCCTAAGCTGGGGTCTCTCAAAAGGATGAATGCGATTCTTACCTGGGCTGGTTGTAATTCCTGACAGCCATGGAAGGGATTCTCCCAGCCTGGGCACTCCAGGCACACTCAGGGCACCCCATGGCCTGGGGCAGTCCAGGTGTGTCTCTCACACTGCTGGGAGAGAGAAGGAGCTCAGCAGAAGCAAGAGGATTGTGCCAGTTTGGGCCAAATTTGGAGGAAAATATCCTCTGATAGAAGGCAATTACAGCTGCCCCTCCCCCACCAGGTTCGGGAAAGAAATATTCCCAGAGGAAAGGGAAGAAAAAACCAATTTTATTTAACAAACACACAGGAAAAAAAGGAATAATAATGCCAAAGAATAAAATCCCTCGCTGTGGAGAGAAAACCTGGAAGATTTTTTAAATCCTGCTGTGGGTGCGGTCTCTCTCCTCCGCGGAGCTGGGTCGGCGTGGGGCCCCCCGCCCCAGACTGGGGTAAGGTCTCCCAGTAAGGTTGTGATGTTCTGATGTTCTGAACAAGTCCAGAAGAGAAGAAGAAGCAACCAAAGTCCCAGGAAAATAAAGTTTAACTCTCTGTCTCTCTCTCTGAAGAAACAGAGCCGAAAAAGCCAGAAGCAGGGTGCCTCCTCCCCGCTCCGCTCCCTGCAGAAGCACCCCGAGATAGCAGTGTCCTTGGAGCACAGAACTGCTTTGAAAAAAGTTCATCTGGCTTTTTTTTTCTCTTGCATCTGGTTTTGAAGNCTTTTTTTTTGTCTTGCATCTGGTTTTGAAGGCACAGAAAGGCACAGGATTCATATCTGGGCGATATGGGATACAACACCATAAAGTCACCCCCAAGACAAAGATCGTGTCCTGGCCAGAGGTGCCTCAGGAGAAGTGTTTGGGATCAGGCAATGCCATGGGACACCCCAGACTCCGAGGGTGTTGGGATACCCGGGAATCCCTCAGGCCTTGCTCCTGATTTTTGGCTTTTGTTGCCCTGTGTGGTGCCTGTGAAGGGCAGTGCCCGGGCAGGGCTGCTGG
The DNA here is from genome assembly GCA_013400235.1 of Oriolus oriolus. NCBI lineage: Eukaryota > Metazoa > Chordata > Aves > Passeriformes > Corvidae > Oriolus > Oriolus oriolus. The sequence continues at coordinate 40,680 of VXBT01000636.1, forward strand.
CACGAGCTGCAGGGGCAGGAAGGAGATTATGAATTACTGCACAAGATGTGACCTGTCCCTTGGGATGGACAAACTTCTACGAGCATGACAGAAGTGTGGAATGTTGCTTGGTTCTTGGGGATGGGACCTGTCAGCTCTGTGCTCCACGGGAGCCAAAAGAAAACTGCATCTGAATGAGAGGGGGCGGCTGGGTGGTGGTGCCACTTCCCCGTCACCTCCTCCTCTCTGGGGTCTCGCTGGGCAGTCCCTGAGAAAGGGGTTGGAAAGCCTTTTGCTGCCCATCCCAAAGCCTTCTTCTCCTGAGATTCCCTTCTCAGGGGCTTTTGTTCTGTGGGCTGTACAAACCCTGGTGATTCCATGGGGCCCTGGACGCCCTCTCTGGAGTGTGGGACCTGCTGCCAGGCTCTCTGAACCAATTTACAGCTCAGATGAGGAGAGGGTGGGTTTTGCAAAGTCCTGGGTGGGAAAATGTGAGTATTGTGCCCACTACATTTAATGAGTACCTGAGTATCAGAAATTCCTGTGAAGTCAAATCCAGCATAACAGAAACATTGAGTGGGAAATTTTGTTGGATTTGCATGAATCCCATAAAATGCCTTTTCTCCAAAGAAATATTTGCCTCTTTGTGGTGGATCAAATGAAGCCAGGTGGCAGCTGAAACTGGATTAAAATGTCCTTGAAATGCCTTGGATAAAACCCTATGTGAACTGTAGGTGTGAAATCACTGCTGGTACAGGTGCCTGCCCAGATGGCCACGGGACAGAGAAGAGAACAGCAAGCAGCTGGCTCAGAAATTATCTGCTTTAGAAGAAACGTGGCCATTGTGCCTTGGGAAATGCCCCTAAAACTGCTTTCAAACCAGCACAGATCAAATCAGCTCTGAAATAAAATAACTGAACAGGAGAGGCATCTCCAGTGACAAGCCCTGGAGGATGGCCTCAGGATCTGGGACACAGGAACTTGCCAGGACAGAAGACAACTGTTCTTCCTCCAGGCTCTCATGGGTTTTGCTGGCCTGGGAGCTCCATGGCACAGCCTGAGCCTTGGCCTTGCGCTGGGCAGTGGAACAGCGAGAGCAGCCTCCCGCATTTGGGGGTGCCCCTCAGGTGCTCAGGTTCTCAGGTGCTCCTGCTGCCTTCCTATTTTCACCAGTTTGCCTCTCCCCTGATGTTTTTGCAGCCTTGTTCTCCAAAGCCCTCAGCCCTGCCTCTGGCAAAGCCTTTTCCCTTGGTGCTGTTGGAACAGGGCCCCGAGCCAGCACAGAGCCGCTCACACTCCTGCTCTCGGACCTGCTTCGTGCCCAGCTCCACCACCTTGTCCTCCTCCAGCTCTGCCTGGTGTCTCTCCTGACACCTTCTTTTCTCCAGACACCAGCTCATCTTCTCTTCATCCTCCTTCTGACCCAGCTCTTCACTGGCCAGCCGAACTCCTGAGGTTCACTGGATTTCCCCAAGAGCAGCTCCAGGACTGTGCCCCTCCCTCCTCTCTGGGGCACCTGCCCTCCCACTCTGGGCTGTCTCACACCTCGTGCCAGGCAGGAATTAGGGGGCCAGGCCCTGCTACAGCAGGTGCCCAATAACCTGAGAAGGAAGAGAGGTCTGGGGACAAGAAGAGCACTCACATTGTGCCCCACACTGTCCCTTGGACACCTCCTGCCGTGGACTCGTCTCCATTGTCCTGCCATGAGGAGAAGAGCAGAAGGCACAGCCAGGGCTGTCCTTCCTTAGCCCAGCACCTCTCCCAAGCTGCCCTTTGCTGGCAGAAGGAACCAGGACCGAGAAGGGCAGGTCACAGACCCCCTCCATGGCCTCAGGGTGTGCTCAGCTTGCCCAGCAGCTCAGCCCCTTCCGCTGGCAGCTCTTCAGTGCAGACATTTCCTCATGGGCCCTGATGGGCACAGCCAGCCCCAGCTGGAACACCAGGGAGCGTGGCTGCTCCCCCACCTGCCCTACAGCTCCCACCTCCCCCCAGACACTTCCACAGCGTTTGGAATTCCCTCCCTCACGCCAGCCAGAAGGGAAAACGTGTCTTGCCAACCACCACTGTTCAGTATAAACAGATACTGCCAGAGACATGAAACTGGATGGGAAGGCACCTTCCTCACATCAGAGACACTTCCCAGGAGGCACCAGAGAGGTGTCTGGGCCCTCTGCCCCACCCTGCTGAGCTGCCTGCCTCAGCAGCCCCCCATGAGCTGCTTGCTCTGCCCTTGGAATTCCCTGTGTGGGACTGAAGGGGTCAGACATCAGCACAGGATTGTCCTCTGTGGGCACTTCACCTCCTGGGCCCTGGCCAGTCCCCTCCACGCTTCCTCAGCAGGTCTGGGTGGAGCTGCACAGTCCTGCGGGGTCCGGTGCTCCTTCCTTCCTCTGCGAGGCTTCGTGGCTCTCCTGGGGATCTGCCCCTGTGAGCTGGGCAGAGCAGGACTGGACTTCCAAGAATTTCCAGAACTACTGGAAGCCCCTCACCTGCCACAGCTCTGCCCAGGAGCCACCACCCCTCCCATTCCCTCTGGTCCCTTGGCAGAGGTGCTGTGGGAGCTCTGCCCTGCCCCGCAGGGCTCCCTTCCCCAGGCCGGCTGGGAAAACACCTCCAGGCAGCTCCCTGGCACACGGAGGTGCTGAGCACCCACCAGGGGCTTAAGGCAGTCACAGCCTGCCCCAGAGTCTGGGAAAAGGGACCTGGGGTGCTCTAGAACCCAAAGGACTGGGACTGGGGTGCACCAGAGCATGTGGATCTGGGGAGCAAGTCCCAGCAGAAGGGCAGGGGCGGCACTGTGACTGTCCTTGCCAAAGACATCAAGGCCTCGATATGGCACTGGGGACCATGCCATGGTGCTCTCCACCAGGAGTGGTTCCACTCTCAGAGCTGGGGGCAGGGGGCTGCCCTCTTCCTGAGCTGCTCCTGGGATCTGGCTGGGGACATCCTGGCACCGTGGCTGAAAAATATCCCCAGATGTACAAATACATTCCCTGAGGTGCTCTCAGAAATTGTCCCTAACTCCTTGGTCCCCAGGCTTGTATCCTCTGCATTATGCTGTGGTAGCAAGAAGTGAGTCAAAAACTGAGAGGGTTATCAAAAGCAACCCCCTCTCCCAGTCATTCCCATACAATTTGCTAGAAAATGTGGATGTTTCATCCCTGGAAGTGTCCAAGGCCAGGTTGGACAGGGCTTGGAGCAACCTGGGATAGTGGAAGGTGTCCCTGCCCAGGGCAGGGGGGTGGATAATGAGCTGGTCTGTAAGGTCCCTTCCAACCCAAACCATTCTGTGATCCTTTGGAAAATGGCATCAAAAGTGTTTCTGTGCAAACACCTCTGAACAGGGGTGACAAAATCAGCAAATCTCTGTCTCACCTGATGAGCCCTGCCAAGAGCAGGAAAGGAGGAGAGCTTTTCAGAGGGGCAGGGAGATGGAACTTTGCTGCTCCTTGAGTATCTGGGCAACAAGGCTGAGCTGAGGCTGCAGCTGAGCAGTTCACGGGGAGTCAGCAGGGTCCTGGGACAGCACTGGGTGTTGGGGAGCTCTGAGAGGGCTGAGACGGTTACACCACCCTTCTTCACCCCATTTTTCACGGTATCTGATACTCCCATCTCACCCCCTTCATGAAGCCACAGGCCTCTGTGACACTCAGCCACGCACCTTCCTCTGCTTCCCTTCCCAAGGCACGGCCCTGCTCAGCCTCTGTGCCACCAGGGCCTGGGGGCACAGCCCAGCGCAGGACAGGGCACGGGAGGAGAGCAGGGCTTCCTCTTCCTGCTGCAGTAGGGCTGGTGTGAGATGGTGACAGTTCCTGTCGTCCCTACTGACCTCAATCCCTCTCCTAAAATCACCAGTCCCTGCCAGCCCACCTCTGCCAGCCAGGCAGGGACAGGGCTGAGGGATGCTCTGCCCCGGGGAAGGGCCAGAATGGAAACAGAAAGGACGAGCCCAGGCACAGACTGGAGAACAGCACTGGTCCCAGCAGCAGAGAACAGATCTTTATGTGCTGAGACACCCGAGGATCCTGCTGGCATTCTTTGGGAGGTGCTGGGTGTCTCAGCCTGGCCCACACCTCTGTGCTGTTTGCAGAGCCCCTGCCGGATGCGCGGCGTCTGGAGGAGGGTGGGACGAGCAGCAGGGCACCTCCAGCGGGGCACAGAGCCCTCCACCCATTGTCTGGGGGGGCTGGTTTCACGTGCCCGTCCAGACCCTTCCACACGTGTGGCTCCACCGTCCTGGGGTTTTGTGGGAGTGTCCCCAGAGGGTTTTGTGGGACTGTTCTCGTTGCACCTTTATCCCAGCAGCCGCTCCTGGGTTCTGGAAATTTGCTTCTGAGCTCCTCTGTGAAAGTCTGTGTAATTGCACTCGGGAGGGTCAGGCTGGGTGTTCAACCCCCTTCCCCTGGAGGGCTGTGCATCTGTAGGACGAGTGCCCAGAGAGGTGCGGGGATGGGCATCCCTGGGCGTCTGCAGGACTGGACAAAGCCACAGCCACCCTTGTCTAGATCTGACAGCAGCCTGTCCTGGGACGGGAGGGTTGTCTGGAGACCTCCAAAGGGTCCTTGCCCCCAGCATTTCTGGGAGATGTCACCTGTGCAGGGCACGTTTGGTTACACATGTCTGCGGGAGCTGCTCCTTGCTCCGGGCCGTGTGGGGATCTACATCCCTGAACGGCAGAGCAGTGAGCCCGAGCAGGAGCAGGGATGTGCTGGGGCTGCTGGGTGCCCGGGCACAGCAGGTGCCTCCTCACCTCTTCCCTGACGCTTCCCCGCGCAAACAGCTGCCCGAAGGCAGTGCTGAGGCTTGGAAACGGGATGTTCCCCCGCTGCACCCCCAGCTGTGGCTCCGTGGGGCACTGCCGGGCATCCCGGAGCCTGGCGCTGAGCCCCGCTGGGCCCCGCCGCTGTCTGGGAGCGCAGAGCCCCGAGGGGATCCCCCGGGGAGGGAGGCACCGGGCGGGGATGGAGGGATCCCATGGGGATGGAGAGATCCCGCGGGGATGGAGGGATCCCGCGGGGATGGAGGGATCCCGCGGGGATGGAGGGATCCATGGGGATGGAGGGATCCTGCGGGGATGGAGGGATCCTATGGGGATGGAGGGGTCCTATGGGGATGGAGGGATCCTGCGGGGATGGAGGGATCCTATGGGGATGGAGGGATCCCATGGGGATGGAGAGATCCCGCGGGGATGGAGGGATCCCGCGGGGATGGAGGGATCCCGCGGGGATGGAGGGATCCATGGGGATGGAGGGATCCTGCGGGGATGGAGGGATCCTATGGGGATGGAGGGGTCCTATGGGGATGGAGGGATCCTGCGGGGATNCCGGCGCGGCGTCCCCGAGGGCTGGGGGGGCGTCGGGTCCCCAGGGAGCCCCGGGGGTGCCCGGCGGCGGTGGGACGGGACGGGACGGGACGGGACGGGACGGGACGGGACGGGACGGGACGGGACGGAGCCGCCCCGCCTCCCGCTTAAAGAGCCGCGGCGCCGGGCGGCCCGCAGCGAGCTGGGACCGGCACCGCCCGCACCATGCGCTCCGCCGCCAAACTCAGCCGCATCCTCCTCCTCCTCCTCCTCCTCCTGCCGCCACCGCCCGCCGCCGCCTACTTCGGGTCAGCACCGCCCGCGGGGACCGGCCCCGGCGCCGCCTTCGCGCTGGGACCCGGGGGGAGCGCGAGGGTCCGTGGGGAGGCACCGGGACCCGGGGCGGGGGGACGGAGTGGCCGTGGGGCAGCTCGGGGTGCCCGTGGGACAGCGCTGGAGGCAGCGCGAGTGTCCGTGGGGCAGTTTAGAGTGTCCGTGGGGCAGCCCCGGGACCGGGGGAGGAGCACTAGCGTCCTTGGGGACAGCGCCGGGAGGGAATGCGGAGTGTCCGGGGGGCAGCACCGGGACCGGGGACGAGCGCGAGTGTCCGCGGGCAGCTCGGAGCGTCCTTCGGGACAGCGCCGTTCCCGGGGATGCTCTGCGGAGGGGGCGCGGGGGCTCCGCGGGGCTGCCCCGGTCCCCGGGCACGTCCCCGTGGCTGCGAGGGGGTCCCGGCCGAGCCGCGCACCTGCAGCGCCCGGAGCATCCCCCGCGCTGCCCCGGGCAGCGCCGGCACCGCGGGGAGCGTCCCGGCGGGGCGATGCGGGGCAGGGGGTGAGGGAAGGGGACACCGTGTGCTGGGGTCGCAGGAGCCTCCGCGGGACAGAGGGGACCGGGGGAGGATCAGCCGTGCAAGAGCGGGATGTGGAAACGGGTGGGAGATTCTCTTGGCTGGGAGCAAGAGGGAGGAAATCTGGATTTATACCCCTGAAGTGTGCTCCGCGTCTCTCAGGGCGCGAATTAGCCCCGGCAGTGGCTGGCACTGCTCCCTCCCTGCAGGCTGCTTCCCTGGGGGGACGAGGTGGGAGGATGGGGCTGGCACAGGGAGCCAGGGCTCAGCAGGCGGGGATGGGGACGTGAGGGAGCTGCGGGGCTCCTCGGCTTAAAGCCAGCCCAGGGACAGAGAAGGTGCTCGGGCACAGAGAGGCAGAGCTGCTGCTCCAGCCCGGGACGCTGCAGGGTCAGGATCACTCGGGCACAGCTGTCCCTGGGTGTGTGTCTTCCCCTCGCGTTTTACTTTGCTTGGGATAAAGGCAAGGATGGGTTTGGAACAGGTTGGGTCAACGCAGAATTTCCCATGCAGTGTTCTGGGGGTTTTTTTCTGGTTTTCTGCGTGAGCTGCTCCTCAGGAAGGATTTCCAGACCCTTGTGGGAACCAGAGCTGTTGGTGCCCATATCAGTGAGGGCAGAACGGACATAAGCATTCGTAACTCGGTGATTGTAGCACTCAGGACTGGTCTGTGCTGCCTTACACACGTGGAAGGTCCTGTTCCCCCTCCACTGATCCTCCCACCAGATGCCAGACGCTTCTTCCTACGTTTGCTGGGAAGCGTCTGCTGGCTCGGCACTTCTCACCTAGGACACGACTGGTATTTCATTTCTGCTGCAAGACTTCCTCAAATCTTCTGTATTGTAAATTTATTAATTGTTTCATTCAGGCTAATTCACACCTAAGCCCCTGCTGGGGGTGTCTCCCCTCTCTCAGAGCCTGTGTCAGCACTCCCTCCATGAAGGGCTTGGGCTGCAGGGACAGTTTGGCTTTCCAGCCTCAGGGATGTGCACGTGCTGTGCCAGGGGAGGTGAATGAATTCATGCTGCCCTTCCAGATGACAACACAGAGCTGTCACTGACCATTGCTCAAGCTGGACTCTGTTACAGCGACCTGAGTGATCCTTTGCTCTGTGTCAGTGATCTACTTGGTACAAGTGGCTTTCTGGGCACATGAAATCTGTGTGTGCTGCCTCTTGAGCATGCACAGCTCAGGGTCTGAGGCTGCAGGTTCAATTTTCAGTGTGGTTTTCTTCCTTGAGGGGTTTGACATAGGTGTATCCTGCATATTCTCACCTCTTCATCTCAAAGTCAAAAGAAACCCGAGCCGAAGTTTGGAGTTTGGTGGTGATGAGCACTGTGATACATGGGTGCTTTCAGATACAAGATTGAGTTGATAGACTCAAGAGGAACTTGAATATTTTAGAAGTGAATGTCTGATGTGGCTTGGTTTGGGAGAAAACCAATCTCACACCTAAATTATTACTGAACCGGGGGGTACTGGGGACCCTGGGTCAGTGCTCTGCTTTAAGTTTAGCCAAATAGGAGCGACTTAGGCACGAGAGCCAAATCTTGGCTTTCCAAACACTTAATGGAGAAAACCTGCAAAGATGTAAGAAAAAGCGTAGGAGGCTTTTGGGTGGCAACCAGAGCCCTTTCTGCTGTGGATGTGGCAAAGGTGAAGCATTGCTGGTTCAAAGGGTGAAGGAGATGCCAAGTTTGAGTCCATTGGGACAAAGGTAAAGCAGGAAGTGCATGGGGTAGCCCAGCAAAAATGGTCCAGGGCCTGGCAAAGATGCAGCTCACCTTTAAATGTAGCAACCAAAGTTCTGCCAGAGTGAGCACAGCATTACAGTGGATAAATTCAGAGAAACCTAGAATGGATTGGGTTGGAAGGGGCCTTTAAAGATCACCCAGTCCCACCCCCTGCGATGGGCAGGGACATCTTCCACTCGACCAGGCTGCTCCAAGCCCCATCCAGCAGAGCTCTGACCCCATTCCCAGCACCTGGAGCTGTTGGCTCACTGGTGTCTGTGCACTGGCTGTGCTTGAGCACATCCTGAACTCCTGGTGCTGGGTCCACAGAGGGTAAATTAAAACCCACTTTTAGGAGAGCGAGAGAAAACAAGCTCTGTGTGAAACGTGGCCTGGCTGTTGCTGGGGTTGTGCTGGGCTTGCCTGGCTCTCTGGACACAGGAATCCAGGAGTGTCCAGTCCTCACCTCTGGACTCCCTTTGTGCTGGTTTTGTTTCCACCTTTGCTTCAATCCTCCCCCACCCTGCAGCCTCCTGTAAAGCTTTCCCTCCTTTTCATGGTTTTCCTCTCGGGATGTTCAGCTCCTCAGGTGGAGGGAATGTCTCAGAATGTCCCCAGAGCTCATTAAAAGCTCTAAGCGTCCTGTTGTCTCCTCGTTCACATTTCACAAGGTGAAAAGTCATTTAGGATGTGCTGGAGGGCAAAGAGCTTCTCCCAGGGCAGAATCCAGAACAGACCCACCCCAGGTAGGAGGTTGGTGGGAAGGTGGCAGTACCAAACCTGATCAAAGCCTTCTCCTGGGGAGGCCTCTGCAGAACAGGCTGGGACGTGTCTCATCCCTGGCCAGGCTGGCCCCTGCTCCATGGGCAGCGTTTCCTTGTAACTCCTCCTGGGACGCCTGTGCTGGCTGCAGAGCTGCCTGGGATCCTGCAGGATGTGCTGGCTGGGCTCACAGCTCCTCTTGATTCAGCCCTACCCGTGCCCCTCTGTATTTAGTGCTGGTTCTGCTCCATCACAGGCAGTGGCACTGTGGGAAACAGAGGAGTAGAAACTTCCACAGGCACTAATGAGTTTAATTTACAGCCCTGGAAAGAGCTTGGGTTGGTGTAAAGATAAAGGTATACAGATCTCAAGCAGAAGAATTATAAACCTATGTTCCTATAGCAATAAGTAAGAATATGTATTGGGTGATATGATGAAGGGTTTTTAAGTATAGTAATGTGATTTTATAGTTTAAGTTAAGAATTTAGATGTCATAATAGAAGTATATGTGGGTACATGTGCTAGCAAGTTACTGGTTAAAAACAGACACAATGCAGTAAAAACTACCAAAGGTGATAGGTTATAAAGTCAAAACAAAGCTTTGTGTTAATTGCTTATTGGACCTAAAAGTTATAAATTACCATGTAACTTTGAAGCTCATGACTGCCTTAGTCACGGTGACTTGTTACTAAATCTGCTGTCTCTGAGACTGATGCCATGTTTGATTTTTCAAGTTATAAATTGTGGATAACCATGATGGTCCCATCTCTTTGGACAAGGCTCTGACAGCAATTCAGTTGTCAAATGACAATTGTTCATTTTCTCATGGAAGGATTTTTTGGGGCTGTTAGAGAGCAAAAGCAGCACGTGACTCGCAGGGCTATTGAAGCTGGGCCTCACACAGTTTTGGAAACAGCATAATGTGTCAAATGATACCTTAAAGTAAACATGAGCACCCTTAAAAAGCTGTCCTCACATCCCCTGTATCCTTCTGGAGATGTCCAGCAAGCCCCAGTTTCCATCCCATTAGCCCAGTCACCCACACTCCACTGCTTTCTCTGGTAACTCCCTTACTGCAGCATTTCCCTAATAAATCTGATGGACCAAATGCACCTCAAACAGCGACCCTGCTGTCCAGTTCTGAGTGCTCCTGGAAAGGTTTCTGAGGATATTTCTCTTCCTGCTGAGCTGATAATTAAATGCTGATAGTATTTACAGGCTGCATCATTGTTCCTCAAAGGCCAAACCTTCTTTCAGGAGGGTTTGTTGCAGCACCATTTTTGTCATTGTCAGTCACACGGAATACTGGGGTATTAAAAAAGAGAGAAAGAGCAGAAATGGAGAGGGAAGGGAACCTTCAGCTCAGATTTTGGGAAGACTGAGGGTGGAGTCTGTGGTGAAACAGCAGAGGGGCTGTGGGGCTGCAGACACATTGCAGAGGGAAAGGCTTTTCATGGATGCTTTTTGAGGCACTGAGTCTTCTCAGTCACTGTCTCAGTGTAGCACAGGTTCTGAAAACCCATCCCGCTGGGTGCTGGGTGTTTCATGCCAGGAGTGCTCCGGGGAACGTGGCCAGTGCAGAGTTAGACTGAAAATCTGCTCTCCCCTGTAACCACTGCCCAGTTGCTGCCCTGGGCTGGGCGCCTGTCAGCCCAGGGACTGCCCTGGAATCGGGATCCACACGGAGATATTTCATGTGGCTGAGCTGGGAGGTGGAAGGAGCCAAACCAAGGATGTCCAGACTGTGGGAGCCCAGAGCAGGTGAGGATGGAGAGCCCTGTGCAGGAGCCTGACTTGGTTATTGCCTCTCCTCCCAAACTGGCAGCTCTTCTGATGTAGGAATTTTATATCCTGTTCTCTGTGGAGCTTCAGGAGAATTCTTTAAAAAAAATGAGTCTGGATCTGGACACATCATCTGTTACTGCTCCCAGGCAGGGCTTGCAGCAAACAGCAAACAATCCATCTCAAAGGATTCTGACTCACAACGTCGGGTGGACTCATCTGAGGTTTTAATTCAAGCTTTTTCTCTTTGTGAGGAGCAGAAACTTGATAGAAAACCTGGGGGATCGCAGGTACAGGGACACCTGCCCGAGGGGTTGAAATGACGGCTCTGATGGAGGAAAGTAAAAAGCTTTGATATCAACAGTTAAATCTCAATATTGATTATTGAGATGTATAGTTGAGACACTCTGGGGATTTCTGCCACCTCCTTTGCAGGCACTGGGGGTACAGAGCAGAGGAGCCATCACAGCAGCACAACGCTCACAGGCCATCCTCGCACCAGGGGCGATGGGGAGGACTAAACTGCGCTGTTTCTGAAAGGATGAAAACTCTGTTCCACAGAGCTGCCGGGGACAGGGCAGAGCTGGGGACCTTTGTGCCCTGCACAGGCCTTGGTTCCATCTGCTGTGTCCCACATTCTCTCAGCCTTTCCCGAAGGCTTCTCGCAGCTCTCCGTGAGGTGGAGATATTCCCGTGGAACATGAAAGGCCCCTGAAATCAGATATGGAGTCCTGTTGTGGGCTGCTTTGATTTTTCTCCTTACTTGGGAGAGGTAGGAAAGGCATATTTTTACTGGTTTTTAAGACCTTTCAGATCCAGAGGACATTGGGCATTGCACAGGAACAGGCTCTCATTAAAAGTCTCTTAAGCAGCTGGAATGTGGCTGGAAGGAGATTAAAGGAAATAGATGAATTTAGCAAAGTGCTTAGACAGAAAAGGAGAGAGAAATAAAGTTGGAGATCCTTATTGTTCTTTCAGATTGCGAGCAGGTGTGCATTAATTCAAAGAGCTCACTTTCTTTGCTGTATGATCTGTAGATAATAAACTCTAAATCATCGAGAACGATGCAGTTTGCCTGACTGCAAATATCTGCATATTTTCTGTTTAATCTTGTACGAGTGTTTGCATACTCTGATCTCGATCAGATCCTGCGTTGGCTCTGCCCTGATAAAACACAGTTGTGGTGGGAGCCTGCAGAGCCTCCACTCACAGGGGCAGCCTCAGTGTGGCTGTCCTGGCTCAGAGTGGCTTCTGCTCCCGGCTGTGCCACCGCCACCTGCGCGGCCTTGGGCACCTCCTTGGATTCCTCCCTGCGTGCCTAAACTGAAAGTTGTGTGAGAGACGAGTTCTGGGAGCCGTGTCTGAGCTCTGACTGTGTGACTCCTGACCCTGGGAGCCTCAAACGCAGTGCTGGAATTATTTATATCATTTATATAGTTTATATTTCCTGCTGGCATTGCCCGGCCTCAGGTGACAAGTGTGAGAGTTTGCACGAGGGAGACTGTCACAGAGAGGTGTGTTCTGGGCAGCTTTAGTCACTTGGATTAACCTTGGCTTAATTTACTGCTTATTTCATTAACTGTGTTCTCTCCATCTGGTTATTTCTGACCTCCATTTCTAGAGGAAAACCAAGTTACTCCATGTGTTGCAACTTCAGAAACTCAACAACAACGACAACAATAATAATAAAAATAATAATAAATATTGAGTAAGTTTTCCTGTGCAACCGACTGTCTGTGTAGGGTGCAGCATTGCCTCTTTCAGAATTTAAAGTGTTGCTGGATCCAGTTTTAGGAAGTGTTTTTGCTATGAAGCTTTTGCTTTGAATGGTGAAAATGATGAATTAGACTGGGAATCTCTGTGTGTGGTCCCAGGCTGTGTTTGCTGCACACTACTGAGATTGCTCTGGAAACGGAATCAAATTCTTCAGAGGTTTTTACAGTGCCTTTCTTCCACAAATATCAATACCCAACATCCTTCAGAGCCTGGCAAGGCCACCTTCTCCCAAATCCCACTGGCCACTGCTGGGCCAAAGGACATCCTTGAGATATTCCCTGTCCAGGACTGTGGAACCCAGGCCAGAGGTTTGTGTGGCTTCACCAGCACTGGGTAATCACAAACGTGAGGGCAAAAGCTTGAACAGGAGCAGGGTGGCAGACTGAGATGTTCCCTCAGAATCTCTCCCAGCTTCTGGCAGCCTGCACACGCAGAATTTCCTGTGCCAAAGCATCTTTGTGTTTAATGGTCCCTTTACGAGTTTGTCGTCCATGGTTTGTATGAATACATGGGTATTTTAGCATTCCTTGTGCCCTGCATTGAGAAGAGTTGCAAGTTTAACTATAGCCTCATTTATTTTAAGTCTATCAATTAATAAATGATCATAATTCCCCCTGGTTCTTGTATATTAGAGGTTGGAATAATCTTTACTCACTTGGAGGTCAGTCCTGCTTTCACAACCCTGTGCTCTCCCGGAATCCCCTCTTCTCCTGGTGGGAACTGTGGAAGGTACCCAGCCTATCTGTGTTCTTACACAAGCTAATTTGGAAATCTGCCACCTGTACATGTCCAAGCAGGCAGTAACCTCTGCCTTGTCCTTGGTCTGTGTGTTCAGTGACTCCGTCATGTTTAAGAGGCCTGACCACCTTCCACAGAAGTTGTGTTGACTCTTCTCCACTGTTCTGTATCTTACCTTTGCCCACCAGTTCTAGTCTGGTTTTAGAGTTTCTCTGAGCTTGCCCAGGACAGCTCTTCCCTGGGTCGTGTCATTCATCACGTCTCTTGTAGATCTTGAAGATCCCTTTGCCACCTTTTCTCCCTTTCACGCAGGTTTCAGCAATACCTTTGCACCACGTTCTCCTTCCTGAGTCAGCACCTGGATGTGAATCAGACACCCCTGGGCTACAGAAGAACTTCACAGTCTCGGCTTCACAGCTGCCGCTTGAAATTCATCAGCCCTCCCCCCCCAACAAATCTGGGGGAGCTCCACAGCCTTTAGTGAGACTGTGTCTGCTCAAGGGCTGAATTTCTGACTGCAGTGTTCACCCTGCGGCTCCTGCTTTGCTGTTTGCCACTGGGCTGAAGCACTGCCTGCTCCCTCTGTCCCCCAGGAGAAGGGATTCATGGATTTCTGGCCAATATCCTGGGCCCTTGGGATAAGGAATTGTAATGGCAAGAACAAACAGTGAGAAGTTACCTTGCAGTTCTCTGTTTTTCCCCCGTTGAGGTCGTACTCTGGGACTCCTCTGGAGCCAGAGCCGCTGAGCCTCTGCACTGAGCTCCTGCTGCTTCTGAAGCCCTGAGAAAGGGAAGGGCTCAGAGCTGATCACAACTTCCCCAGGAAGGAGATGATTGGTCTAAATAGTCAGTGAAGCCACTGCTGCTGTCTCAAATATGTGACAAGGGATGAATGATGGTTTAGCTGGGATGGAGGACACTAAAATGAAGATGGAGCCTGGCAAGAAGGGATTTTGGGGAGGTAGGATGCCTGGCATGGGGGCAGGTCTGTTGGCACACGGACAGTCGTAGTTTGGCACGTGAGTTTGGGAATGTTGCGCTGTGCTTTCAAGCAGTGAGAGATTTGTGTTGTTATATCAGGCTCTCAAACTCCTCAGTGCCACCTCCCACTTCCTTATTTCCTCTCCTTGTGCCAGGAACTTGGGAAACTTTGGTGCCTGGGAGCACAGGAGACACTGCTTGGCAAAGGGAGAGGAACCACATTCCCACTCCGACGTTCCACATTCCACTTGCTGACAAGTGCACTTTCCTGGGCTGTCAGTGCTGGAATCCCACTGCCAGGCAAGGCCCAGCTTCTGGCTGAGGGTTGTAATTCTGGCATGACAGCAACACCTCTCCTGAGCCCAGCATTGTCCCACTGAGTTGGGCGCAGCCTCAACTTCCCTAATCAGACTTTTGCTGACCTCTGAGCCTGTCCCTGCCCGTGCAAATGTTGGCACATCTTGATCTTCTTGAGCTTCAGAGCTTGTGCCCAGCATGTGCTTGTGCTCCCAGGACGATCCCACCCCGCGAACAGGCTGGTGCACCGATGTGTGTTGGGTTCCAAGCACCAGGGTGAGCCAGGCAAAGCTCTCAAGCTGGTCCATCATGGCTTGGTCTCAATGCCTTGGGTCAATCTCGTGTCCCTCAGGGCAGTTCCTCCAGCTCAGGTCTGCCTTGAGCAGCCTCTGGGCAGGGCTTGGGGCCAGGCAGGGCTGAACTGCTCTCTGAAGCTCATCAAGCAGTGTTAATTTGAGTTCAGGCTGAACCTGGCCCCAGATCTTGGTCTCTGTTTCCCTGTTTATTTCTTGGCTCACTGGGACATTTCCCGTTTCTGTCCCTGGTTCAGCAGTGACAACGGGATGGAGAGATTCTTCTCACCCACGTGGTTTCTAAGGTTCAATCCTTGTGTGATCCATAAGGATTCCAAGGTTCTTGGGTAGTTTGCAGGTCTCTGGGTGAGCCCATGTGTTAGTTAATTGCCTTTGTTCTTAATTACAGATGTGTGAGCACATCTGGGGGTTGCAGGCTCCTGTGAGAATGGGTTCAGGGGGCTGTGGGATCAGCTCAGCAGAGCTGTGCTCTGACTCCTGTACCTGGATGGGCTGGGCTGGCTGCAGGGAGAGCTGGAAAATAGCTCAGGAACAGCTCAGGAACACGTTTTATATATCTGTAAAGTACAGGGGGGACTCAAATCACAGCTGCAGTGCTTGACTTGCATCCTCCACCATGAAGGAGAAGTGTCCAAAAATTAAAGGTCCAGAATATTTCCACTGATCTGTCTGGTTTTGGCATTTTTTGGGGCAGGGGTTGAGGCTCTCTGTGGGTCTGGGTTTGGGAAGCAGGTGACACTCCTGGTCAGTGCTGTGCTGCTGCAACCACTGCTCCCAGTTTGCAGCCCCCAAATCTGCATCAAAGTAAAACAATTTCTCTGCGTTTTCAAGGATCCCAAAGATATCAGGGAAGATGAGTTTTGCAAGAGAAATATTGTCTTGCCGTGGAAAGAGAAACCATTTGTCTCCAATATTTGTGACATTTTTCAGCTGAATTGCATTAACACCTAAATGCAGGATGTTTTTATTTGACCTTTCCTTTAATTTTTTTCAGCAAGGATATGTTTTCCAGCAAAACTCATGCTTGTGGAGGAAGGTGGTCACTGGTAATGTCCTCCCACTGGCCTTGGGGTGTGGTACCCGGGCACACAGACCCCGGGAAGGAGGTGGCTCCTGCTTTTTGGGGTCACACAGAGCTGTGACACAGTGAGCAGCAGCCAGGGCTCTGTGTGTGACACTGGGTGTGCTGTGACCCACGAATGGGGGTTGTCACAGTCTCTCCGTGGAGCCAAGAGAACTTCCCACGGGGCTGCTGGTGACAACACACGTGGGTTTCTCCTCCTCCCCATGGTGTCAGTCTGGAACTTCGCCCTGCTGTGGTGGAAAGGGGCTACCAGACCTGATCAATCTGTACTGATTAATCTTCTGAGCTGGTAAAATGCCCCGACCCGCAGCTTCCTGAATATCCTTCCCTCTCTCACCTTTTCCATGACTGTGACCTTAGAACCGTCACAGAATCCCAACCTGCCGTGGGTTGGAATGGACCTTTACAGACCACCCAGTCCGACCCCGTGCCATGGGCAGGGACACCTCAGGGTGGCTCCGAGCTCCTGCCCAACGCGCCCTCGAACGATCCCAGGGATGCCTTCAGTAACTCGCCGCTTCTCCTGCTTCTCTCCTTCCAGCTTGACCGGGAAAGAAGCTCTGACCCACTTCCCGTCGCTGGGCGGCCCGGGGGGCCCTGCCCCGGGGAAGGGGCACGTGAAGCAGTGCGAGCTGCTCCAGCTGTCCCGCAAGCAGAAGCGGCTGTGCCGGAGGGAGCCGGGGCTGGCGGAGACGCTGCGGGACGCGATCCGCCTGGGGATCCTGGAGTGCCAGTTCCAGTTCCGCAGCGAGCGCTGGAACTGCAGCCTGGAGGGCCGGCCCAGCCTGCTCAAGAGAGGTACAAGGTAGCTGGTGTGCGGGGAAAGGCCGGCTGCGGCCGCCGGGCTGTCCCGGGTTAAAGCCCGCGGGGAGCGGGGAGCGGAGAGAGGCGTGGCACGGCGAGTGCCGAGGGCTCCCGGCCCGGCCACGGGGGCTGCGCGGTCTGGGCCCCTTCGCCACAAAATCAGCCTTGTCCTCGTCTTCCCAGCGCGGTTTGTCACGGACTGGAAGGCGGGAGGAGGTTTTGGAAAGCGGGAGGAGGATCACATCCCTGGCTGGTGGCTTCTCCTCTGAGAGCAGAGCCCCTCACCCCGAGCACCCTCCCCAGCCGGGGTGATGCTGTGGGGAACAGGGGCAGTGCTTGATGTCAGGGGACAGTGGAAGGAAAAAAAATCCTTTTAGTTCCTTGGATATTCGTGTATGTAAACCTCTCAAATACAAAATTTAAGCCTCTTTACTGTTTGAAACAGCTATTTATCTGCATGCAGACATCTCAGTGCATGTTGACAAATCTCTCCTGAGACTCTTTGACAAAAATTTGGAGAAATTTGGGCAGAGTGGACAGACCCCCCCCCTGGTTTTTTGTTTCCCAACATGCTTTAGATGAAAAATTGTCCTGTAAGGTCTGGCTTTGAGGTAAAAGGGAACATAATAAATCCTTCCAATGCTTGAGAAAAATACAATGAAGATGGATACTGAAATTACTTCTTAGTAAAAATTCCCACTGAATGCATATAGGGTTTGCCAAACCTGTCCTGATCCAACCAAAGCCTGACTGTTACAGAGTTTCAGCCCTTCGATAACTTCTATTAGCACTTGCTAAACTTCAGATTTATTGAGTTTCAGTCCTTTGATAATGTTTAGCCACTTAATGTTTTTTAAAAAAGGGCCTGAAGAAGCCAATATTAATATTGATGAAAATCAGTGCTAATTTTCACTAACATTGCGATCGAAACTTTTTAATGCTTCCTTTTAAAATTATCAATTTTTATTACATTAAATATCAACTTAGTATTTTATTAAGTCAGCACATACAAGATCAGATTTTCTTCATTGCAAGGCTCTACTGGGAATTTTTTAGCAGGCGGTGGAAGGAGCTGTTCGTGATCATTCTGAGTGTCTTTCTGACATCTGCACCTTCATCAACCTCAAAGAACTTGAAAATGACAATTGAATAATCCTCATCTTCAAATAGCTGGAAAACATTTAATTATCTGGCGGTGGCATGCCTTAACATTTCCATGGGCTCCTGACTGACAAAATAAAATATCACCTGTAATTTCAAACCTGTTTTGGCAGATGGGGATAAGTGTTTGAAAACTTTTATTACACAATCTTAAGGATCAAATGATGATTTCATACAGCCAAGTATGCTGTGTGCACCCCCTGTGTGACAGGACACTTGGCTGGGAGCAATTATTAGTTCTCATTTTCCTTTAGCTTGCACAGGGGTTTGTTTCTTTCATAAAGAACACGAATGCTTTCAGCTGCAACTTTTGATCAGTTCATGACACTTCTTGGAACTTGCTTGGAAGTTGTTGGTCATGCAGCTCTCCCCTCTCACCCAGGGAGTGACAAAGTGGTTTAGAAATGTTTAAATCTTTTGCTATCTCCATGCTCCTAGAGAAACCATAAAGAAAAATACACATTTTTAGCAGTCCTAAATGGTCTTAAGAGTGCAAGAGAGTGAAAAACGTCCTTCCCAGTGAGATGGGGCACTTTTGTAACAGGTGAAAAGCCACACTCAATTTGCAATCGCCACTGACAAACTGCTGTGATCTGGATCACCAGTGCTTGTCCTGCTTCTAGAGATGCCAAACAAACAAACAAACAAAAAATTTCACCAGTCTGCACCATTTGTTGCCCTTGATACTTCCCTGGGTACAACTGGGAAGCTCCTTTTGCATAACCTGCAACCTTTCTGTGGCCGTTGTCACTTACGACAGCTACTGCTCCTCAGTGATCCACGCAAAATCCTCCTGCGTTCCTTCTCCACTTCTTTAAAGATCCATGGAAAGAGTTGGATTTTAAATGACTTCAAGCCACCTTGTTACACAGGGGCACTTGGTGTCTTTATAAAAACATGTAAAGCAGTGATGACATTTTGGAACCCTGGCTGTGCCATTAAGGGCTGCTGGAAGTCAGGTGAGGCAGGATTTCACCTCAGACTCAGAGATCTGGGGAAATAAAAACCTTTAGCAAAGAGGTCAGAGCCAGCCACTCTCAAAATCCTTCCTGAGAAATGAGCCCTCTGCAATCCTTCCACCCCTTAATCCATTTCTTTGCCTCCTGCTGGTTGGACTCTGACCTTCCAGCAGTGGTTTCACCGCTGTCACGAGGAATACAGGAATGGTACAACAGAGGAGTGGTGACTCACAGACACGGAATTTCCATGATGGGAGATTTGGAGAAGCCAGTTGGACAGAGCCCTGAGCAGCTGGCATTGGAGCCAGCCCTGCTTTGGGCAGGAGCTGGTTCTAGACACCTCGGGAGTCCTTCCATCCTGAATCTTTCTATACTTCTATAGCTTTTTTCGGTTGCTTGGTTTTGCTGTTGTTGTTTTCAGAGAGATGCCTCCTCCACCTGCTCTGAAATGCTCACACTCCTTCACTCAGCATTGAAAAGCCTCTGACCCTGAGCATCTTTCCTTTGGCAGAGTCACCCCACAGCCAAACTCCTCCTGTCACAATTTTCCCTGTGGTCGGGGGCACACCACAGCACACCTCAGTGCTGCCTAAGGTCCTTCTGTATTTATAGGCTGCCGAGCTAAGAAATCCTTCTGGAGAGCTCAGGGCAAGGCTTGGACACGCGGGAGGTCCTGCCAGAGGGAGCTGGTTTGCTGCAGCCTCCCGACATTCATCTCTGTGCTGGATGTTTGCAGCCAAACTGCCCAGCAGAGACATCTGCACTCAGATGTTCCCCTTGCACCGAGCTTCAGATTCCATTTTGTCCCTCACAACACACCCGGTGGGGTCAGGGAGTGACCCATCCCCAACCCGGGCCCCGAGAGCCCGGAATCGGCTCCAGGCCCCACTGCCGGTGGTGACAGGAGCTCTGTTGTCAGCGTGGGAGGAGAGATACCAGGAGAAACCTCTGTTCAGATCCCAAATGGTGCCCCTTGGAGGTGATTGCTGCCGTTTGTGGTGTGTCCTCCTGAAAATCCAGCTCCAGCAGCTGCTCTGCAAGGGCTGAAGGACAGCTTTAACTTCCCTCACTTGTTTCGTGAATGAACAATGAAATGGTGATTGACTCCTCATGACGAAGCAGAGGGAATCATCTTAGACTTTTCAGGCAAGCATTTGGCAGCCTGGTGATGTTGAAGCTTTGTTCGAAGGAGAAGGAGACGTTTCAAAGTCTGCTGCGTCTCTGCAGCTGCTGCTGTCTGCAGTGGCCTGACCACAGCAATGGCCTCTGATTTCCAGTGGGCTGAAAACCGGCCAGGACTTACATGAGGAAACCAGAGCGTCAGAAATAGCAGGAGCAGTGTGGTGATCCACAGAGTCAGATTTAGCAGGGGCTGTGGAGCCGCCGGGGCCTGCTGGCTCCTCCTGGCCTGGGAAAGGGCCTGCGGAATGCTCTCCTCTCTTCTGGGATCAGTGTGTCAGAGGGGATGGTGGGAATCTGGTGAGCATCTGGAGATTGGCTGCTGGAATGATTTAGCAGATTTAGGATCTCAAATACCAGTTACCTTCTCTTAGCTCCTTTGGAGTGGGTTAGACACTGAAAATGTGTGAGCATCATGCTGCCATCCACAGTCTGCAGTGACCATGTCCCATACCAGCTTTTACAAAACCTTTGGTGGATTTGGTGACATTCTTTAATTATTTTTAGAGTACCCTGAGAGATTTTATAGAGGATCATCAACCAGAGAGATTAATTGCAAATTACTGCCCCAGTGGTTACAGCAGCCAAAATGGTGAGGCAGGAGGCAGTTTGTTGGTCGATCTCCTTGATCTCCTCCATATTTTCCTGACTCTCTCCTCATGTCCATGCTGCTGGTAGATCTTTATCTAAAATTCTGCCATTCCAAAGAGCTCCTATGAAGTCTATTGAAGTTGCTAACGAAGCCTCTCCATTACGTTCATGATTAGTCACATTTTTCGTTCTTCTTGGTGGCAACCATCAGGGGGACTCTTTGTCCTCTCTCTGGTCAGGTTTATGGTGACATCACTCACATCTCAGCACTCAGTGTTCTGATCTATTGTTACAGCTGGATGGGAATTCTCTGAGGGAACACAATGATGGAGAGATTTGAGGTGGGACTTGGTGAACTCTAGAGGTGGCTTCCAACCTCTGCTCCAGGCAGGGCTTAGTGCAACTCTAGATCAAATCTCTGTGGTTGTCTCTCTGTCTTCTGTTATTGGGGGAAACAGATCTTCCTTCTGATGTGGAAGGAAATTTGGAATTTTCCCATGTGGAATATTTGTTTGCTTCATTGTGTTTTCTTCCATGCAATGTACAAGTACTCTATCTTTCATAAACCACATTTTTTCTGTTTTGGCCGATCTTATCCATTCCTGCCCTCAGAGCTATTGATCAGTCACCTGTCTCTCTTCCTTGCACTAATTCCTAAATTGTGGACTTTTAAAGCAATTTCCCATTAATAGTTTCTTTTCCTGCAAATGAACTCTAGAGGAAATATTAAGACTTTCCCCAGGATTTTATAGGAGAGGATGTAAATATAAATAAATAAATAAAATATTTTGGGGTCTGGGTCAGGTTTGTGTCAATCAGAGTTTCTGAAACTTCTGTGAAGCTCATGGGTATCAACGTTCCTGTTCCTGTGTGATCTCATGTCTCCACACTGAATTTTCATTCCGCCGCTGTACTTTGTTTCCTGGTTAAAATGTCAGAGTCACACCATGACCTCAGGGATTGCAGCCAAGCTGGGAATCCTGTTTTGGGGAGGAGAACAGCTTTGGAACACACCCCCACAGTCACTGGGAGTAGCCAGTTTGCAGGGAATTCAGAAAACCCCCACATGTGTGTGAGCTCTCCTTCTTGCCAAGACATCCTTCAACGTGGAACCCTTCCCATTCCAACTGCATGTGGTCTTTTCGCAGAAAATACAACTACAGTCCCAATTAAAAACATTTTTAAATAACAGGTTGGATTTTAAGACACCTTTTCAGTCTCTACCACAGATTTCCTGATTTTATGCCACAACATGATTTCAGTGAGGGTCCCTAATTGCACCAATCAGCTCCGTGCTGGGGACAAACACAGCTTGGTGGCATTGCTTTTTGCAGCTGGGTGTTTTCCCAGGACTGTTTGTCTGTTGCCACCCCTCTCCTGATCCATGAGTGGTCTCTTGTCCGCACTGAACCAGTCACGGGTGAGACTGGGCTGTCACTACACCGGTCACTTCAATCTACGTTCCTCTGCTGGGGACGGTGCGGGAACACCGGGGGAGTTTTGTCTCCTTGTACTCCTAATTATTGTGCTTGCGTTTAGTCCATGGGCAGGCAGGAGAGCCGGGGAGGTGCCTTTCCTGCTCATCCCATCTCCCAATCCTTCTCCCATGCAGGTTTTAAGGAAACAGCCTTCCTGTACGCCGTGTCCTCGGCCGCGCTGACGCACTCCCTGGCGCGGGCGTGCAGCGCGGGGCGCATGGAGCGCTGCACCTGCGACGACTCCCCGGGGCTGGAGAACCGCAAGGCCTGGCAGTGGGGCGTCTGCGGGGACAACCTCAAGTACAGCACCAAGTTCCTGAAAAAATTCCTGGGGCAGAAGAGGATCGGCAAAGACCTGCGGGCCAAGGTGGACATCCACAACACCAACGTGGGCATCAAGGTAGGAGCTGCACTGGCAGGCTTGGGATGACCTTGGGTGCAAGTGTTCTGACCCAACCTGTCTGTGAGAGGGGATTCGCTGCCCTGCTCACAAAGCAGAGCCGCTCACCTGTGTGTCCTGTGGTGCTGGGAATCCCTGGAAGTCTCCTGAGCTCTGGTGCGAGGAGCTGCGTGTTGAGTGGCAGAGGAGCACCCTGTGTCCTGCAGTGGTCCCAGGGTGGGTGACAGGGACACGCAGCACAGTGACAGCCGTGAAACTCCTCAGCTGAATGACTCCAGGGGTCATGCCAGGGTCACAGGGGGTTCTGAGAACAGCTGGGGCTGAGAGCGGGTGGCATGTGTGAAGCAGAGTAAAGACTGAAACACTTGAGATCAATTATGAGTCTGCTGGTGACTTGGTATGGAATGAGTCATGTCACAGGTTTGGGTCAGGGAGACCATCAGATTGGGCATTTTGACCTGTAGGTTACAGGTTACGAATTATCATTGTCTCCTATTTACTGAGCCCAACTGATTGTTTAATTAGAGCACTGTCTTCATTTGACTGTACCAAAAGGAATCCACCATGCTGGAGATACTCAGTTTTATGGTTGACTACTCCTATTGTGCCAAAGAGAATTAATAAGAACTTATTTAAGAATTTACTTGGTGTGCAGCTGGTTGTCCTCAGGCTATTCGCTCTCTGGCTCACCAATTAACTCTGTAGCCATTCCTCTGCTTTGGCTTTTAAAAAAATTATTAACATTTTTTGCTCCATAGAATAGAAATAATGCCAATAAAACGGAAGTGCCCGCAGCTGTCTGCCCTCTGAGGTGCTGCCTCTACCAGCACTAGGTCCTGGCAGGTAATAACCACCGCTCTTCTTCCTCACCAGGCGGTGAAGAACGGCCTCAAAACCACCTGCAAGTGCCACGGCGTGTCGGGCTCCTGCGCCGTCCGGACGTGCTGGAAGCAGCTCTCGCCTTTCCACGAGATCGGGCGGCTCCTGAAGCTGCGCTACGACGACGCCGTCAAGGTCTTCAGCACCAGCAACGACGCCGTGGGGCACTCGGAGCTGGCGGGGCCGCACAGGCACGGCCCCTCGGCCCGGCAGCCCGCCCTGCCCCGCCCCACCGACCTCGTGTACGTGGAGGACTCGCCCAGCTTCTGCCGGCCCAGCAAATACTCGCTGGGCACGGCCGGGAGGACCTGCTCCCGGGAGGGCAACTGCGACAGCATGTGCTGCGGGAGGGGCTACAACACCCAGAGCCGCCTGGTGACCTTCTCGTGCCACTGCCAGGTGCAGTGGTGCTGCTACGTGGAGTGCCAGCAGTGCATGCAGGAGGAGGTGGTCTACAGCTGCAAGCAGTAGGGACGGCGCCCGAGGGGCGAGGCGAGGCCAGGGAGGCAGCAGGGAGAGACGGGGACACGACTCTGTGCTGCGGGGAGAGGGCAGAGGCCGGCGCCGAACGCGTGCTGTGCTCCTCTCACCTCGGTGTTGAGATGCTCCAGCCTGGGGAGAGCCCCCGCACGAGGGGGAGAACCCAGAGGCTTTGTGGGGTGTCGGGTCAGGAAGGAGGGACAGAGAGCGGGGGGGATGTGGGGACAGGAACCCTGTTCCCATCAGGAACCCCGGTGCGGCCACAAATATCCCTCAAGTTCAAACTTGTGCTCAGCTCTGCGGGAATACCCTCCTGCTCCACCGCCGAGGTGCGCTCCTGCAGTGCATCAGGGAGGTGACATCGGGACACTGAGGGCTCGTGCCCTGGCTCCTGCAGAGAAGAGAATTAAGGGGATGGGGGAGGCCACAACCAGAGACTGGCTCCGGATGCAGCAGGGCCAGCCGTGCTCCGGCACCAAGGCAGAAGGACTCTGGCAGTGGGGCGTCCCCAGTGCCGTTCCCTGGGAGCTGTGAGCTCACAGACACACTGCTGAATAATCTCGTTTCGACACAGGAATTGTGCCTCAGAAATACCAGTTTACAAACCAAGGGAGCTCACGTCCATCATCTCCCAGGTCTGGAGTTTGGATGTTGGACTCCAGGTGCATTTTAACCACGTTTTAACCTTGCTGTTCTGGGTCACCTGGAATTGCCTGTTTGAGCCACAGGAACTCAGCTGAGGGCTGTGAAGTCACCCCTCTGCAGCACGTGGCCTCACAGCAGGTGTTTGTTGGTGGTGATGCAGGGTGATGGTGCCAGTTACGGATCTCTCTTCCCCTTCTCTCCCAGTCAGTCAATCAATCAATCAGTCAATCAATCAATCAATCAATCAGTCAATCACCTTTTTGTCCTATGTGCAGCACACTCTGCCTGGTGCCCGAGGTGTGTGACATCCCACCTCCTGCCCTGTGCCAGTGACAGCTAAAGCTTCTGAAAGGGAATTAGGAGCCACGGGAACTGGGGCATCTGAAATCTGTGCAAGCCGTGAGTGACAATCCCTGCCCTGAGGAGCTGGATGTATCTGGCCCCTGCAGGCGTGAGGGGAGGTGACCTGGGGAAAAGGGCACATGCCCTTATGGAGTCATGAGCCCCTGATCCTGAGCCTTGTTTTTCCAGTGGACTTTTAGCTGAACACACCAGACACAGCCTGTTCAGTTCCTCTGGCTGTGATTCAGGAGCAGTTTTGGGAATGGCAGTGAGGCACCCCCTGACCTGGGTACCAGGTGAATGCAGGTGTGTGTAGCACAGCCTCTGGGGGTGTTCAGCTCTCTGCCGTGTGTTTTCCTGCTCCAGGGGTTTTCCTGGTTAATCCTGCAGCAGCTCTGGATTGTCCCTGCGGAGACAAATCTGCTGTATTTACTCAGGGTTCAAACCAGCCAGAGTGGAGATGGGCTGGTGCTGCAAAGAATATGGGAATCTTTAAGCTCAAATCAAAACTCCCTGGCAGTGTAAGGGGTGAAGGTGCTGGTTTGGGTTGCTGGATGGGCTCATCCACAGGCGGAACTGGGCAGAATTCCAACAGGATGGAGTTCTGCTCAGAGGTGTGGGATCTGCCCTGTGTGCTCAGCTCTGCAGTGCGGATTTGCTGGAGCTGGGCAGCTCAGCCGCTCATTTCCACCTGCTCTGAGCAATTCCCCCGCAGTGAGGAGCGTGTGCTCACGCTCTCTTTACCTTCACTTTGTTGCCCTTTTGGTTTTTACAACTATTTTTGACTCCTGCTTCCCTGCAGGGCTGGCACAGAGTGGTCTCAGAGCAGATCAAGCCATTAACGGGCCCTTTGGAGGCCACTCAGAGCTTCCCTCTCACCAGCTACAGGTCTTTTAAAGGGCTTATTCCTTTTTATCCCTTTTCTGGCTCAAGCTGACTTGAACTGAATTAAAGAGTTTATGACAGACATAATACTGCAAATAGGCTTAATTAGCCTTATTTTTTTTACCTCCTAAATACCCAAGAGCAGACCATTATTTATATGTTGCTTCTAATCCTTTTGGAGTTGAAATCTTCCCACGAATCTCAGTTTTGAGCACTCAATGAAAAAGCTTCCAAATAAGCTAAAATTGGCATCATGGATGAAGTGAGCAGGGAACTCGCTCTGGCTGAACTATTGATCCCAAACCCTCTGCCCCACTGACCTCCAGCCTTGTCCAGCATCAGAGGGGAAGGGAATACCCCATCTCGGGAGGGTGCTTTGGGATCCCATGCCATTTCATGGATCATTCCCATTTAAACAGGGACTGGGCTCAGTGGAAGGAGCGGGGAGCACAGCTGGATCCCATTCCATGGGAAGCAAGGGGAGGAGACACCACTGTCCTCTTGCTTTTGTCAAAGCTGTGCAGGAATTGCTGAGCAAGAACTGGACAAAACCATATTTCAGGGAAAGTTAAATTTATTCATGTACCAAAGGGACTTTTGGAAGTTCCTTGTCCAGTGTGGCTCAGAGCTGCTGGAGAAGATCTGAGGAAGAGGTGGTTCATTCTCTGGTACCCCAGGTGGGTTTGGGCTCGGTGGGATGTGGAGGTTTGGCATCGGGCTGGAGTGAATTTGGGTTGCTCACTGTTAAGCCAGGTCTGGACAAGGACCTCTGATGTCCCCCAGCTTTGCTCTGGTTAACTCAGAGCCCTTTTCAGCCTCTCCTGACACAGCTGCAAATCTTCCTGGCCAAGCCCTGCCGGGTAGCACAGCCTCAAGGGCTGGGAACCAAATGATGAACACTGATGGGAAGGAAATGATTTCAAATGCCTGATTTGAGGATTGGGGAAAAGACTTGAGCATAGTTTGAGTTTGAGGCAATGCTGACGTCAATCCTTTTGATGTCCTTCAGCACAGTTTTTAGAGATAGTGCTATGGATAAGGGAGGGACCAAGTTTGCTTGGGACAGCTGCCTTGGTGGCTTTGGGGTTTTTATTTCATTCAGTTGTCCAGAGCGGTTTTATTGGGTTGATATTCCAAAATGGGATTTGATTTAATTTAACTGACAGCAGTGGGAGCAGGGAGCAAAACCTGGGTTTGGCCCTTGATATTCTTAGGCTTGAATTGTATTTTCCTCTGAACCAAGACCAAGCATCATCTTGAGCAAAGCTCTTCTGCCACCTCCTGGAGATCTGGTCTGTGAAGGCCTGGGAGTCCATTTGGACCTGGCAGAGCTTTTTAATTGTGCCACACACCGTACAGTGTTCTGCAAATCCTGTGGGTTTGGTTATATGTATTCGGTAAATGACTGGAGTGACAGGCTGGAGATACAAGGAGATCGCATTTAAGTCTTGACAAAGAAATCTTCTCAGCAGCAAAGTTGAAAGCTCATACCCTGCCTACAAAAAAACTCTTTTCCAAGTGCAAATGTACCTCAGTGACTACTGATGGTAAAAGTCTGAGCTGCGCTGGCTTTGCTGGGAGTGTTTTGGTTTGGAGTGAATCTTTTCCTCTGCACCTAAAATCCAAATAACCTGGGAACAGCCCTAGCTCCAGTACCCCTAACCAGGGTCCTCACTGCCCACACAGGGGCCGCACTGCTCACACAGGTTAGTCCCTGTTCCTGTCCCTGTTCCTGTCCCTGGCCGTGTTCCTGGCCCTGGCCCTGGCCCTCTGTGGACTTCGCAGTCCAGCTTTTATTACCTCTCCTGGTGTGTTGTGGTGCTGGGCTTGGCAGTCATGGATCCAGCATGTTTGCTGCAAGGGGGAAATAGAATCCATCATCCACCCATCCATTCATCCCTCCATCCATCCATCCATCCATCCATCCATCCATCCATCCATCCATCCATCCATCCATCCTCCATCCCTCCCATTTGACAAGGGATGGAGTGGCAAGACAAGGGGGAATGGCTTCCCACTGCCAGAGGGCAGGGTTAGACGGGATATTGGGAAGGAATTCTCCCCTGGGAGGGTGGGGAGGCCCTGGCACAGGGTGCCCAGAGCAGCTGTGGCTGCCCCTGGCAGTGCCCAAGGCCAGGCTGGATGAGGCTTGGAGCACCCTGGGACAGTGGAAGGTGTCCCTGCCCACGGCAGGGACTGGAATGGGATGAGCTTTAAGGTCCCTTCCCANTACCTCTCCTGGTGTGTTGTGGTGCTGGGCTTGGCAGTCATGGATCCAGCATGTTTGCTGCAAGGGGGAAATAGAATCCATCATCCACCCATCCATTCATCCCTCCATCCATCCATCCATCCATCCATCCATCCATCCATCCATCCATCCATCCATCCATCCATCCATCCATCCATCCATCCATCCATCCATCCTCCATCCCTCCCATTTGACAAGGGATGGAGTGGCAAGACAAGGGGGAATGGCTTCCCACTGCCAGAGGGCAGGGTTAGACGGGATATTGGGAAGGAATTCTCCCCTGGGAGGGTGGGGAGGCCCTGGCACAGGGTGCCCAGAGCAGCTGTGGCTGCCCCTGGCAGTGCCCAAGGCCAGGCTGGATGAGGCTTGGAGCACCCTGGGACAGTGGAAGGTGTCCCTGCCCACGGCAGGGACTGGAATGGGATGAGCTTTAAGGTCCCTTCCCAGCCAAACCATTCTGGGATTCTATAAAAAGTTTTACTGAACTGATGTTTATGGATCCCACCATCCCCGAGTGAGGAGCTGAACCTGCTTGGGCAGAAATCTCACCTCAGGAGGCTGCCCCATCTCATGGTAATACCCCAGTAACTCCTGGAGGCTGATCCAGGGATCCGGGCAGCTGCTGCTCCGATGGAGGGGCAGGGCAGGGCAGGGCTGGGGGGGCTTTGTTAGGCCAACAAAAAGGGCCATGCAAACCAAAACCCACCAGTGAGGGGGGTAACAAACCCCTCCTGCCAGAGTCACTCTATACCTCGTGTCAGACCTGGAGGCCAATTTGCAGCAATATAATAAAGATGTCACTTGGGAAAAGAAAAGGCTATGCTTTAAGGGAAACAAAACTTTTGTCTACCTCAAGATGTTCAATTTGTGTGACAAGAAGTGTGGATGTTATTTATATTTCTTGTATTTCCTGTAGAAAGAAAATGGTGCTATGGGGTTTAAGTTGCATTACAGTCCTGCTTGTACCTTGTGTTAATTTTTCTATATTCCTTTTGATTATGATGTGCATATTTGTGTTGTCCAGTGTTGCACAAGTGTCTGCTTTGCTGTGTTCTTGTCAGTCAATAAATACCAGTTTTTTAAAGAATGTTCATTTTTGCCTTTCAAGGAACACCCCTGGGAAATACCTCTGAATAACCCCGTTCCTCCACAGTCACAGTGTTGTCATTCCTGCAGTTCTCCTTTCCCCACACCCTGTGCAGGAGATAACTGGGAATGCCCCTTCCTGCCCACCCAGCTGTAAGGGCTGCCCAGTGGGCTGAGCTCAGCTGTGTTTGCCTGAGGAAATGTGACTCTGGTGAGCAAAACCTCATCCAGGACACGTCAGTGGCACCTTTCCTGGAGCAGCAAAACCAGCGAGGCTCCTTTGCCTGGTGGCTCTGTCCTTTGGCTGGTGCCTCGGTGCCGCATGTTTGGATGGGACAGCTTGTGCAGCTTGGGAACTGGGCTGATGGAACTGGGGCAGATGTTGCTGAGCCTCAAAGACATGACTGCAGGGTGCCCCGTGCTCTGCAGGTTCTCCCTGGGGAGGTTGTCTCAGGGAAGCTGTGGAGCCCCAGCTCAGTCTTTGCAGGGAGAGATGGACTGGCCTTGTGCTGCAGTGACCATGATGCCTTAGGGTTTAGCTTTTATATTTTACAATTTCTGCATTCCCAGCGTGTGACTCTGAGCTGCCTTGCAGCCTGTCAGCTGCTGCTCTCTCATGCTCACACAGACATAACAAAGCCTCTCCAGGCCTGCTCTGCAAGGACACCCAGCCCGTCCCAGGCCCAAAATGTGTAACCCAGCACCTTGAGAAGGGGGGCGAGCTGAGGGGCAGTTCCATCATTAGCTAAAGTTTAATTGGCCAATTTATGCTGATCTGCAAATGGACCAAACCTGTAACAGTGTGAAGAACTCGTGACTCGGGGTCCATCTCGGGTGCAGCCTTTGGCCTGCCCAGGGTGTGCCTCTGAAGGCCTTTCCAATAAATATCCACCTTTATTCTCTCACTCCTGCCTGGTCTCTGTTTCCAGATTGGCCTCTTTAGGCATCAACCACACCAGGCCAGTGGCTCTCCAGTGGCTCTCCAGTGTCAGTGCCAGTCCAGTGGCTCCTTGCCCTTCACCTTGGGCACACAGGAGCTGCTGACTCCGGCAGTGGCTGGGAATGACTTTACCAGGTGGTCCCAAATAGCTCCTCCAGACCTTGGTTTGGCACCAGGCCACCACGGCACGGTGACATCTCCTCACATGGTGGTGCTCAGCACCACCACAAGGCCAGAGGAGGGGCCTTGGCCATGGCTGTGTCCGATGCCCAGGCCCAGCTCAGCGTGGTTCAGGGCACAGCGTGTGCCAGGCTGGAGCCACTTCACACTGTGGTTTTCCTTCTGGTTGGGATCCTGTCACTCTGTCCCTCTTTCCCCACCACCAGCTGAATCCTCTGCACAGAATTTCACTCCTGGCCTGTCAGAAAGGTGTTGCCAGCCCAAGATGTCAGCACGTGGCTGTCCAGCTCTCTGGCCTCTACTGAGTGAAAGTGTGTCAGAAATACCCCCCAGAGTGGCTGGGTTCTCCTGGGTGAATCATCCTGCTGCACTGGGGATGATCAGTATTTCAAAACACTCACAGGTCCTCTCCCAACCCTCTTCCCACATCGACTCTTCAGGCTCTACTCTACTTTTCCCTGTTGTTTTCTAATGTCTGCCCAGCTTGTCCCCCAGAGCAGTGCAGTTCATGAAAAATCTGTGCCCCTGGAAAGCTAAAGCAGCAGTAGAACTCTCTGGACAGGCTAAGCTGGGTCAGTGGCATTTTCTTGGGGACTGGATGAGGCCAAGGGGAGCAGACCTTGCACTGTGTGTCTGTCACAGACACCAGCACGGCTCAGGCTTGGCTCAGCCTGGGGTCCCCAGGAATGTCCTGTCTTCTCCAAACCAGCACTACTGAAATGGAGTCACCACCATCCCTGGAGGTTCAGGGAAGCCACACAGATCCTGGGTATCACCTCTTCAGCTGCTTCATGGATGAGCACTGGGCTTGTTTTGCAACCTCAGTTATCCCCAGTCAGTGCTCCTCCTGCCCCAGTGGGGCAGTGGTACCTGCAGGACCTCCTGGGGGGATGAAAGGTGCTGGCTCGAGTGATTTTTGGGGACAGATGGTGCCAGGGTGCATTAAGAGCCCTCACCCAGCCTGGCTCTGCTGCCCTGGGAAGCAGCAGTGGCTCCTGGGTGCCCAGGGCACAGCACGAGGCCAACACGAGCTGGGCTATGGAGGGACCAGGAAGAGGTGCTGAGGGGAGACAGGCTTTGCTTCCCTGCTGGGGCCCAGCTGTCCCAGTGGCACCTTCAGCACAACCTCCCACGCTGCTTTTGCCTCTCAGCCCTTCCAGGGCACCAAAAGGCAGCAGGGCTTTAGGTCCAAGGACTAAACAGAAAAGTCAGGTCTTGCTGTGAGAGGGAAAGGTCCTGGAAGGAAAGGTGAGAAGCTGGGTGGCAGAACATGGGGAGGTGTCCCAGCCTTCCTCAGCAGTGTCACAACACAGAGCCTGGGCACACAAGGGGCCAGCCCAGCCTTAGCAGGGGGGTGGTTTTCCTGAGATCATCTGTTCCTGGGAGAATGGTGGTGTGAGGAATTTGTTTTCTTCACGGTGTCAAGCGGAGGGGCTGTGTGAGCGCTGGGTGGGTGCAGTGAAACCTCCTCGTGCTGCTTGTTACTGTCACAGCGGGATTAAAATGTCATGGGAAAGAGCTCCTGGCAAAGCAGGCCAGTGGGATCCCTGCTCATTTGTGCGGCCGTGCTGAAAATCCCTGGCCTTGCTGGGTGCAGGAAAGCAGGACCTTTGGGGTTGGGTCCTGCGTTGTGGGAGACATGCTGGGCTGGGGCAGACACGCTGTGGCAGCTCCCAGCCACTCCTGGGCAGTGGGGACTCCAGGGAGCTCTTTGGAGTCACAGGAGAGCAGCAGGATCCTGGACATAAAAAGGCTTTTAAGGTCCCTTCTAACCAAAACATTCCTGTGATCCTATGAGAAAACACAGGGTAGTTTGGAAGTCACACCTTAAGTATAGACAGTGCTGGAAATACCTTTTATTGACACATCAGTGTCTTCCCAGGTGGGTTCCTTCTTTAAGCAGCATCATGGATAACCAAAGTACCACTGCTTTGGGAGCAAGCAGCTCAATGGAAACATTAATAAATAGCACAAATCACAATCCTGTTTATTGTCGAGGGTGGTACCCTCACTGGGGGGCTCTGGCAATTCCCAGTCAAGCAATTTTCCCCTCTCCTCCACAACTGCATCTAAATTATTGTGGGAATCCAACACCCCCTCCAGAGACAGCAGCAAAGTGTGAGCTGTGTGTCCTTCACGTGGCCTCACCACTGTCCCTGTTCTCAGCCTGGCTGCTGAGGGCCAGTGTTTGCTCTGACCCATGGGGGTGATGGCTGGCTGAGATCCCTGTGCCCACCCAGAGCCTCTGCTCCCTGTCCCGCTCCTGCAGAACCTCTTCCTGTGCCCTGGTTTGTGCAGCGGCAACGCCAGGCCCCAGGACGTGTCCCTGGCCCTGTGTCCCTGTGTGCCCCAGGACAGGTCCCTGGCCCTGTGTCCCTGTGTGCCCCAGGACGTGTCCCTGGCCCTGTGTCCGTGTGTGCTCCCGGCTCTACTGTTCTAAAACTGAACAGGCTTCCAGCCTAACCTTGGGTGTCTCAAGCTTGAGCTGCAAATCTGAGTGAGCCCAGGAAAAGAAGGAGGCACCTCCCAGGCAGGGCATCTGTATTAAAGGTTTAGGCCAAATGAACTCCACTCTACTTTTTCCCAGCTTATAAAAGTCTTAAATCCCACAGCTGTGCCTGGGACAGTGGCCCCTGCAGCCTGTGCTGTGTCTGCCAATGCCTGTCTTCTGCGCTTGCCTGAAAGGCTTTGGGTAAAAGTTTCTTTGTCTTTGGGTAAAAGTTTCTGCCAGGCCTCATTTTTGAAATGCATGAGACCTTCTGCCAGCTTTGCTGGGCCTGGCCTGGCTCTGACTTCCAGCCTGCACCTTGTCCCGAGGCTTTGATAGAAACCTGGGATGTGTGTTTGGAGGGATCACCTCTGCCAGCTCCCAGCCAAACGATCCATTCCTGTCAGCATCCCCCGTGACACAACGATCTGAAATATTAATGACTATAGACAAGACATTTTGGCAGCCACACCAGACAGAAACTACCCATCAAAATATAAATTGCTGAAATCTTTGTGTCCCTTTTGTCCATGGATAGAGGCACATCCCAAGTTTTCTGTACTTCTGATAATCTTCATTTCCCAGTAAGGTATTTTCCCACTGAAATGTCAATTCTCTGCTCTTTTTTAACCCAGGGCCATGAATGTTTTCCAGAGAATTTTGGAGATTCTTCTCTTTTTTGTCTTGGTTAGTAGATATCAGGTCTGTAGAATCTGATGCCTCGGATCTACCAGATCTTGACGATGTTGTCAATATCTGTTGGTGAAACATTTTAGGTGCAGAAATAATTCCCAAGACTCCATGGGAGAGGTCCCAAGTGGCACATTAGAAGTGCTCAGCTGCTGGCCCTGTTTCAGAGCCCTGGCAGAACCCTCACAGATATTCTACCTACAGGGATGCTTTCAGCTGAATGTACAACATGGCCCTTAGATTTTGTAACCTTTGCTCTGCCTGCTGCCAACTGCTTTCCTGCAGCCCTCCAAGCAGCTAGGAATGGATTTTGGCTGTTGGATCCCAGGCCCAGCATGTGCTGAGCCAGAAGACATTTGCTGCAGCACCAGGTGCAGGATCATGTGCAGGGGAATGAGAGTTCTCACATTTCCACTGCTTGGCACCTCGATAGACCTGTGCTTATGTAGAGAAATTGTAGATGGCTGTGCAGAACTCTGCTGAACAGCTCTGCTGTGTCTCCCCCATCCCACCCTACACCTCCCCTGCAGCTGCATCCACTGCTCCAGGTGTTTCCTCTGCGAAGTTTTCCTGGTCTTCACCCAACCCTGGTTGGTCTGGAGACACAGCTCCATGGATGGGCAGGATGGAGGATTGGACAAGATAACCCTACGCTGCTGAAATATCTCCATAAAGAGATCTTGGATTCAGCTCTTGCCCATTAAACCAGTTATTCTGAGTCACCTGCTGGCCCTCGGAAGGCTCTGCCGTGGATCTGATCCTGCCTGATCCTGTTGTAGAGACACAAATCCACACCCTGGTGTTGCCTCGATACCACCTTCTCCTTGCCTGCTGCCTGGCCTGATTTGGCTTTCCTCCAATATCCTTTACCTCCCTTTGTTTTTGATCCAATTTCTGTTCCCTCCCCCACCCCCGACTCAACCCAAATTCTTTATCTTTCCCTCTGTGCTGCTCTTGCCAAAACCCACCCGCCTCTTCCATTTCTCCATCCCCTCTTGCTTTTAGCAGGGAAGTTATTCATGGCATTGCACTGCCCCAGGCAAACTCCAGCACAAAAATACCTTGGGAGCACAGGGGCATGGCTGGGGTGAGCAGGGCAGGCAGGGCCACAGCCAGACCTCGCACACAGGCGGCTGGGAAAAGGCCTTGTGTGGAGAGAGAGAACTGCTGGGGGTCTGCCAGCTCCTGGTGTGGCCACAGCGATGGTTCACACTCATCTGCAGGGCCCTTCTCTCCAGGTTTTGGGACTTGTGCTTGTCCTGAGAAGAGCTGTCAGCAGGGTTGGTGTCAATGCTCACACGGTCGCTCCTGCTCCCACCGGAGTCACTGGTGTCGGAGCTGGGAGATGGAAGCAGGTACTTGTCCCCTTTTGAGTATCTCAGCTGCAGTCCAAAATCAAGGTTGTTTTGGTTTTCCTCTCTTTCAGTTCTGGGACAAATTCTCCTGGTGTTTAATCCACTCCCTAAATTCTGCAGGTCTAGAGATGGAGGGAAGGAAACAGAGGAAAATAAAAAGAGCAGCAAGTTCCTCTTGGCTAAGGAACTGTAAAATCACCCAGCTGAGGAGACAACAGGGAGAGCCAGGGCACAAGTGCAGGTGAGGTGGGAAACCCTTTCCCAACCACATTTGCCAGGACAGGCTTGCCTGTTTCCCTGGACAAGCCCAGCAGCATGGAAGACAGGGAAATAAAGATCAGTACTGATCCAGGCTGTGACTTTTGTGTTACTGACTTGGGAGAGGGGGAGAAGGATCCCCTCCCTGCTATCCAAAAACACCCTGAGGTCACCTGAAACCAGCACATTTTCCCTTTTTTTTTTCTTAAAAATCTCCTTAAGCGCGTTTCCCGCCCCTGTGCTGAGCTGCTCCCCGCGAGTGCCCAGGGGCTCCGGGAGCCGCAGCCCGTGCAGGTGTTGGGAGGATGGAGGGCTCTGCTCCCAGCCCGGCTCCAGGAGGGATGGGGGGGCTGCTGGAGGGGGTGACACACGTCAGGAACCAGAGCTGCCAGCGTTAGGTCTCACGTTTCGGCTGTGCAGGCAGCTGGGTCAGGTTTGAACAGGAGGTTTAGTCTGGGGCTCGTAGCCCAAGGTCAAATGAGATTTCTGTGAGACAGACGGTGACACGTCCCACTGGGCTGCTTTTACAGAGATAACCCAACGCCCTCCCCGATCCTCAGCCCCCGGCACCCCAGCAGAGGTTTTGGGGATGAGCAGGATGGGCCACCCCCACGTCCTCTGAGGCAAAACCCCACTGTCACCTTCCCAGCTCTGCTGTTGATGTGTCTGAGACCTCGGGCAGCTCCTCCAGGCCCTGCTCTGTTCTGGGCAGCACAGCACAAAGGTGCCCCGGCTCACAGGAGGCCTCCAGATGCTCACATAACACAGATATCAATTGCCTTTAGCATTAATAAGTGAGGGCATGTGCGTTCCTGTGTAAGTTTTGGAGGATAAGTCTGAATTCTGAACTCCAGCTGAAGGAGTGATGTTGTCCCAGTCTGTGTGCAGGTGGAGTTCAGTTTGGCCTAAGAGCAGCCTGGGGCTTGGGAAGAGTAGTGAACACTGTAGGAGCACTTGATCCTGGGCTGCCTACCACTGCCACGCAGTGTTTTCCATAATTTCAACAAGAATTCATGTAAACCTCCAAAAAGCTCAACTTCCACGGTGACTGAAGGGATTCTGAGGGGAAGGAAGACCACCCTCACGGCCTCACCCATCAGCTGTCACTGTGCTCTGAGCCAGCGCCTCAGCTGTGAACGAGGCACAACTTTCCACCCTCAGCTGCCCTGGAAGTTTAACTCTGGCTGGTCTGGCTTGGCTGCAGGGCCCACTGTGGGATGTCCTCATGATCCTGAAAGGCAACCCCTGAGAAGGTAAAACCTGTCACACAGTCCCTTACGGGCTGCTCAGGTAACCACCATGTCCGCATCGCTCATCCCAAGGGATGGATTTGGTCATTTAAAAAGCAATCAAGTGTAAAAAAGAAAAGCAGAGATTCCAAAGCACAAGACCAAAGAGGTTTGTAGTGACTGGAAGCAGCTCCTAAATTCTCCTGTACTTCATTTTCTGCTTCTTTGATATGAAGAGAAGTAAATGTAGAGTGACTCACTTCTCAATTGAAATAATTCTCTGCTAATAAATGGAAATACAATAACTTGACAGCCTTCTCTGAGGACAGAGTTGCAACCAGTGATGTGAAGGTGCATTTGCCTTCATCTGCAACACCCGGCTCCTTCCTGTCCCTTTGGGTTCCACACAAGATCTTTCTTTTTGTAGTGAGTGGGTCAAGTGATTTGCTGCTGTGAAGTTAAAAGGAGATGTCTGGGGAGCTTGGGGTCAATAGCAATGACGTTTAACAAACCTTGGGTTACTGGAGAAGTGGGGAGGAGGGGAAAAGGTCCGGTGGAATCGTGGGCTGGTTTCACTGATGCCCAGGAGATGATTGAAAAGCTGACAGGAGATAGAATATAAATCTGTGTAGCCTCAGCTGCAAGCTGCTACCTCACATCGTCCATTCCCTGTTAGAATAAACAGATCTTGGAAGTCTCTTTCTTCCAGGTCTGCCATTTATCTCCCGCTTTGATCAATTCAGAAGGATATGCTGCTTTTTTCTAGGTATGAAGGATACTTTCTGTCATTCATTTGATGAAGTGACAGCATATATTCTGTTCTAAAAATCCCAAATAAAGATTGCCCATTCTGAATCAATATACATGAGACTGATAAAGGAATTGCAAAGGACTTGTTCTCTGATAGGGACATTCATGGCAGGGTTTGTTCCTACTGGTGATCGGACTGGTGTAAATTATTATCAGCAAAAGTTGCAGAAGACCCAAATAATCTTGTGTAATTAAATGTGTAATTAAAACCAGAAGCCAGTTTTAAAAAAGACTTTGGATTACATCACAACCGAATTATTTGAATAGCATGGTTGGGGACCATCCATGTCATGCCAGCAGCCTGCAGACCCTTCAGTATGAGCTTCTTCACCAGGTCCCCAACAAGCACCTCCTGAATGCAGCTCCCTTATTTCCCCATCACCTGTAACAAGTATTTGGGAGTGGGTTTTATCCAGGTGCTTGGGCGTGCAGAGTGTGAAGGGTCCATCTGCAGTGCGCAGTGTTTGTCCCCATCCCAGCTGCGGGTTCAGCACAGCTCAGCTCCCCTCCCCAAGGGATCACGACCCAGTGAGGGCAGTGATGGCACAGCCTGCACCCAGCTCCTAAACCTGCACCCAGGAGAGCGCTGAGCACTGTCAGGAAAAGGGCCCTGTGCTGGTAAAAATCCCACTAAGACGTTCTGAAAAGAGCGCCTGCCCCCCTTTTCCCCCTGATCAAAGCGAGAGCACTCAGAGCAGGCTCTGAAGGAAAGCAGATGCTGGGACTGGGTGCACTTCAGCCCTGTGTGGTCTCCTATCTCTGTTCCTACCTCTGCCTTTGGGGACTGCTGAGTGTCCTCTGGGTGAGAGGCTCTGCAGCCCATCCACAGTGCCCAGAACTACCTGGGAGCCCCCTCCCAACACGATGCCATTTCTTAGATCTCTGAGCAATCTGCTCTGCTCAACCTCTTCTTCCCCAATTAATAACGTTGCTGTCAGGTTGGATTACAGCCCTCTGCCTTCTTTGTCTCAGCTTAAAATACTTGTGGTTTCATATTCTGTCAGAAGAGATATATAAGAGAAGAGCTTTGCTCAAAGTGCAGATGATGATGGAAAAGGAATGTGTTGCTACAAATTCCTGCAGGAGCCTTTATTGGATTCCTCAGGACATATTGAAAAGCAAGAATATAGGGAGGGAGTGAACAGAATGGGGGGAAGAGGGAGCTCATAGGAGCTGCATAGTGTGGTATTGTGGGAGAGATAAGACAAGCCTGTGGCTTGAGCAGAGATAACAGTGAAAGAGTTTCTACAGTTATCTAGGCAATTTCTGTCATTCCAGTTAGAGAAAAGAACCCCCACCCAACACCTAAACCAGAACTGAATGTCCTGCTGAAGTTGCTTTATGGAAATGCAAGTCCCTTGCCTCTCACTGTCTTTGTGAGAGGAAGAAATTTCCCGTGATGGGGTGACTGGACATGGGCACAGAAATCCTGATTGACTTCTGCTGGAGGAACACATTTGCTTCTGCCCTGACTTCACAGTATCAGCTGCCACTGCAACTCCTGCAGCTCAGAAACTAATTTCTGAAGTATATAAGACCCCAAACTTGTCTCAACTTGGAGCAGAAGCAGTTGTAAATCACATACCTGGAGAAGCACCCACACCACATTTATCTCATGGGATTTATACCTTCTGGCTTTCTGCGGGAGACAACACGGATGTGGCATTTACTTTGTTAAAACCTCATTTCCTGATTATTTAAAATATTATTTCTCAGTGTCTCAGACGTATTTTCATGTGAAGTGTTGTCTTTCCCTCTAGATCTGTGTTCCCTTTAAACGAGGGGGGTTGGTTGTAACTCCATTTGGGTTTGCTTTGCTAACTGAGACAACAATTGTTCCACTTCTCAGCATCAGATTTTGATATTGGTTTAGGCTGAGGACCTGTATTTTACAGAGCAAACCCACTCCTGATTTTGGTTGATGTCTCTGCATTAATTCTGTTGCAGTCTCTATGCACTGGGGATTAATTTCTAACTGGGAATTTGACAAGTTGGTAATTCTTTACAGAAGTTTCAAAAAATCTAGACGTTACATCTACTAAGGATGAAATATGAAGTATGGATTTGAGGCTGGTAAAAACAATAGTGGGTTATAAAAGTATCCACCATTGTCCTCGGCAATGCTGGGATGGACTGAAGCTCTCCTGCCAAAGCAGGGCATACCCAGAGAGAAATGAAGGCAGCCATGAATAGAATTCCCAGTTCCGGGAAGAAGGGTAAACTACACCAATAAAATCCACAGCTAATTTCAGACTTGATGATGTGAAAATGGTTTTTGGTGTTCCACCCTCAGAGTGCATTTATTAGAAACAATTTCCTCCCAGTAGATAAACCAGAGGGCAGGGAACCCCTTTGAGCTGAAGCCCAGGGTGACTCGGACAAACATCAAACCAAGCGAGAGATGGAAGAGAGAGTTGGGAGATTCTTGAGTGAACTGCACGGTTGGAAGAGATGATCCGATAAAGGGGGATAAAATAATGGACAAGCTGCATCACCTGGACAAGCAGGTGGGGAGCAAAAGAGAATTCCTGTGTTGGGGGACAGCCTGGGGCCGTGGGCGATGTGGACATGAAGGTATCAGTCCTTCGATCTTCTCTCAGCTGTGGCTGAGGCCCTGCCCTTGCTCCTCCTCACTGCATTGTCTGCATTATCCACATCCTGGAGGGAATTACAGAGCTGTGCTGGTCATCCTACATCAGGCAAAATCTGGGTGGTTACGTCACACCGACGTTCAGCTCTTATCAAAGTGTCCTGCATGCCTTGAGAGGGTCGGTGCCTTGGGATAAAAACAAAGAGAAAAAACATGATGTGAGTGGCTGTAGGTTTGGATATTTGATCTCAGTATTTAAGCAAAGAATTTTGATGGAATATGTCAGTGAAGAAGCGGGACTGGGCTAAAACTGATTTGTAGAAGGACAACTGTGATAGTGTTAGAAATCAAAGTGTTAGAAAAAGCAACTGTTTTCCTAAAAACCCTGAATTCCAAACTAATTTGAAATTAATTAGACCTCTTGTCTTTTAACACGGAGGAAGAAGACCCCTTGGCTTCCATCACTTACAGGTTCAGAAAAGGAATCCTTTATTTGAGGATCCTAATGATTAACTCGTTCAAATTCTCATAATACCAGAACATGAGGGATGTTGCATGAAGATTTATAATGAAGCTTCATAATCACTCCCTTGTGGTACCTTATCAGAGGTAACCTATGTTTTTCTAACCTACTTCAGTCACTCAAGTGAGAACAAGACCTATAAATCCACTTGCTTCTCTCACAGTCACCAGGTAAGAGAGGTAACAAACCCCTCACCCTGGGGCTGAGCAGTTTTGGTGAGATCTCTTCTTGAAAAGTCCACATCAGCTGTATCTTTATATAAACAGCCCAAAGTGGGCAGGCATTGCCAAGACAGAAGCAATAGTGATATCCTGGGGCTCTCCATGGCAGTCCCTGACACTGTGTAACAGCAAAGAGCTCTAATTCTGGAGTGGAGGATGGGATGATGCACCTTTCCAAACTCCTAGCAGCCCATCCCGCTGCCAGTGTGGAGTCTGTCTCTGGAAAGCATCAGAGGGGAAGAAAAGCTTATGAGTCCAGTGAGCTACTGAACAGATCATGCTGCAGCCACAAAATCCAGAAGAGAGATGTTCAGAGGGTGGGAAGAGTAGGGGAGGAGAAAGGAGAGAGGAACCACACAGGTGTAGGAGGTTTGTCACCATTGGGTTGCTTCAGGCTGGTGGTGCCTTGTGGTTGGTAAGTTTGGCATCCTTGGTGGGGTTGAGGAGGGTAATTTCTTATGTTCTCTGGTACAAGGAGAGGACTATAACCGTGAAGGAAGTTTTCTGAACACACTGCTGATAAATATTTTCAATCCAGCGTGGCTGACCCTTGGCAATTGCTCTGTGTGTTGCTGGATGACAAAAAAGGGCCCAGCCAGCCCCAGCCACCCTTTTTCACAGGGAGGAGGAACAGAGGAGCAGGTGTGACATTGATCTGACCAGGACTGGGTGTGGAGAGCCCCAAGATACCAGAGTAAACCAGAGGCCATGCCCTGCAGATCCTCAGGGGCTCAGTCACTGCCCTGGGATGGGCACTCACCTCACAGGACGTGTCCCCTCCCGGGTCTGACACCTGCTGGAAACGTCCCCCTCCCCATGCCAGGCCTGCCTGCCTGAGGCTGCTTTGGGCAGGACCATTTCCTGGTATTCATCTCTTTCAGCAGCCAATTAATTGATTCAGGTGTTCCTGATCTTGGTGCTGCCACGCACGACTTCAGTAAATCTTTCACAACAAAGTCCTTGTTCCTCCAGGCTCCTGCACTGGTAGTTGGAATGATATTTTCAGTTGGGGAATTTCTTCCTGCCATGTTAGTCTATTCTCATATCACCACTGAGGCGTGATCCCTACCCCAGACAGACCCTGCATAGAACCTGCACAAAACACATTCTCAGTATTGCTTAGCCAGTTGCTTTCTCTTAGGGAAATTATTTCCCTTAGGGGAATTTTTCTTTGACTTACTTAAGATGTCATTGAAAAATATAAATTATTTGATATTATAAATAATAATTGTTTATTATTATAAAACTATTTTTTTCATTTATCTAAGGATGAATTTTAAAAAGGGGAAGCCTTTGCCCTGTTGGTGTCCAGCCCACGGGACATGATCGCAGTGGATCCAGTTATCTTTAAGCTCTCTCATCTCTTCATTTTCCTTCTGCTTTCTTCTTCTACAGTTGGGTTCTCAAACCCTTCTCTTGTTGTCCCAAATGCTTCTTTTTTCGCTGGAAGGAGAGAAGTTCCCTTATTTCATGTGCTGGCCATAACATCTATTACTTTTGCTATTTTCTGTTGCCTTTTCTGATCTGAGTTCCCTCACTGTCATTGTCAACCCCACCTTTTGTCATATATAATGATGCCTGACCTCAGATCTTGGGTTTCTCCAGTTTTGGAGAAGTTCCTCTTTGGTGGGGCCATGCCTGTCCTGATCCTTTTCCCTCCCCGTGCGTATTTCCATTCCAGCACCGAAGCTGAGTGCAGATAGCAGGGGCTGGGCAGTGCAGTTGTCTCCAGGAATCCCTGAGCTGTGGTGTCTGCCAGGGGCTGCAGGCCCGCTGTCCATGGCAGAGCTGTGCTGGCTCCCCTCGGCACAGGACGGCTGGCACAGGGAGGGCAGGAGGCAGGGGCTCCCCAATTCCTCCCCCATCCCCTACTCCCCCAGACACCTCCAAACAGCCCAGCTGAGAGCCAGGGCAGCAGGAACAGGTAGGACGGGTCTGCTGTGCCTGTGGCTCTTCCGTGTGCCTGCACCCAGCAGAGGGAGAGGCACCGCAGGCCCCTCCATCGGGAGCTGCCGCTAATGATTCCTCCTGCCCGGAGGACACGGCCGGGATCGATGGAGGGTCAGCAGCATTTCCCAGTGCCCAGCACAGCCCAGGGGTCAGCAGCTAATCATCACTGCTATCTTGCTGTGCTGTCCAGCCCAGGGCGACTGGAGGTGCATTAAAGATTAAACAAGAGCTGGGGGGTCCAGGGAGTGTGCTGGAGTCATTCCAGGGTGGGTGGGCAGTGGTTGGCCCAAGCAAGTGGATTTCTGCTGCAGCGGCCCCGACTTTAGATCTTTCAGCCGAACAAACTGGCGGCATCTCTGTTGAGACAAAAAGTGCCTCTAGCTAAAATTCCACTATCTGACCTCAGAAGGGCTCCAGCTGCTTCTGCCACCAACGGAGCAGCTCGAAGAAGAGTTTTGCACAGGTTGGCCATGCTGCAAGAGAAGCCCATTTCTTCAGAGGGCCTGGCAGGACAGAGCCTTCCTCCTCCTCACTCCCCCTTCAGCCTAAGTGCTCACAGTGTGGCCGAGCGTTGGCCCTGTCCCACGAGCGCCTGTCACCTGCCAGCTCCAGGCCACGGAGATGTACTGTAGGACCTGGCTGCCTCGTCCAAGGTGGGAGGATTAAATGGTCCCATTGCTTGCCATGCTCGTTCCTAATGTCTCTAGCCTCTAAAATCAGTGAACTACAACTCTGGTCCTCACTGGAATACAAATATTTTCACAGGATTAGGAAAACACTTTCCCTGTGGGGTGTGGTGAGTGCGATGGGCTCATCCCATGGCTCTGAACACACTGGAGTCAGCCTCGATGCTCACTCAGGCACGCAGTTCCCACAACTTCCTCCTCTGCAGGGCTGCCAGTGCCCTGTGTGTTAATGTCCAGCCTTAACGTGTCTGTTCTGACTCCTGTGGCCACAGGACCATGTTCATACCTGGCTTTGGGTGCCCACAAATCGTCACCACTACCTGTGCCTTCAGAGCCTGCCCAGAGGGAGGCAGGGCACTGGTGTGGCTGGCACTTGGGACGCTGTGTGGAGCTGTGCAGGCTGAGGAAGCGGTGCTGGCTCACTGGCATGCTGCACATCCCACCCTCAGCTGCCCGGATCCACAGCTTTTCAGTGAGCCTCAAGTTCACAGCCATTTTTGGGCAATTAGAAAGAGAAGAGCAGAGGACAAGATTCACCCAGAGTACAGTGCTAGATCAGGGTTACAGCCATGAAGCAAAGGTGGCACTCCCCATTCCTTCTGGCAAGAACTTCAAGGATAACCCATTTCAAGAGTTGCCATTTAGTCAGGGATCCTTCCTGAGGAGTCCTGACATGAAGCTGTGCCAGGGAGCATTAGGGTGGAGATCAGGGAAAGGTTCCTCCCCCAGAGGGTGCTGGGCACTGCCCAGGCTCCCCAGGGAATGGTCCCGGCCCCGAGGCTGCCAGAGCTCCAGGAGCGTTTGGGCAGCGCTGCCAGGGATGCCCAGGGTGGGGTTGTTGGGGTGTCTGGGCAGGGCCAGAGATGGGACTGGATGATCCTTGGGGGTCCTGTCCAGCTCAGGACACTCTGTGGTTCTGTGACTGTGTGCCACAGTGAGGGCTCTTTGTCAGAGCTTCCTCAGCTCTTTCAGTGGCCCCACCTGAGCCCTGCGCTCCCTTCCTGGCCAGTGGAAGAATCAGGCCCACAAAGGAGGAACACTCTCTAAGAAGGGCCATGAGAGTTGCCCTGAGCCTTTTTCCTTCTCTGAGCATGAGCAGAGCCCAGGGTGACTGGCTGATCCTTGACTTCCCAGCTCCAGAAATGAGCTGAATCCCATCCAAGCAGTGTCAGGCCCTGGACACTCACCTGCGCCCTCCCCTTGCTACTGGGGGTGATGTTTTCAATGGCAAGAACAACATTAACTGAAACCATTTTTAGCTCTGCTGATCATCTAGGATTGCTTTGGATCATGAGACTTCTTACTCCTCGTCTGGACTGATTGCAAAGCTTCCTCTCAACAGGCTCCCACCCGAGTTTGCCAGAAAAGCTGCTCAGAACACGGGCTGCTGTTGCTATTTTTATCAACTGAGCATTATGTATTTTGTGTGATACAAGGGAAGTGTTATTCATTTACTGGAATTATCCTTTTATCAAGTCAGTTTCCTATTGCATTTCACCCTTCAGTGCACTGGCAGTTCATTCTTTTAACAAGGCTGTTTCTATTCTTGAAAGTATATTTAAGAGGTTTTGTAATTTCACTGTGAGATACAGAGCATTTCCTTTTCTTTTAAGGAATGTGTTCCAAGCATCCTTAAATCCTGGAGAACTTGGAGCAACAATGAACAAACGTATCAAGAAATTAAAAGATAACAACCTCATGAAAACTTTCCCTAAATTATCTTTGAAAAGAATCTGCTATTGTATGTTAATTTTCAGCAATTTTTACTTGTCAGATTTTGTTTTCTGCTTCCTGTTGTAGTTTTTGTTTCCCCCAGTCCTGACTTGTGCTGGAAATCTGCTCATGGGTCTTTTTAGAAACTTCTGGTGAGACTTGTGAGGGGTTCAAGCAGTGGTGACTGAACTGTGCAATGTGTGATTTGGGGTTTTCAGTCACTCACAATCCCAAATCCAGCATTTTTGAGGAGTTGCCCACAAAGCACAACATCGTGCTGTAATGCATCAGGCAACAGGCAATGGTAGGGCAAAGAAGTGAGGCTGAATTCTGTCTCTGTGGGGTCATAGGCTGTGGGGCCAGCACTGAAACCAGGAGCCAAGATGGGACAGGAATCGGGAAGGGCGTTGAAAGCCAAGAGTGAAACCACAAATTGTCTCGGCATTTCCCAGCAGGTCACTGTGAATTAGCAGCAGAAATGCCCCTGCAGCGGGTGTCCATTAATCAGTGAGGAGATGGAGCTGCAGAAAGAGCAGAGTTGTGT
Organism: Oriolus oriolus; assembly: GCA_013400235.1. Taxonomy (NCBI): domain Eukaryota; kingdom Metazoa; phylum Chordata; class Aves; order Passeriformes; family Corvidae; genus Oriolus; species Oriolus oriolus. The sequence goes on from VXBT01000636.1 coordinate 85,592, forward strand.
TCAGTACAACCCTGAGCCCTCAGAAGCTCCACTGGCTCCGCTGGGACCCTCTGAGAGGGCTCAGAGTGAAGATGTGGAAGGGCCACCCACATGGAGAGATTCCTCCATCACATCTGCACCCAGCTCTCCCACAGGGGCTGGGGTGGCCACTTCTGACTCTGGGCTCATCCTGCTCAATCACAGACTGTCATTTGTATCATTTTTTTCCCATGTTCAATCAAAAAAATTCTTCCAAGGCTGGGTCACTCAGAGGTCTGGGTGGGGGAGTCAGGTGTGTGGGCTCAGGCTTACCACGGGAGGTTTGAACAATTCAGTTTAGGTACATCTTCATGGAGGAACCAAAGGTAAGAGGGTCTTTTCTAACCTGAGATTTTATGATGGATCAACATGGTGGAGAGCAGCCTGCTGGAGATTTTGGGAGTGAACTTCAGTTCTGGCAGTCAGACCATAATAAAAGCTGTGGCTGTCAATCTGTGTATTTTTTGCAGCCCTTCCTGGCCCATGTCTGAGTTTCCCCAGCCTCCTCAAACACTGCATCACACAAGCAGAAGCAAAAAAGCTTGCCTGAGAACATTTGAACCCACAGGTAAAACTTGCACTTGAAATAAAACTTGGTTTGCCACACAGAGGAATGCAGTTATAAAAAAATTCAGCTAGAACTCAGCTAAGAATTCAATCTGTGACATTCTTTAATTAACCCAATTAACAATGATTCTGCATGGGATGATGAGATACAGACAAATTTTTCTCCCAAGGACTAAAAACAACCTGTACATGCGCTTGTCAGAATAAGTTCTGTGAGTTAACCAAGCAGACAAGAACCTGGCAGTTATCTTGGACTAAAAGAACACCTAAAGATCTCAGGGATGAATACATGAGCAGGCCAAGCAGGTAGGACACTGCCACAGGTTGATCTTCCAGTCTCCAGAACTTCCAGTTGAGGGGCTCAAGGAGGAAAACATTTCTGGAGTAACTGAAACCTTGTCATTTAAGAATAAAAATAGATCACAATGATCAGACACGGGCAGGTGGGGTGAAACCGCCTGTGAAAGTTGATGTTAAGGACTGAATTATTCATTGGTGGTGGTCAGGGTGGCTGTGGAGAAGGGCAAAGTGGGCATGGTTTGTAGCAGGTTGTTCTGCACTTGCAGAAGCAGAGCAGGAGGGCAGCCCTGGGTCACTGGAGTTGTGTCACCAGCCAGGCTTTGGGTGGGACTGAAGGGTTGGATCAGGGCAGCCACGACACCCTGGGTGACCGGCTCTGCTCTCGAGCAGGCAGCTGCCAGAGCAGCTCCTCGTCCTGAACCTCCACCACACTGAGGTGCCTCACCAGGAGAGTGTCTCAGCACCGAGGGATTGTCCTCCCTGGAAACGACCACATGAAAATGTGCGAGAGACTCACGGTGTGACCACGGGGACTTCAGTCTCAGTGCGGCCGCCCCGCTCTCGCTGTTCATTCAGTCAGGGCTGTAAGCACTGCCCTGGTGTGGCAGGGCTGTGCAGGGGGCCCTGGGGTGCATCCCACACCCAGACACTGCGGGGCATGGTTCACACCACGGGGACTGACAGTTCTACGTGCGTGTTTCTGGAGGGATGAGGTCCTGCTGATGCCTGAAAAGGCCAACCTGGAAACAGAGGCTAGATAGGGGTAAGGGAATAAAGGTGGATATTTATTGGAAAGGCCTTCAGAGGCACACCCTGGGCAGGCCAAAGGCTGCACCCGAGATGGACCCCGAGTCACGAGTTCTTCACACTGTTACAGGTCTGGTCCGTTTGCAGATCAGCATAAATTGGCCAATTAAACTTTAGCTAATGATGGAACTGCCCCTCAGCTCGCCCCCCTTCTCAAGGTGCTGGGTTCCACATTTTGGGCCTGGGACGGGCTGGGTGTCCTTGCAGAGCAGGCCTGGAGAGGCTTTGTTATGTCTGTGTGAGCATGAGAGAGCAGCAGCTGCCAGGCTGCAAGGCAGCTCAGAGTCACACACCAGGAATACAGAGAATACAGAATTTGTAAAATATAAAAGCTAAAACCTATAAAAGCTAAAACCAGTCCCTGTCACTGCCACCAGGGACAGGTCTGTGCTGACACCTGGGGCCCTGTTCTGCACTGGTCCTTTCTCAATTGCACACTCACTGCTTTTGTGGAGGCACCAAACTCACAGGTCCTCCCCGTTTCAGCTGGGTTGGAGCTGATTCTCCTCTTAGTGCTGTGTTTGGGATTTGGTGTGAGAGTGATGTTGATTACACACTGATGTTTGAACTGCTCACCTTAAATCAAAGTATTTTCTGTTCCCCAGGCTCTGCCAGCAAGAAAGTGCTCAAGAAGCTGGGAAGGAGCAGAGCTGGGACAGGTGACCTGAACTGGCCAAAGGGATATTCCCCACCACAGAGCATCATTCCCAGGATATAAACTGGGGGAGCTGCCCAGGAGCTGATGATTGCTGTAGATGACAGGCTGGGCAGTGGGTAGCAGGTGATGAGTAATTCTTGGGTTTTATTCCTTTGTCCCCTTTTCATTACTATTATCATTATCATCATTATTATTAATTACATTTATTTTGTTTCAATTATTAATCTGTTCTTATCTCAACCCATGAGTTTTACTTTTTTCAATTCTCCTGCCCTCTGGGGGTGTGTGTGGGGTGAGTGGGAGGCTCTGGGGTGTTTATTTGCTGTCTGGGGTTAAAGCACAACACAGGAACCTCCTGCTTAAGTGCCCTGGCCCTTCTTTGACTGGGCTTCATTCTCTAATCAACTTGCTCCTGTCACCTTCCTTAGGGATTTCACCTGGGCACAGCCAGGGACACAGCACTGAGCTAAAGGGCTCTGGGGCTTGATTGAGATTTGACAATCCTACGTCCTCATGTCTAAACCGGGAGGGCTCTGTACACCCTGTGCATCTCTCAGCTATATTTAGGTGTAATGTACACACTTCATGTAATTCTGGGAAAAAACAGACAGCTGTCATGCTGCTCAGGATTGAATGAAATAGCTTTTAAAAACATCTAATTTGTGATGTAGTTCAGCAAACCAAACCAGTGACCAGATGCAATATATTCCCCCATGTCTAAATGAGAGTGAACGGCTTAGCTGGGAGAGAGAGTGAAAGAGAAGAGCTCTTCTATTGAATTGTATAAAAACATAAGAGTTAAAGAGAAAGTAGGTTCTTAGCAAGACAAATTGAAGCTCCCACATCTACATTTCAAAGCGTTCATTGTCCCAAGGCATGACAAACAAAGTGGCATTTGCATATTCACTGCCACTGGAGCATTGTCCAAAGGCATCAGCCGAATGGAAGGAACTGGGAGGAGGGAGGTGAAATTACCATACAATGATTTCCCTCAAATTGAAAAATGAGATAGAAGGAGTAGGAGGGGAAGCTCCTAAGAGAGTCCTTTGATGCTTGTTTTTTCTGAAAGGAAGGCGTACATGGGAGGTTGTGATTTACAACTGCAGTTCAGTGATAGCTAAATCTGACTTGAGGGCTCTCCATGATCCAGCCTCCCGACTCAGGGAGCTGAGCTGGAATAAACTTCTTGTGCCAGCTCAGATTTGCTCAGATAGGGCTGATTGGTTAATTTCGTGCCAGCCTGTTTCATGTCAGATGTGCCATCAGCAGGCAGAGAGAAGCAGAGTTTTGTTGGACCTTGCTCGGCCTGTCTGGGGGCCCTTCCTTCAGCCCTTGGTGCTCTCCTCCCACCCACGGAGCCTTCAAGTCGCTGCCTCCACACATCATCAGCCCCCTCAGATGTAGATCACAGCCTTCTGTGTTTCTTTCCACTTTGCACATTCAGCATCTTGTCATGGACCTTCCTTGTCCTTGTCATGGACCCTCACATGGGCCTTGCCTGGCCCGGTGCTCCCACATCACCTCCACTGCCACAACACCACCGACCTTCCCACACCGTGTCCTCCCCAAGCCAGATTCCCAGCCACAGTGAGTCCCACTGTGAGCAAAACACCCCTCTTTCACCTCCTGCAGGCAGGATTCTGCTCACTGATGACATCCAGACAGAGACTCATGTGTGGGTGCTGCTGTGGGGCCACACTGGAGAAGGGTAGGACCAAGGGGAAACCCCTGGGGAAAGCCTATAGGAAGGACAAGGGTGCTGGTGGCCCCTCGTTACTGTCTGTGCAACAAGGATCTCAGATGGAATTTGTGACAGGGTGGAGACCTTGCATGGAGAGTGTGTGGGAAGCCTGGCACGAGTGTTGAACTCCTTCCCCTCCGTGAAAGAGTGGCAGCCTGGGGAGGAGAGCGCATCCGTGGGAAAGCAACTCTCAGGGAAACTGAGCCACAGGAATCAAAACAGTGCTGGTGGAAAGAGCATGGAAGTCTCCAGCCCAGCCGTCCCTGGAGCAGGATGAGCCCAGGACCAGGTCAGGATAACCAGGGCTTTGTACAACTGAACCCTGTAAATACCAGGGATAGAGACTCTCTTGGGAATCCAAGGCTGCACCACCCTCCTGGACAGTGAGTGTTTCCTAATGCCTAACCTGAACCTCCTAAGCTCCAGTTTGTGTTTGTTGACCCTTTCTACACCGTCTGGCATCAGTGACAAGAGTTTGGCTCTGTCATCCTCGTATATTGGCCCTTCAAAAGGTCACAGGCTGCTCTAAGACATTCTCAGTCTCCTTTCGCCCAGCAGTAGAGGTGAGACCTTCCCTCCACCTCTCTGCCAAACCAGCCTCTCCCTCTGCCTCTGCTGGCAGACCATGTACCCCAGGCTTTGACCATCTTGGTTGCCTTGCCTGATCCCTCTCCAGTTTCTCCCCACTGTTTCTGAGCTGGCAGCTCCCAACTGAACACAGTGTTCCAGGGGCACTGAGCACTGACAAGAACTTCCTGCTGCTCTCAGCTGTTCTCCCCCTCACAGACTCCAGCAGGCAGCTTGTCTTGTTTGCAGTGAGTGACTGCCAGCCCATCTTCACGCTGGCATCCACCATCACTGGCAGCCTTTGGCAGCAGGATTGCATCTCAGCCGGTCCGCTCCAGGTTCAGCTGAGTTTTCTGCTTCTCCTGCCCAGATTTTCCCAGCCTGCCACTGACACTGTTGGGAATGATGATGCAAAAGCCTCTTTAGCTATTCCCAGCTGTTCCCAGCCAGATGTGTTCTCCTGTTTCATCATTCTGCGTGCACTGTCCAGATCTTTGTGTGCTTTGCTGCTCCCAGGGCCTGTGCCAGGCTGGAGACCGGGCTTCTGTTCCTGTCCAAGCTCTGGTCAGGGCAGTGCCACATCCCACTGCCTCCCACCACAGTGAGCAATTCCAGACCGAGAGCACTGAGAGCTCTGCTCAGAGCTTTACTTTTCATCCTTTTCCCAGAAAAGCTTCTCCTTTCTTTTCCAAAACGTGCACATCGATGCCTACGCACAAATGCAGGCACGGCCACACTCACACACCCCCCACACCCCCCCACGTGTGTGCACAGGTATTTGCACACATGCACACACACCTGCACGTGTGCAGTCCCTCACACACACACAGGCACGTGTCACATCACAGAATGGTTTGGCTGGGAAGGGACCTTAAACCTCATCTCACTCCAACCCCCATTCCATGGGCAGGGACACTTTCCACTGTCCCAGGCTGCTCCAAGCTCCATCCAACCTGGCACTGGGCACTTCCAGGGATGGGGCAGCCACAGCTGCTCTGGGCAGCCTGTGCCAGGGCCTCAGCCCCTCACAGGGAAGAGTTTCTTCCTGATATCCCACCTAACCCTGCTGTCTGCCAGTGGGAAGTCATTCCCCTTTGTCCTGCCCCCATCCCAAGTCCCTCTCCAGCTCCCTTGGAGCCCCTTTAGGCACTGGAAGGGGCTCTGAGGTCTCCCTGGATCCTTCTCTTGTCTGAAAGAAACCCAAACCTGCCGTGAAGTGTCCAGCAGCAATGCCCAGGAGCAATGCCCATGGGATTCCTGGGACAGGACATATTCTTATCCTGGTCATCCACTCACCATGCTGGATTAAGTTTGGACCTGGGCTACAGCACCCAGCTCCTGGGGTTCCCTGAGCAGCAGAGGTGTCAGGGCAGGGCTGTGGGTGTGTGGTCACATCTGTGTCCCACCAGAGATCCATCCCAGGACTCATCCCACAAGCATAGGTCCGAGTCCAGGCCAGGTACAGACCTTCCCATGACTGACCAAGGTTTACTCATTTCAGGGACATCCAAATAGGACCTGCTACCACCACAGCTGGAAACAGAGAAGAGAAGGTCATGATGAGGGACCTGTTGACTGCCTGGAGGAAAGATTTGTTTCCCAAGCTATGAAGACTCTGGTGACCACTTTCATTCTCTTGCTAAGGATCAGTGACACCTGTGGCTGGACTCCTGGGGATAGGGATGCACTGTCCCAGAGAGGATGCACAGCCTGTGTGGAGAACTTCTGGTGGGAGGAAGAAGCTACCTGTGATGGAGAGTCCATGGGAAGGTGAACCTATGCCCTTCTGGAAAGGTGAAGCATTTCAGAGCTGTTTGACCCAGACTCAGCTTGGCCTCTGACTGTGACACAGCCCCGAGCGGGATATTTCCACAGCACCATCACCCCTCCCAGTATCTCATGTGCCTCCTACAGTCAGATCTGGCTTGGGCTCAGAAAACAAAGTCAGACAACACAAAGCTCTGTGCATTCATTGCAGTGACTCTTGCAGAGTGACCCTTCAGGCTCTTTTCTCCCCTCCAGTCAACTTCTGGGCATGGCTTTGGTTCTAGCACTGCCATGACAGTAAATATTTCAATTCCCATGGGAATTGAGATTACTTCTGTGACTGGGATTTTAAAAGTCACAAGGACTTGGTTGGCAGAACCTGCAGGGTTGATCCAGGGGCCTGCATGGGAAAATACCTCCTGACAATAAGAAATGTAGCAAAATCACAAGTTTATTGTTTCTGTTCGCTCCATGCAAAATGTCAGGTTAGGGCAGCATTCATCAGGGTGTCTCTGTAAATCAGTCATGATGATTTTCCTTCCCTGTTCTCAAACCAGGGACACTCAACAACAGCTTGTGTAGTTGCTGGGAGTTTCGGGTGAGCTCCCTGACCCTAATGCAGCCTCTTCTTTTTGCTCCCATGGTGGCACTTCAGAAGACTCACGGAGTCTCTCTCCTATTCCCAAGGCAATAGGATCATGGAAAACCGGCAATAGGATCATGACCCCACACAATGATCTGTAACCACAGAGAGAGGACAAATCCAGGATTTGCTTCAAGAGGCTCTTGAGGAACTGGCCCAAGGCCTGCAGCCTTGTTTCTGATGTTTCATATTCGTTTTAATCCCATTTCCTCCATGATATATCATCATGGAATATGGTGCCTCCTTTCCCACTCATTGCTAACCAGCCATTCACAACTCCCTTTCTGTGAAATATCTTCCCCTGAAATTCCCAGTGGAAGGCACTGGGCAGAAAGCCACAGCAGCTGCTGTCCTGTCAGCCCTCACAGCCACGGGATTACAACTGGGGCCCTCCTTGCCCTGTGGACAGTGCTCAGCAGAGGGGATGAGGACACTCATTTTGCATCAACAGCTTTGCCTCAGATCACCAGAATGATTTTTGCCAAGATGAAAGTCTCTTGAAAGAGTTTTAATGTTTAAAGAGGGAAAAATTGAAATGTCTGACACGGAAAAGTAGTGAAGAGAGCACCAAAATAGGGGTACTGTGAGTAATGTCCTTCTAGGGGGCTCCAGGAGTTTCCAGTTTCACAAAAAAATGCCCTTGGGAATTTCTGCAGAGAATATTGTGAACATTTTCAGGGAATGCTGAACATCCTAAAGTGTGAGATTCTTAGGGGAATTTGAGCCCACTGGTGTATGCTAAGGACATGGAAAGCAAAATGTCTCCTTTCATGCCTTCCTCAGAATGACCCAGTCGGGATCCAAGTCCTCCACACTCACTGCTTTCTTATCTTTGCCAGAGCAGATGAAGCTACTGACAATGTCCAGGGCTGAAACAAATCTGGATGCTTTGAAGAATCAGGTAAAAAGAATTTTTTGAGGCATCTGAAGGTATTCCTGCACCTTCTCCAGCTCAGCGTGGTGCTCTGGGCTGGTTTGATGGTCATACAGAACAAGGGCAACCCAAAGCCAGGTCTCACCCCCTCGATACCTGTTCAGGGAGCACCTGAGGGGCAGGAGGGCCGGGAGGGGGGTGAAGCAGGAGGTTTGACAGTTATTGTTCACTAAAGTGAGCAGCCCAGCCTAATGCGGGTCATTCACTCCCCACTCCTGCCCGGTCAGCTGCAGTATTAGCGCTGGTCAAAGGTCTCCCCAAACATTTACCATCCATTAAAAGCTAACCTTTCCACGGGATGTTTGAGCTTTGAGTCCCTGGATAGCTGCAGGCGATGCACAGGGCTCGCTGCCTCTCCGGGGGTCTCTCGCCGTCCAGCCCCGCTCCGGCCGCGCCGGGAGAGCGGCATTCCAGGAGCGGACGCTCCCTCCGCCTCCCATCTCTCCTCCAGCAGCCTGGGAGCCGGGAACAGCTCGCTGGCAGCTGGACATTCCTTGTGGGCACTGTCAAGTTTGCTGGTCTTCTCCCTCCAAAAATAAACAGCAAAATGTATTTGAGATCAGAGCTTAGTAGGAAATGGTTTTAAATGGTTTTCTTGCATTCGAGGGGCAGGTTTTCAAAGATTTGGAATTTTTCCCGTCATATATTGTGATCAAAGCTGAAGTGGTGGAGTGTCAGTTTGATTTTTCAGTGGAGTCTATCAGATTTGTCACTTAAATCTAACTTGGTGGATGGTAAGCACATCAGGACGGTGCTTTACATCCTGCAGGGAGAAAGAGAGAAAAGGAAAATGCTTATGAGAAAGATCCTAAAGGATTTGACAAAGCTGCAGAGAGCTCAGGGAGAGCTTTGCCTCACTCAAGACTGAACAAGAAGCTCAAGATCTAAATCAGTAACAGAGTTAAACGTTTAAGATTAGGCTTATGGCTCCATGAAAGCCTTTTACTGTATGGGATTGGATATGGCAACGAAGCAGAAGCTTCACTTTAAGGCCTGAAGAGAGGTATGAAAACAATAACAACATTAACAACAATTTGTTGCTATGATTGTTATTAATGTTATTGTGATTATTATTGTATTTCAGTGGAAATAGGCACATGGTTGAATTAAAATACATGCTAATCTCTAACCTGTAAAAACAAAGAAACATTGTGGACAGCCAGAATTAAGAATTTAACACTGAACTGGATCCAATTCCAACATTTTAACTGGAATGATAAGAACTTCTTCTCAGAACCTGGGGAGATGTTACTCTAAGGACAGTGATTTTATCACAGCTTGTGCCATCTACACTCTCAGATGACTCTTGGCTGTCAGTGCTGGGTTCCAGAGCTGGGAATCCTCCTCCTTTTCCCCAACCCCAAAGTTTACAGCACAGAAGCAGCAGCCCTGGTTCACTCTCTCATGCTCTCAGCTTTACTTTGTTTTTTAAGTCCCATGTGTAAAGGCACACTGCTCCCTTTTGCTTCACAAAAGGGATTTCTTACATTTTCCCTTTCCTTCCCTTTCTCCCCTGTTTTCCAGTTTTCCCTCCTTTAACCATCTCTGTCCTACCTCAAGGTTTGAGAGATGCTCCTGGCAGACATCTGATGAGCCTCGCTTTGCTGGCAGCCCTGGTCACCTCTGATTTCGTGGCTCCTACTTTGGAGCCAGTCTGCATTTGTGATTTTGGCTTGAAGTGTTGCCATAATGAGCCAGCACTTGCCTGAAAATAAAGCATAATACATCCTTAGGAGTGTTTGCATTGGAGAAAAGGGATTTTTTTTTTCCCCTTACACTCAGGAGTGCTCAAATTCTGGCTGCTTTTGGAGGAACCAGGGCGCTGTGCATTCCCACTGTCTGATGTGCAATGGTTTTCTTATTTGGGTCCTCAGGCCCTCAGAGCTGGTGGGTTTGGGTCTGAAACTCTGAGCTGATTATTTTCTGGATTTCAAAACTTTTGGACTTGAAATGAAGCACGTACATCTGTGAATAGGTACAAAAAGAATGAATTTGGGTTTAAAGTTGCCGAAGGACTGCTCCTCACACTGCTGCTGCTGCTGTTGCCCTCACAGGGAGAGAAGACAAATCTGCATTCCAAATTCTTCGTACAGCTTTCTGTTACTATTGCTCTGGATGAAGTGAGCTCTGTGGAGTTTAAAAGAGGATGAACATGGGAAATGGGAATTGAGAGGGGCAGAAAGCTTTTTTCTGTTGAAGAAGGCTCTTCCAGGGGATCAGCACCTCCTGGATAAGGAGGCATCAGCCAGCACGAGCATCTCTTAGAGCTCTGGCCAGCAGAGATCAGCAGAGCTTGACTGCAGGGACAACTGAGACAGCCCCTGCATTAAATCAGCCTCACAAAATAAGTAGAAACTGCCTCAGAATGTCCCCATCAAAGCCTAATTATCTGCTGACTTCTTAGACATGAGAGAATTTTCTTTGTCTATTTAATTTCATGCTTATCATCAAACTAGTCATTAAATAGCTGAGTATTAGGGGAAAAATGCAAAGCTTTCTGGTCTGTCTTGTTTAATCCTTCAGCCCCTCCCTTCCCTCCTCCCCGTCCCACTTTCTCTCTGGCACAGTTGGGAAGAGGGGAGAGCAGGCAGGGTGTCCTGCTGGGCACTGTGGCCGTCTCTGGGTCCTGGTCTCCAGGTGGGCAGGATGTGGGGGTCCTGGGGAAGGCTGGGATGGAAAACCCCCCACTTCCATGCCAGAGCTCAGCTCTGGCTGCTGGCAATTTGGACTTGGCATCCCATGGGATGTAGCAGAGGTGCAGAAGCCACTAAGAGTGGGATGAGACCCAGAGGTCTGATCATTACAAGGAAAATGAATTGTCTGTGAGTCAGGTGAATCATTTAAAACAGAATCAAAATGACTGAACAGCAAATGGTGCTGGGCTTTCCTGTCTCATAACATATTAGTGGGGGACATTATATGAAATAGGAAAATAAAAAATTGTCAGTCACTGGAAGGCTTTTGTATGTAGGATGAATCAAGAATGTGGAATTGCTGCTTTGGGCTATATTTGAAATCAGGAACACAGAAACATTTAAGCAGAGATTGGCTACTTAAACTGATGCCAACCCTGTCCCACCGGGATGAGTTCCTGCTTTAGGTCTCGGCTGCTCTTCAGCTGGGCTGTGTGGGGGCAACGGGGCAGGACTGAGCCTGCAGCAGCTTCCTGCAGCCTGCCTGAAAAACCCTGCTCTGGCCACGGCAGGATTTTGGCTTAGCTAACCCAGGACACACCCAGAGAGGCAATTCCCAGTTTCACAAAGATTTGTGGCAATGTCCTGTCTGCCTCTCGAGTGCAATGTCTCTCCTTCTGAGGGGACATCACTGTCCAATCAGCCTGTACAGCAAGACAATCCCATCCAAAAGACCCTTGATTAAGTGTTTTGCCTTGATGCCAATTCCTGCTTTCTGCAGTTTGGTTTCTAACATCCAGGAGGAACCATTCCCTAGCAGCAGCCTCCAAGCTGTAAACTTTTGACCTGAGCTAATTACTGAATTCACTTTATAGAAGTAATGAGGTTCTGAGCCTCTGCAATGCCTTGGAGGCTCTAGAGAGTCCGAGCCAAAACCTGAGCTCCCTAATCAGTTCTGACTCTGTTTTTTTATTCATTTACCGAGTGCCCTGAGGCACTGCCGCTCCTTGAGCTCCCTGGGAGGAGCTGCAGTGCTGCTCTCCACAGTCTGCAACTGGGCAAAACACCCCAGTCAGGGCTGCAGGTACACTCAGCACCTCAGTGATGAGAGGAGGAGACACCAGTGGGGACCAGTGGTCAGAGCAGCAGGGCCAGGAGAGTTGTGCTCAAGTCCTTCCTCAAATCTACACTTGAGGAACTGGGATCTCCTCCTTCTGCCTCAAAACCTCCAGCAAAGAAACTGATAGAACTTTGCTGCCTGTGGGAGAGCACTTGGATAGCTGTGGGCAGTGTAATGATGAGAGGAGGGGAGGTGTAGCTGTGCAGGAGCATTCATGGACACTGGCAGCAGGAGCACGGCAGGAGCAGGCAGTGGGAACGCTGCAGAGATGTTCCTGTGCTCCGGGCAGCTTGTGAAATCCCATCTCCCTCACTTTGCTGAGTTCTTCCCACTCAGTACAGTCAGGCCTTAACCAGCAGTACAAAACTAAGCCCAGAGAAGTTGTGGATGCCCCATCCCTGGATCTGTTCAAGGCCAGGTTGGATGGGGCTTGGAGCAATCTGGATTCTTTCTAATGGAAGGTGTCCCTGCCCATGGCAGGGGATTGGAACTAGATGAGCTTAAAGGTCCCTTCCAACCTAAACAATTCTGTGATTCTGTGACTCTGTGATTCTGCTTTTCCCTGGGATCATTCAGGAGCTGTCAGCAGCTGAAGAAGAGCTGAGGTTCTGCGCTGAACCCCTCAGCCCTGAGCCCACCACTGGTCTCCAGCTGCTCACAGAGCTGATGGTCCCAGCTTCCCCTCTCAAAGGCTTCCCCTCGCCCTTGTGCTTGCTCTGTTTGTCCCTCTCTCTTACGTGCTGCAGCACCCCCAGGGCTGGCTCTGGGGAGCAGGTGACTGTGTCACCCAGGTCTGGACACTGCTGGCCAGCTCCACCTCCAGCCCTCCACTCCAGCAACCTCTCTGGGGCAAGAAGAGCATCCCCACTTCCCAAGAGAGGAGTGGAGAAGGGAAGGTGTGCTGTCTCTGGCCACCCTCACCACCAGTGTGGGGCATGAATGGTTCTGCAGGCAGGTGTGACCTCCCGATGCCAAGCCAGCAGTGCTGCCATGGTGGGCTCCTGCTGAGCCTGGCCCAGCCTCGTCCCTGGCAGTGGGGGACCCCAAGGTGAGCTCTGCTCCACAGGGGGACCCCCAGGTGAGCTCCACTCCATTCTGGGCAGTGGGGGACCCCACACTGAATCACCCCCAGCCACGTCCTGCGTGCTCGTGGCAGAGCCCAGGCAGACAGAGCTGGCTGTGCCCGCCGAGCCCCTCAGTGCCCAGCCCTGCGGTGTGGGCACGAGCAGTGCCAGCTGGGGCACGGGCAAGGCAGAGCTGCCAGGAGGCAGGGACGGCCCTGCTGCTGTGGATCCCAGGGAGGCAGGGCTGGCAGGAGCAGGGACAGGGATTTACACTGCAAATCCACACGAGGCTGACTCGAGCACCCGGGGCCAGCACAAGCTTTATTGTGGTCTTGGCAAACCCAGCTCTCCTTGCTGAGGGTGATGTGCTTGGTAATTACCTAAGATTGGCACATTTCTTTCTGCTGTTCCTGTGTCTCCCTTCAGACAGGGGGTTGGTGATTCAAAGTGGGGACTTTGTGAGCAGCCTTGTGTTCAGCCTGACAACTCAGATAATGGCATTTATCACACGGGTTTGAGCCATCACATCACCTGACACAGGCCAGAGGAATTGACCTGCAATGCAAATGATAAGATATTTTTATTTTGACTATAAAAATTCCCTAAAAATACATGTGATAGTTCTGATTTTAACTCATAGTCATGCAAGTGAAGGTTGTGGCATCTGAAACGCTCAAAAATTCAGTGTTTTAAAACAGCTGTAGCACAAAAGTGACTGGGGGAAGCAAGAGTGGTTCTCCAAACCAGATCATGCTATGGACACTGGGAAAAGGGTATTGGCAGGTGGAAATGAACCAAGGTCTTTTGCCAGCAGTGGAGATGGGCTGATTTTGCATCACTTGCTGTGAACAAAGAACTTACTTGGTTTGAAGGCTGCAGGGAAGTGATGCAGAAAAATCTGTGACTGGACAGGTAGGGATGAGCTGTGAGTGCCTGTTACCAACACACATTTATAATATTCTACAATAATATAATCATAACATATAATTTTATAATATTATATATCTTTTATAATTCATCAAATCATCCAGCAGGAGTTAAAACTTTATCTTGAAAAATTCAGATCCACAAGGATAGTAAGCTATAGCCAATTCAGTAGTGGATGTGGCCAACAGAGAGTGTTCTTGAATTTCAGCTATTTTTCCAAAAATAAGAAGAAAAAATTATAAGGACTATATTAAAAAAAATTAATCTCTTCATGATGCATGGTCACTTTGCTGTCAGTGGAGCTGCCCGGGCTGTGGGCAGGGAGCTGAGCACACCTGAGTAGGCTGAGGACACATTGGGTTTACCAGGGACTAAAGTGATTATGGGATAATCCAAAACACTTGGAGAGAGCAATAAATCCTGGAGCTCCTGTGCCACCTCTCATGTCCCCAGCTGCTGCATCATCATGCTTGGGGCAGTGGGACAGTGTTGGCAAACTTGAAGGAGCAATAAAGGAAATCCATTTCATTAAAACAGGGAAGAGTGGTAGATGTAATTCTGCAGATTTCATCTGGTGTTAAACCCACCGGCCTTGTAGTGGGGTGGATAAAACCCTGCTGCCAGTGGAACCGGTGAGTGGAGTGGGCGAGGCAACTGGACCTGGGAGGAGTCTGAAGTGTGAGGCAAGAGTTGCAAGGCTGGCTGCTGGAGGTAGATTTTTTTGTGATTAGACCATTTAGTCTGGTCAGAAAAAGCAGATAAGCTTTAGGGAAAACAAGCCCTTCTCTGAATTTGAAATAGAAGCAGCAAATTGACAGATGGCTCAGGATAGCAGGAGCAGTGCAGCGGAGATAAGATCTCCAGCACAGGCACGCTCCCAGCCCCCGCTGTGGCACCGTCCCTGTCCCTGCAGACGTCCCGGCAGGTGGGGAAATGCCACCGCACCAAGGAGTGACCTCACAGCCGAGGGGACACGTGCAGCTCCAGCTGTGGCAGCAGTGCCTGGTGCTGAGCCAAACCACTGCCAACAACGCTGCTCAGCCTCTGATGGGAGCCTCAGTCTCAGGGAGTATAAAAAGTCATGAGACACAATCTGCCTCTCTGTCCCTCGGCAGGTGTTTTCCAGCCCCAAGGAAATGCCATTCATGTTACCCACAGGTACCAAAACCATCTTGTGAGAAGATGGAAAAGTTAAATTCCTGAGGGTAAAGTTGGGAAAAGCACCAGGAGAGTCAGTGCTAGAGCTGGATTTTCTCTTCAGTGGGGTGTGTTGGGTAGTGTGTGCAAGCCTGGTGAAGAGAACTCCTCCAAAGGGATCCCTGTCTCCAACTGAGCTGTGCATCCCTGAGTGCCACTACAGTCCAGAGCTTCCTGGGCTGTCAGAAACTCCTGGGACCCCTCTCACAGAGCACCTGACTTACCTGGGCATTGGGAAATGGCCTGGAAAGCAGCACTGTGCTGTGGTTACACTGAGCAATACCAGGCTGGCTCACAGGAGATGCCCAGAGCAGCTGTGGCTGCCCCTGGATCCCTGGAAGTGTCCAAGGGCAGGTTGGACAGGTATTGGAGCAGCCTGGGACAGGGGGAGGTGTCCCTGCCCATGGCAGGGGGTGGGAATGGATGGGTTTAAGGTCCCTCCAACCCAAAACATTCCATGATTCCACGATTCTGTGACTCTGGCACAGGAGCTGCCAGGCTGGACTGAATGGTGAATTCCATGTTTTATGCCTCCATCCAGTCCCCACACTTTCTCCTGGTCTCCATTAACACAAGAGCCCTGGGAGGGTTTTGTTCAGATTACTGGGGAAGGTTTTAGGAAAATTCCTCTATGACATTCTTGAGAAAACTCTCCCCCCTCACCACTGCAGACAATCCCATTTTCCCTCTTGGGGGACTCAGGCTGGATTGACAGGAGACGACATCCATCCTGTGGGTGCATGCAGCTCCCGGGGCCTCTTTGTGTCAGGCTGCTTTAACAACAAACAGAGCACAGCCCCTGCAGCATCCCATCCAGCCGGGCAGACGCGGGGAGAGGGACCCGGCACGGCCAGCTCCTCATGCCTGGATAACCCCGTGGATGAAACACAGATGAAATCGATTTTCAAAAATTTTTCTTTCATTTTAAGATTCCCCATATTGACAAAATGTGAGTAT
The DNA here is from genome assembly GCA_013400235.1 of Oriolus oriolus. Taxonomy (NCBI): domain Eukaryota; kingdom Metazoa; phylum Chordata; class Aves; order Passeriformes; family Corvidae; genus Oriolus; species Oriolus oriolus. The sequence continues at coordinate 101,492 of VXBT01000636.1, forward strand.
GAGGCAGAGTGACACCCAGATTTGACTTGGGAAGCAGTTCAGCATTAACCTATTAAGCTAATGAACTCCAGTTATCCCGATTGGTTTGCCAAAATTAGACCCAGGAAATGGCTGTTTATTCAGTGGGAAAGAGAACATAAAAGATCTGCCCCTAAAATTTGCCAAAGCAGCTGATGATGTTGTTTAATTCCGATGGAATTCTTAACCTGACATCTTTCAGAGAGACTGACTGTCAGGGAACTGACCCCTGGAAAAATCAGGATAATGGCACATGGTTTTGCTCACAGATTTTAAGATTTTCCTATATAAGTGTTACATTATGCATCCAGTCCAGGGTTAATAGTGCCCAGACAGAATCTGCCCTAATACATTTATGTATCAAACAGGGTTTCCCAGTAAATAAAATCAAAAGGTTTTTGAAGTCAGAGCTTTTAAGGCAGGAACTCAGCGATTTCTGTGGGACTTGGAATTGAGCGGGGATGCCATTTCAGTTGAAGGCAGCTGAGGCTCCTAAGAGGTTCCTGATGCTGGGCAAAAGGGAGGAGTATTGGCAGGATTATTGGAATTTCATTTGTTCACTGTCTGGGGAAGGCGATGTTATTTCTTGCCCCTTCTGCCTCCTTGGCTCTGTTGGAGGAGGCTCTATGATCCTGATTCCTGAATTTCATTGATAAGGTCAAAGAGGCAGGATCAGCAGGGAAAAGGCACGAGGAACTCAGTCCTGCATGGAGAACTGAGTCGTGTTTAATCTTTATTATGGTAATATAACATTTATAGTGCAGTGGAGGCGTGGGGCTACCAACAGAGCCATGCAGTGCCTGCACCAAAAATCCATCAAGGTCAGTATTTCACCTCCAGCAGCCCCGTGTGGCTGCCACCAGGGAAGGATGAAAGCATGAGGAAAATATATTTGCCCAGGATATTCTCCAAATCTCCAGCCATTTGTGTCTCAAAGATCCCTCAGGCTGGGGGACGCTGCAGTGTTCCTCACCACTGGATATATCTTTGTTTTTCCTTCTATTCCAATTCCTATTCCTGTTTCTATTTCTGCCATATTTCTTTGGCATCATTACAGAAGGGAGGGAGGGAGTGCAATCGCAGAGATGTCCTTGACTCCTTCTTCCCTTGGCCTGGCCTTCCCCATCCTTTCCATATCCATTTCCCTGAGATATTAATGCAGAAGGGAGTGATGGTCTGAGCATTTGTGACTCTCATGGCCACTGATCAGTCTCAAAGCTGCCTGTGACAGTTGTGCAGAAACGTTCTTAATTTGGGAAGATGAGCAGGAAGGTGCAATGTGTCTTTAAAAAGCTCCTTGCCCAGGGAGACCTGGGTCCAGCACATCACCCAAGAGCCTGAGAAATTTGATAGATGAGTCTCCAACATTCTTGTCATGTCTCCCCTTCTCGTTTTGCCCCCATCCCCGGGCTGGAAGTGCTGAGAGGCGTGCTGTGAGGTCTGCCTTGTGTCCGGGAGCCTGTCAGAGCTGGGACACGCAGCCCATGGCCTGCAGCTGGACTCAGAGGAGTCTCCATCAAGCACTCATCCAAACGTCTCGCCCGGGCGGAATGCCCTGGGGTTCGGCACTCCTTTGTTTTGAAAGCCACAGTTATTTGTATCAGCAAAGCATGCAAAGAGTGCCCCAAAAAGAGAGGGAGGGGGAAGAGAAAGAGAGGGGGGGCAGCGAGTTTCTGTACCTGATGGGATCATGCTCAGAGAAACAGGGAGAGACACATCATTGGGGTCTGGTATTAAACACAGCATCAGTGTTTTTGGAGAGAGCCCCGAGTCCCATGGCTGTGAGGAGGACATGGGCTGGTGCAGGCAGAGCAAAGGAGACCCCGTGAGGATCCAGCTCTCCCTTGGGTGCTGCCAGGCTTCACGAGGCAGAGGAGAGCAATGGGGAACACAGCAACTGCTGTGTGAAATTCAGCTGCTGCTGAATGCACACGGGGTCTGGAGATTGTGTGATAGAGAAAATCCCCCAGTTGGGTTTCTGGGAGAGCAGGGAATATGAAATCCTTTTTCTCCAGTAGATGCTACACAGGAATGACCTGGGGACATGAGAGACAGTGATAAGTGACTCTCTCCATCCCCTTTTATCCTGTTTACAATACAGAGGCTTTCCTTGAACAAAACCCTTTTTTTCCTCTCCATGCTCCTGGCTGTTGTGTCTAAATGAGCCAATTTGCTGAAGGACTCCTCCTGGAAGGACTTGAAGTCTAACGAGAACAGACACTGGGTTGCAGCATGTTGTTTCTGGCAAAAATCAATTTCTTCACAAAAGAACAGAAATCTGTTCTTGTATTTCAGTGCTTGCCATTTCATCAGGGCTCCTGTGATACCTCTCACAGCCCTGGCCAGGAGGGAAATCCCAGGGTCTATTTCCATTCAACCTATTTCCAGAAAGTGTTTGAAAATGGGGTCTGATGGCTCAGGGAAGGGAGAGCAAAGGATGGGGAGCGAATGTGTTTGCGACTGCTGCAGTTAATGGTTTTGTTGATATGCTGTTTATCCTTGGGCTGATGTGATTTCTGGGGCTTGAGCTGCTGTTTGACATCCAGGGGATAATCTCTTGCCAGAGGCCTGGCTGGCTGCATGGCAGGGCAGGGCAGACTAAGTTTGATGCATCATCTGAGATGCAAGAGATGGACCCACAGGGACAAAATCTCTCATTAATTAAAGATGTGTTGTTGTTTCCCTCTTTTATTTCTGTGTGATGCTCAGGGATGTGTTCTCCTGTGACAAGGCTGCATTCTTCAGGTGCTCACCCTGAACTGCAAATGAGCAACAACAGAAAGAACTCAACACTTTGGAGACTGTTCCAGCCCCCAGGTTTCCAAATTTGCCCAGTCTCACATCAGGAGGTGTCTGCCTTCAGCTTCCCCACCTCTGAAAAGAATTTCTCACTTTCCCTCCAACGTTTGTCATCCTTCAGTAGCCTGAATTTTTGCTGCACAGTTATTTAGGTTTTGCCTAAGTGAAGTGCAGGACAAGGCTGAGGTTGCTGAAGAGAGTTTAGGATTTAAATCAGTGTATTTTATTCAACTGTATTAGAGCACTTTATCAGGATTAAGACAATATTCTTGTTGCTAAAGCAGGTTTCCCTTCACACCACAGGTGGGACAGGCAGAACAAACCCAGAAAAGGGCAGAATCAGCTCAACATCAGGGGAATTCAAAGCCTGAGGAACAAGTATAAAATGACAACATTTAACAGACAGAAGAAATAGTGAAGGAGAGAGCTGAGTGCTTGTCTGGGCCACGAGGACAAAGGCTACAGCCTTTTAAATGGCTGATCTTGTGGTATACAAGAACAAGTTGAATGCTTTACAGATCAAGAGCTTTCCCCAATTTTTCCCAATCGAGCTCTTATTAGCATGAAGTTACATTTGTTGACAAGAACAGTTTTCATTAAACCACAGTGACAAGCAAGAATCATGGCCCTAATTAAGCTTTTTAATCAATCTGTGATGCACCTGTGCCTCTGATGTCCTGCTGCCCTGACTAACTGGGCTATACCTCCCCCAACTCTTTTTTTTTTAATAATCCACCTTCTCCTTGCTTTTCCCATGACGTTAAAAGGTGACAGGAGTTCGGGTGGCTCAGCAGACTCTGACCATAAAGATAATGGGTTTTGTAGCCCAGTACCTACAAGGAAGAATTGTGGCTTCGACTGTGGTGGGTTATCTGGTCCAAAAAATGAAGAGTAAACTGAAAAGTAGTCTCTTATCCAGCCCCAGAGCAAGGCTCTGTGAGACAGGACAGGAACCTGCAGCTCCACCATGAATGGATGACATCCTGCTGGAGAGAATTTAGTGTATCTCTAAGAAGGGAGAAAAACCAGGATTATTAAGAAAGCAAAACTATTTGGAGGATGGACGCTCTAAACTGACTGTGATCATGTGTGAACAAACCTGTGAAGTGAAGGCAGTTGTCTGGCAATGAAACACTGAATGGGACAGCAAGGCATGGTGCAGGACAGGTGTAATGATGATGAAAGAGCAGGAAGAGCTGTTTTAGAAGGGATATCTCGATGAAGGATTCATCCTACGAGGGAGGAGATGTCTGCTCGGTATCTGCATCTCCAGGTGTGTTGGTCACCTGGACTTCTAGAGGTGAGCTGATCTGTGGGGCTGCGTCCAGCCCCTCCTTGGCATCGGGAGGATGTGGAGCTGCTCAAGGGAGGAGGCCACGGAGATGCTCCAAGGGGTGGAGCCCCTCTGCTCTGGAGCCAGGCTGGGAGAGCTGGGGGTGCTCACCTGGAGAAGGGAAGGCTTCAGGGAGAGCTCAGAGCCCCTTCCAGCGCCTAAAGGGGCTCCAGGAGAGCTGGAGAGGGACTGGGGACAAGAGCCTGCAGTGACAGGACCCAGGGAATGGCTTCCCACTGGCAGAGGGCAGGGTTAGGTGGGATATTGGGAAGGAATTGTGCCCTGTGAGGGTGGGGAGGCCCTGGCACAGGGTGCTCAGAGCAGCTGTGGCTGCCCCTGGATCCCTGGAAATGTCCATGGCCAGGCTGGACGTGGCTTGGAGGAACCTGGGACAGTGAAGGTGTCCCTGCCATGGCAGGGTACAGTGGCACTGTACCATGAACCAATTCCATGCTCCCGTGTAGGGGATGCAGTTCCGCGACCCCAAGCGGCTCTCGCAGCTGACACCACCTTCACCGACGGTGCCGGGAGGCTGCAGCCGCTATTTCCACGCTGCGTAAGGAGGGAGGCATGAAATGATTTCTGTGGGAGGAACGGCCCGAGTCCGGCCCGGCCGGGTTCCTCACGGTCCCTCATGGCCGGCCCCGCCCCTCACGGCCCTCACGGCCCCGCCCCTCACGGCCCTCCCGGCCCCGCC
>VXBT01000636.1:106524-137660 GCA_013400235.1 Oriolus oriolus
GGGGCTGTACCCGCAAACCAACAAGTGCGTGAGGGGTCGGGGGGTGAGGGGCTGCACCCTCAAGGCAGCAGCAGTGCGGGACTGTACCCGCAGACCGGGGGTGTGAGGAGCGCGGGCCGGGCCGGGCGTGCGGGAACCCAGGGCCGACACCCCACAGATCTCAGCGCCCTTTAAAAGCGTTTCCCCCATAAAACCCCATCCCGGAGCGGGGCCGCGGGGGGAGCAGAGCCCCGGCCCCGGGTCGCGTGTGCCACGTCAGCCCCGAGGGCTCGGCCGGCCCGGGGCACCGGGAACGGTGATTCCCGTTTATTGATGTAGATTTATTTAAAGCATCCTTTATTTATTTATAAGGATTTCTGCGGCAGCAGGGTTTGAGGGGTCCGGCTGCCGCAGTTTAAACCCCCTCTGGAGGCGTGTGGCTGCTTGAGGATAAATCCCACATTTCACGGATAGTGCCGGTCTGGGGAGAGAGGAGAGGAGTGGTGTGGGAATTGCAAAGTAAGGCAAAAAATCTCGCGGTTCTGTTGTTATTCCATATGGAATAACTCACGGGAAAGGGGCCAAAGGACACAGTTAATCCAATATTCTGAACTTCCATGGTGATTTGCTTCTTTGTGGAGCTCTGTCAAGGGAGGTGGAGTGGTAAGTGACTTGCGTTCAATCTTGTATCGAATCATCATTTCTATATCATTGAATAATGATACAGAGTCACTCTGTAGGGAGGAGCAGGACACCCTGCTGGAGGTCTGGAAATGCAGGAATGTAACAGCAGCTGTTATGGATATGGGGAGTGTCCTGTTCCCATTTCTGTAGTGCCTTATTTTATGATCATCAAATGGTTCAGGTTGGAAGGGACCTTAAAGCCCATCCAGTTCCAGAAGAATTTAACAACCATCAGAATTTTTTTTTCTTTTGTTTTCCTTTGCCACTGCTTGTCCAGCAGCAGTAGTTTTTTTCTTATAATGACAAGCTTTTAATTTCACTTGATGCCTTTGAATTCACATGCTGTGAGAGTGAAAATCATTCCTTATTCACCTTTTCCTCTTGGGTGTCTCCCCACTGTCATCTCCAGACCAGACTGAACAGCTGTTCCTTGTAGAAGAGTTGTTCAGTGCTTTTCATGATCTTCATGCTGATTTCTGTTTTTGAATAAAGTTACTTTGGAGGTGCATATGAAGGGAGAGCACAGCTTGCTTCCTGCTGAGGACCTGGGCTGGTGGTCAGGGACGGGCTGTCTGCTCTAACACCGTGTTGCTGATTCCTGTGCTGTTACAAAAAGTGCATTTCAGTAAAAGAAGCTGAAAAGCGACGTACTGAGAAATGATTTTATAGCTGTTCACTGACTCCTCTGTTCATTTTCTCTTTCTCTCCTGACAGGCAGGTCCATGAGGTCCAGTCTTACATGGGGCGCCTGGAGACTTCAGACAAAGAGTCAGTGCACTGTAAGTAATGAGTGTGTGAGGGAGCTTGATTTAGTTTGCATCTTTAACCTTGTATGCCTTCTCATATTTACAGTCGTTATTGGAACAGAGTTAGCTGCTGGGTCATTGTGATCAGCTGCTGAGACACATCACCCATTCAGAATGCACTGAAATTGTTTTACTGTTTGACTTCAATAAGGTGATGTCTTGTATGAGGACAGAGCGGAAAAGACACGACAAGAATTTACCTCATCTTCCTGTTATAATCCTTTAACTGACAGAGAGTGCTTGCTGTGGATGCTTCTTTAATGTGGTAGAATGCCAGATTTTTGGTGCTGTTAGATTTTTGGAGCTCATGGTCAGGGTGTCTGTGCAGGCCTTCAGCACAAACAGATCAAAACCCCCACAGTGATGCACTCAGGGAGGTTTTTGAGCACCTTGAATTAAGGAACACCTTGGTGTGGACACAGCTGCAAATCGAGAGCATCTCTGGGCTGGTTTGTTAGAAGCTCAGGAAGCTGAGAGGTGTGACTGTGCCTGCCCTGCTGCATCCACGAACTGACAGCCTTCCCCAAAGATGCTCAGTGCAGTTTCTGGGGAAAACGCTGTGATTTTGTGTGCAGGAACTTAAGCAGGATGATCCTGACAGTTCCTGCTGCAGCAGAGTCAGAACCTGTAATTCCATCTGCTTATGGGAAATGTGTAGAACGCTTAGGTCTGAAATTGCCTCAGTAAATTTGGACTATAACCCTTGTGCTCATAAATGACTAATAATAAGATGCTCTGATATGTGTGGCAGGACTTTTTACCCCAGTGCAGAACTGGCACATGGATTTTGGCCCTGTGTTTGAACCCTTAATTTCTGCATGAGTCACTAATAATGGGTTTCATCAGGAACTTGCGAGGTGAAAGGACACTGCATTGACTGGATGCATTTCTGCACATGTGCACTGACTTCTCTTACCTTAAACACATTTGTGAAGTACAGCTGGGCTGTACAAAGGGCTGTGATAAATTTCCTATCAAAAAATAATGACTTACTAATCGGGGTTGTGGTTTTTGTGGTGGTTGTACCACTCCTCCTACAATGCCGTACTTCCCAGACCGCTGACTGTGGTTTTCTGGGCAGTCCTGGTGTGTGGAGTGGTTGGCAGGTGGTTGATGATGCTTCTCTGTGTTCTTGTGCCAGCAAATCCTGCTGAGGGAGCAGGAAAGGGCTGCAGGGGGCATGTGGGGGCTTGAAATCCTAATTCATGGAGCTGATGGGGAAAGAGGCTCAGATGTATGGAAGGAGCAGGGGTTTTCCTAGCTTCCTTCTCAGAGGAGGAGGGAAAGGTGAGAGTGTCAAATTATTGAGCTAAAGAAGTGACATTTCATGGTATTTATAGTTCTCAGTTACCTGATTATTTTCATCTGGTAAAGATTTGCATCTGTCAGGTTTTACATACTGCTTTGAGTGCTTTCAAGCATTTGCCTTTATCAGATTGCAGTTGTCTAATTCAAGTCAAATCCTGTTTTTATTTCCTTGCAGTGGTAGAAAATGAGATTCAGGCAAGAATAGACAACATATTCAGCAACTTGGAACGTCTGGAAATCCTGTCCAGCAAAGAACCTCCCAACAAGCGGCAGAATGCCAAACTGTGAGTTCACTGCTTTGCTGTGATTGTGCAGGGTAGCCTTTGTAATTATTTTAATTAAATTTATTGAAGCCCTTTGCCTTTTGATTTGTGTGAAATCTTTATAATGGGCATAACTGATCTCTGTGCTCTACAGCAGCATTAAATTGAGGCCCAGAGGCAAAATCGCTTTCCTGTGTTTAACCACAGGATCATGAGAATCATTTAGGTTGGAAAAGGCCTCAAAGATCATCAAATCAGACAGATGATGCAGCTGGATTCATAGCTCTGCTCTCAGATGAGCAGAACATGCACTTGGGTGCTCTCTCTGTCACTTGCTCTTAATGGCATTTGTGGAGGTAGAGAGTAAAATTCCTTCCGTTGGTGTCGTTTTCTCTGGGCCCTTTTCCAAGCTGTTGGTGACTGAAATAAAGAGGTTTCTAAACTGAGCCATAGTTTGAGCAGGGGTTGGACCACAGATGTCAGGACTTGCTGTTCTTAATTAATTCTGTGACTCAGTTACTAATGTTTAGTCCAAAATCCCACTGTAGATGATAGGGGTGGATTTCATATCACCTGTATTAAAGAAAGAGGTCAGTATCTGAAATAGTAATCAATTTCTTACAGAATCCTGGAATGGTTTGGGTTGGAAGGGACCTTAAAGATCAGTTCCAACCCCTGCCATGGGCAGAGACACCTTCCAATAGGTCAGGATAGTCTGGTAATCAAACATTAAACTTTATCAATCATTTAATCAGGGCCAGTGGAGTTCTGGACATGATTTGTTTCAGCCCAGTGGAGATGTCTCGGGTGTCTCCTATGTTGCCCACTGACTTTTGAGCTCCTTTTAATAAACCCTCAAACTTAAGAACGAGGTGCTAACAAAAGAAACTGGAAAGCTTCATCTTTTATGTGAAGGGGGTTCATAAAATAGAACCTGTACAAATCCTACCATCTTTCCAAATCTGTGTTAAATGAGGACCAGATACAGTTATAGAACTCCTGAAGAGACAGTCCATGGGATAGGATGGCCAAGACAGCTCAGGAGTTCTGCTTCACATTCTGTCTTCAGCCTGGAGGCTAAATAATTGATTAAAATAAATAATCACCTGTGAAATAATCACCTGTGTAGTAGAAAAATGAGACCAGGGAAGATGTAAGTGTAGAATTTCGGCCTAGCATTGGGTGTCCTGCATCTTCTAGAGAAGTAGAACCCATCATTCCTTGTTATTCATCGCTGTTAATTTATGATGCTCCTTTGCTGATACAAAAACCACCAGAAAAGATGGGTGTTTTTATGTTGCTGGTCCTTTGCAGGCGGGTTGACCAGCTGAAATACGACGTGCAGCACCTGCAGACAGCCCTGAGGAACTTCCAGCACCGCCGGTACCTGCGGGAGCAGCAGGAGCGGCAGCGGGAGGAGCTGCTGGCCCGCACCTTCACCACCAACGTAAATATCTGTGCTTGGGCTCTCTGTGCTCCAGCAGCTCAAATCCCTCAGGGGAGGTCAGGCAGGATGTAAACAGGACTGTTGGAAGCTGCTGTGAGTGTGAGTAAAGGTAGAGAAGAATCAAAATATGTGGGGATAAAGTACAGCTCTCTCTCGTGAGGAAAAGCTGGGCTCTTAAGGCAGCAGGGAAAGGCTCCAGAAGCTGCTGCTCCTGTTTGATCCAGTGCAGTTCCACCTGGATTTACATAGCAGTTGTAAGGGGTCAGTGAGGTAGCTACCAAAGTGTACTTTTAACTTGGATTTGTGTCAAATGTCTGCCAGATCCTGAGAGCTGTGAAAAGACTTTTAAACACCCAACTGGCAGCAGGTGTCAGCAAACTTCAATTTAGCCAAACACAAATCACACAGCTGGGACAAAGCCCTTCTTTTTGCCTGGAAATGAGTCAAAAGTTTGTAATAACATGAATGTGTTCCACTTGTTCTTGTTAATTCTTAGTTCCTCCATTGGGAAGTCCCCTAAGTGCAAATTCCTGGAGGAATTTTGCTCTGAATAATGCAGCTTTGCTTTCAGATTTACTTTTCTGCAACTGAAAAGTTACTCTTGTTTTTTTGGTTTTTGTTTGGGGTTTTTTAATACTATTTTAATTTTTTTTTATTTCCTTTTTTATCCTTCTTTTTTGTTACAGGCATCTTAGCTAACGTTCATTATCTGTGTTGTCAGTCGCTGTCAGGGCAAGAAAGAAAGAATGTGTGCAGTCTTAATTAGCTGAGATTTGGGCAGTTCAGTGCATTTCTCAAAGCCTGCCATAAAGATAATGTCTGGTATTTTGTTGGCTATTTCAAAATTATAAACAAGGCTTGAAAAGAGCACTGCAATTTGTTGTTTTTAAACACTGTGATGTTTCCCTGCAAGTAGGGACAAGTTTTCCTACAGGAAAATTTGCTGTTCAGAAATAAAGGGTGTGTAAGTGGAACAGTTTTAAAGAGCAGTAGCAGGCTTACAGATGGAAAATATAGAGCAAATGGGTTGTTTTCTCATTCAGATGTTGAAAGGTATCGTAGATAAAAAAAGACATGATTATTTTGTATTTCTTTTTATCTTGCTACCAAAATGTGGCTTTAAAATGATCCTTTAATAGGAAAAGGATGATTTATCTGTTAGTTATCAGCCTCTCTTGGTTACAGGTTTACACAGTTCCTATACATACACTCCCCTGTTCTATCAGACATGTCAGCTGAGTGTGTGAGTAAATCAGTGGAACATCCAGAACAGTTTTTGGAAGCTGTAGCAGTGTTCTGAACAGTTTGCTTAATTCAGAGGTAGAAGTGGTCTTTATCTTTAAAGCCTTTCCTTGTACCTGGAGAAAATCACAAGCAGCGAAACAGAGCTCTGGTGCCATCTCATCTCCTTGGGAGGGGGGTCACAAATCTATGTCTCTGTTTTTATTGCTGCCTTATAGTGGATTAAAAAAACCTTGTACAGAAATGAAATCTGCTGGTTGGGAGGTTGTTAAATATCTGGAGTAAGAGCCATTCACATGGAAATCTAAGTGCTTCTGCTCAGAGACTCGTGTGAGCCTTGGTGCTGTGTTCAGTGGGCCAGGGTTGTGTGTTCTGTCACAGCCTCTTCATCCAGGGCCTCTGGGAGCTCTGTCCCTGATTCTTCCTTCTTCCACAGTGAGCAGAACCTCTGCCCAGGCAGGGCAACACCAGACCCTGGGTCCTACACGGCATTTTCAGATTAACCTTTGGGGTTTTTACCAAAGAGTCTGTTCAGAGCACATTCTGCTGTATCCGTGTGTCACCTGCAGCTGCTGGGCACATGGACCCTCCTCACCATCTCTGACTGAATTCTGCCTTTGGGTGGTTCTTGTTCTGAGTCCCTGGAGCAGGTGATCAGTGTTCCCAGCACTTCCCCCTTACCAGTATCCCAGTTCCTGCTCTGAACCACGTGGGAGCAGTGAGCCATTTCCTTGCCCCTCTGGATGGAGTGGTGTCCAGAGAGCAGCGACCTGGAGGCCTTTGGCAGACAGGGGTGATCCCATCCCTGCCCTCTTGTGCAGTCCAGATTAGAGTTTTACCCTGTTATTTCCATTTCAAGATTCCTAGTTGGGTGAATGCATCTTTTCTGGAAAAACTTGAAAAATACTAAATTTTAATAATTTTTTTTAAATAAGGTGCCTGGGTGATGAGTGAGCCAGAGCTCAGGGAACCAGGCCCATGTCCGTTTGCCCTCACTGCCAGAAATTTGCACTATTTTGTAAATGTTTAGAATGTCATCTCCAAACATTTTGCTTTTCAGGCCTTTTGTTGCTCAGGAATGTGGTGTGAAATCTTCCACAAGTCTTTCACTTTCAGTGATCAGTGGCTAAGCACCTTCTTGGTGTTCAACCCCTTGTTAAACACCTTCTGTTAGCTTTGATGTTCTCTCTTGCAGTACCCTTTCCTACTGAGATTATAAACATTCTCTGCTTTTGCTCTTTCCATCCTTGAGATCTCATTGCAGTTGAGCAGCTGCTCAGCTTTGCCTTTTGGCTTCCTCCCTGTCTTCTCTAAATGACTCTTTTCACTCAGATATCAATGTTGTATTTAAAATCATCGTGAAAAAAAAATGTTTAAGCACAGTCCTCCAGGTCCTGTCGGGTTTTTGCCGTGTCTGCTGGTGCATGTTGTGTTTCTGAGCGAGCAGGTAACCGAGTCCCTGCTTTCCCCACAGGACTCTGACACCACCATCCCGATCGACGAAACCTTGCAGTTTAATGAATCCCTGCAGAGTGCCCACCGAGGCATGGATGATCTTATTGGCAGTGGCACCAACATCCTGCAGGGCCTGAGGGACCAGAGAGTCACATTAAAGGTGGGGGCATCACTTTTTACCAGAAAGACCCCACGTTTTTCTGTGTTTACGCTGATCAGGCTAAGTAAAATCAGTATATGTGTTGTTTCAGTACATTGCTCCAAGCTGAGGATGCTGGAATGGCCCAAAATTCATTTAAACAGCCTGAAATTCTTTACGTTTTGTCATCCTGTTAGTAATACCTTTAAGATCTCTTGTGGCTGGCCTTCACCTGCAGGGCAGCATCTGGAGTGCTGAATGTTAGATTTTATTCCATTATGTTTGTTTTTTGGTTGATTGTTGGCTTTTTGTTCAGGTTCAGGAGGGGCAGTAACTGGCTGGCAGGGAGATGTTGGTTCGGATGAACATCCCTCAGAGCAGCCACAAAGCTGGTGTAGAGCACTTGTGGTTGAGATTAGTAATCAAAATAATGCAGCTCAACAGTCCCTCCTTCCCTGCTGACAACAGTTGCATTGCTGCATGTCTCTTCATGGCAAATATTTGTCTTTTATTTGACAGACTGCTCAAAGTGATGTTAAATTTTGAGTGAAAAGCTCAAGGATACAAAAAACTTCATTAAGGAGCGTGTGGGGAGAACCTGGACTTCTGAAAAATGTAGGGAAATGCCTGTCTGTTGTATTCACCTTCTGATGGGGATAACCACTGTTGTCAGTTTTGTGACACTGCTTTGTTTTGGGATGTATTTGCCAGATTTAGGCATTTTTAATGACATAAATCCCAGATTTGATCAGGTCTATCACACCTGCAGCTCCGTGGTGTGGCAGGCGGTGCAAGCCTGGTCTGCACTCCAGCTGGCACACGGGGAGCTGAGCTGGGTGTGCCCGGGCACTTTGCTGCCCTGATCCCAGGGTTCCAGGCTGCCTGGTGTTCCCTGAGCCCTGGGCTGGACCAGCACAGGGTCCAAAGCAGGGCTGCAGCTCCTTTTCTGCTCCCCAGTCTGGTGACCAGGCCCTGCACCCACAGATGTTACATAGAGACGTTAGAGCAGAGTTTAAAGCCGAGTTCTTTCCAAGATGAGATTTGGCTTCTTGGTTCAGGCCACTTGTTCACTGATATGGTGAGTATGGATTTGTTTTAAGACAAGGTCCATTAGTAGAAAAATTTGGAAGGAAACTCAGTGGGCAGTTCAGTGCTCGTTGCAGAGGAATGGTGTTGCTGAGCAGTCTGGCCACAGGACTGGTGGGGAGAGGGAGGGGTTCTGCTGCCAGCTCATGAGGAAGGGGCTGGAAGGTCTCATGACTAGTGCTGGGAGAGGACTGGGGTTTGTGGATGGTTTTTGGAAAGGGCACCTTCCTTGAAGTTCCTGCATCCCTGAGAGGATTGTAGACAGTTGTGCCCTGTGTTGAGCACTGGGTTGCTTTGGTGGCTGATCACATTGGCCTGGGGCATCCAGTCATCAGTGTTCCTGTGCTGCACACAGGGAATTGGAGTTGATTCTCCAAGCTGGGATATCACTGATCCAAGGTAATCTCTGATGAGGGACTGGGTGAAGCACATGGATTCTGGAGGGTCCCAGAGAAGGAGGTGCATCCCATCACAGGTCAGGAGAGCTCACTCACAGCTGGCCGGTGCTGTAGAAGAGTCCTGGCAGGGCCTGGTGCCCTGCAGAGATAAGGAAATGCTGTTTCTTGTAGCAGCACCAGTGCTGTGTGGCGGCTTTTGCTGGCTGGCAGTGACTGCCTGGTTCCTGCTGCATCTCCCTGGGCTCTCCTCCAGCCTCTGCCAGGCACGTGAGCGCTGGGCCAGCCCTGCAGCAGGGAATTGCTGGGTGTCTGGCCATGGCTGCTCATGCACACAGTCTGTGCTTCTGGGGCCATCGTGTTCCTGGGGGATGTTGCTTCTCCCTCGCAGGTGGGGAAATGTCTGCTCATGTTCCTTTTCCCCTTACTCAGTTTTTCTTACACTGACACAAACTTTGCTGCCTGAGAACATCTGGCAGAAGCAGCTGGTGTAGAGACAGCTTACAAAGAGAAATGGGTTAATGTGGAATCATGGAATATCCCATGTTGGAAGGGCCTCCCAAGGATCACTGAGTCCAACTCCCAGCCCTGCACAGACACCCCAGCAATCCCAGTCTGGGCATCCCTGGCAGCGCTGTCCAGATGCTCCTGGAGCTCTGGCAGCCTCGGGGCTGGGACCATTCCTGGGGAGCCTGGGCAGTGCCCAGCACCCTCTGGGGGATGAACCTTTCCCTGAGCTCCATCCCAAATCCCCCTGGCCCAGCTCCAGCCATTCCCTGGGTGCTGTCCCTGTCACAGAGCAGAGATTGGAGCTGCCCCTGGGGAGGAGCTGCAGCCTCGCTGAGCTCTGCCCTCAGCTCCTCTGCTCCAGCTGAACAAGTGACCTCAGCTGCTCCTCCTACGGCCCCTCCAGACCCTTTTCTGCCCTCATGTCCCTGTTTTCAGGATTTCAGGAAATGGCATTAATTACACATTTATCTGCCTTTTTTCTGCCATTTACCTTGCAAGTGTCTGGACCTTCTCAGTCTCTGTTGGTGTGAACTGTACTTCAGCAAGGGGAGCTCTGCATAAAACCTTGCCTGGTCAGAGCTTGAAGTTCTTTTTAGACTGTGACTGGAACAGGACCGGGAAAACCCTTACTCCTGCTTAGGGAGTGCATTTTTCTGAGACACTTTTTATCTTGTCTCTGTCCAGACAGATGATTTTGTGTCTTTAACCATGTTCCTGTTCAGGTGTATGAATTAATTAGTCCAGATATCCAGTTGTTTCCAGGGTCCTGTGGCCACCTCCTGTGGAATGGTGGGGATGGTTGGCTGAGAGAAGTTCCATGGATTAGAATCCATCACTCACCACTCATGATGAAATACGCTTGGACTGTGGAATAAGAAGGCTCAGAGCATGAGGGTGATTGTGTCTGTGCTGTGTTGTTGTCCTCAGGGCACTCACAAGAAGATCCTGGATGTTGCCAACATGCTGGGCCTGTCCAACACGGTGATGCGGCTGATCGAGAAGCGCGCCTTCCAGGACAAGTTCCTCATGCTGGGGGGCATGGCCGTGACCTGCCTCGTCATGTTCCTCGTCGTGCAGTACCTGACATGAGCTTGCTGAACTCCTGCAAGAGGACTGTCTCCAGGACTGACTTTCCTCTGGGTGCTGCTTTGGATGAGCCCTTCCCGTGGACTTGAGAGTTTACAAATCCCACTCGGACAGTGTCACATGGAAAGCACGTCGGGCAGTGGATGTGTCTGGGGACGCTGCGCTTGAGAAGGGCCCTGTGAAAATAACCCCTGGCCTTTGCTGCTCTCACCTCGAGCCTGCAGGTTTAACAGTCTGGTTACCAGGAAGCAGAAGTGAACATTGTGCCCAGCTGTAGCAAGGCAGGAATGTCCCTTTGGGCACACAGGGATGGGAGGATGCAAAGGCACGGCGTAGGATGCGGCGAGTCCTTCCTGTGCTGGCCAGCACTGACCTGACCCCTGCGCTCTGCAGTGCAGGAATGGCACAGAGAATTTCACAGTGTTCATGGGCCTGAGTTCAGCCTGTGGGACTGAGTGTGCAGAAAGAGTTGGGAGCTGAAGGGCTCCCATCTGTGGTTCCATTTGCTTGGAGGAGGAGGATGTGTGGGGAAGAGTCTTAGAGCACGGTTATAACCTCGGTTACTTCACACACAGTATTGACCAGCACAGATCTCTCTGGTTTAGGCTGAAATGCTGCTCTGCTCCTCTGAGGGATGTTCTGGTACCTCTCCCTGCCCTGCTGCTTCCCAGAGGATGCCGAGTGCTGTGCTCCCTCCTGCTTCCGCTGGGATGCGTGTCAGGCCTGTGGCATCTCCCTGGGCCTCCTGCCAAGTCCAGCCTCCAAAACTGACTTTTCTAATGCTGAAGCACAGAGGTTTGGGGAGCTGTGTTCATTTCCTGAGGTGCTGGTTGGGTTTGGGGCTCTGGAGCTGGAAGTTCTGAGTGGATGGAGCAGGTGAGTCCCCCTGTCCTCCCTGGAGGTGGGGGATTGTTCACAGAGCTGGAACAGGTTCTTCACATCAGAGGAATGGTGGGATCAGCACAACAGGCCTGGCACTGAAAATCAGCTTGGGCAGGGGAGTTTCCTCAAGTTTGTGCCTTGGGATGGTGACATCCCCATCCTTGGGAAGAGTGTTCCCTGACCCCTTTGCAGCTGTGGAGTTTCTGTGAAAGACACTCAGACGTGTCACCTCCTGGGGGTGCTGCTGGCTGGGACTCGTCTCCTTGGGGTCATTCCCTGTCTCAGTGAAACACTGGAGCTGTGAGATCCTCGTCTCAATCCCACACTGCTTTCCCTGCAGCCTGGGGGTGTCTGATAGAGGGGCCATCCTGGGATTTTGGGCATCATCCATTTCAATCACCCTACAGATCCATTCCCATCCCGATGTGTGGGGCAAGTCCGGAGCATTCCCTGATGTCTGACAGTGGCACAGTAGTGTCACATCCAGATGATGTGGCCTCATGCTGGCAATTCCTTCCTTGTTTCTTGTCTGGGAAGCCTGTGGGCCTCTGGATTAGTAACTAATCACAAGTTCTGCGTTCTGTCCTCACTGCACTGAGATTTGCTTTCATTATGTGGCTTGCTGCAAACTGGGAGAAAGGGTTTTAATAAGTGAAAAAATTTTAGAAAGAATTTTAGGGAATGTGGGCCATGAGACAGGGCCATGCTGGTGACCAGAGCTGGGGTGGGGGGCCCAGCCAGACACCCAGAGTGACCAGTGGCCCATGGGCTTCTCCATTTGTTTGATGCTTCTGAAGTGTTTCCTGCTCTTGGAGTTCCCAATTTGTCCAGGTTTCCCAAGGAAATACTGTAGCAGAGCAAGCGTGGAACTGGTTTTCATTTGAGCCCAAGTGAGTAAGGAATTAAAAGGCAAAGAGGGAATCTGCAGTGATGGAGCATCTGTCTTGCTGTGTCTGTAATAGAAATCATAAATCCAAATTTGCCTGAAATTTATTTTGGATATGAAATCTGATGGATTCAGCCCTTGAAAGGGCAGCTGAGCACTTGCAAAGGGTCCCTGGCAAATCTCAGTTATGATGAATTGATCCAATTCCGCTTGATTTTACAGTGTTGGGGTTGAGTTCAAGGCTGTCATTGTTTAAAGTTTCTGTAATTGTGACCTGGTGTAGCAGGGTTTGTGTTACACCAAGGTGGGACTCTGGCCAACCTGTTTCCTTTTGGGCTGCAGTAGGAGCTATAACATACTTGGAACTGGATTTTTGTTGTTGTTGTTTCTGAGCCTAGCTTGGCATTTTAATGGATGTTTTCCTGTTGATTTATTTTGCCTTCTGGAGTCTCCTTGTCCTTGCACAGGCTGCTTTCCCCTTGGTGAGCCAAGTGCCCTTGCTACCCATGGCATCCAAAGGTGACACGTGGGGCTTGAAGGAACCATCTGGGGAACTGGGTTTGGGGACGTGTGACATCAAATGTTTGTAGTGCCTGTAAAGTCCTAAGAGATTTCCAAGGGCATCCGTGCTCGGGGAGTGTGTGTGAAACCCTGAAAGCCTCCACTGCAGTGGGACATGGCAGGGACACGAGTGGTTCCTTCAAGCCCCATATGTCCCCTCTGGATGCAGTGGGAAATGAGCTGGAGCCCTGGTGGGATTGTGGTCCCTGCCAAAGGAAATGAACTGGAGCCCTGGAGGCTTTGCTGCTGTAGCTTGGTGGTGTTTTCTTCCTCACTGAACACCTCACTTCTGCTTCCAAACTGTGGCACCAGTTCCAGCTCTGGGATGAGCTGCTCACTCAGGAGGGGACGCTGTGGGAATTCACTTGCCTCTGGAATAAAACTTTTTACCAGTATTTTATACATAAAGGAGCAAGGGTGGGACGTGCTTCATGTGATGTTCTGTGAATAAAGATTTTTTTCAACCAAAATTGAGGGGGTTTTTTACCATTACCAACATGTTGGGGCCAAAATAAACAAGCAGGACCAGTTCCAGGATTGATCCTGGTTCACTGTGGATGGAGGAGGGGTCTGCAGGGGAGGGGGCCACGGGGGTGCTGTGGGGGGCTCCCATTTGGGCCACAGTAGGAAATGGGTCCCACTGCACTGGGGTTGCAAGGAGCAGGAGCCTGTGCTGGGCCTCACTGGTCAGACTGGTGGGATGTGACAGGCTGGGACAGCCCCAGAGCTGGTGGGGGCTCAGAAAAGGGGCTGGAAATGGGTGGGTGATGGAACAGGAGTGGGCAGGAGCTGAGGGCACATCCAGGCCCTTGCTGTGCTCTGCCCACTCCCCCTTAGGGCCTGGGAGGGGCCAGACCTTCCTCTCCCTCTCTGCCTGCCAGTGATGCAGGTGAAGTGGTTCTAATTAAGAGCAGCGAAGGAAGAGCTTGGAGGGCAAAATGTGGCTGTTGATAAAGAGATCGTGGATTTAAAATGTGAGATCAAGCGGTTGAATTATCTTCCTCTTGTTCTTACGTTCTGTTTTGAAGTAATTCCAGTCCCCACAGCTACAAAACACTTATTAAATCAGAAAACACCCAGCAAAGAATGCAGAAAGTTGGCAGTGCTGTACATAGGAACTTGGTGCAGAGGTGGGAGCAGCCTGTGGCAGTGCTGGGATGGGGCTGCACCAGTTCCTGTCCAGGGTGGGCCCCTGAGGGCTTTGATACTGTGAGCAGCAGCTGGAAATGGGACTGATGCTTCAGGAGCATGTTTGAGTGTGACTGAGCATGTGGGAGAAATCCAGGAAAGGTTTTATGTCCTGGTTTCACCTGGGATTGAGTTAATTTTGTCCCCAGCAGCTGGTCCAGGGCTGTGTTTGGGATTCAGCATGGGAATGATGTTGATAACACACAGATGGTGTGTTTACTTTAAATCAAGGACTTTTCCGTTTCCCAGGCTCTGCCAGTGAGCAGAGGCTCAAGAAGCTGGGAGGGAGCAGGGCCAGGACAGGAGACCCAGAGTGGCCATGGGGATATTCCACACCACAGAGAGCCATTCTGAGTATATAAACTGGGGGGGATGGGCTGNCAATTATTAAACTGTTCTTATCTCAACCCACAAGTTTTATTTTTCCCCCTGATTCCCCCATCTCCCTGCCTGCAGGGCAGTGAGCTGTGATGTTTAGTTGCTGGCTGGGGTTAAATCTCAGAGGGAAAAGCTTTTAAACAAAGAGACTAAACCAGTCAGTATTTGAGCACTTAAAACCAGTGCAATGGGGGTAAGGTATGTGTAGAATAGAGGGGGAGGTAATGAGTGATAAGAGATGATGATTGGGTGGGACAGAATTAATTTAGAAGGAAGACAGTGTAGATAAGTACCAGAGGATGTTTGTACTTGGCTGGGAACCAAAGCCTGCTCTGTGTGTGCCTCTCCCTGTTCTCTCTTCCTGAGGTTGGCCCTGGAATGTCTGAGCACAAGGGGCTGTGTTAAAAATCAACCTCCTTCAGTGCAACACACAGCCCATGGTAACACTGCCCAGGGCTGGAAGTCTCAGCTGGAGGAGGAAAATGTCTCTTCCTGAGCCATAGCAGGTGAAGGTGTTGTGGTTCCCCAGCCCTGTGTAAAGGGAAAGCTCTGTCAGCTCCCTGCTCCTGCCTCACTTTCTCCACCCAAGGCCTGTGGGTGATGGAGCCCTTCCCTCCCCAGCCCCCTGAGCTCTCCCTGCACCAGTCCTGGGGGATTCCTGGCTGGGAGTTTCCCTCTTCTCCCCCAGGCATCGCTGGGCTCCTGTTCCACCACTCTGGGATATCTTTGTGCCCTGGCTTAGGAAGGGGAAAGGCCAAGAGAAAGGAAGGGGGAGAGGGGAATAAGGCATCAAAGTCATATCAGTGTTGTGGAAAAGACCAGGAGAAATTAAAGCCCAGCAGAACTGGAACTGATACTGGAGCTGCAAAATACAGGGCAGGAATATTGTCAGAGCCCTTGGCTGTGCTGGACACAGCAACAGGGAGCTGCTGCCCTGGGCCATTATGGGATGGCTGCAGTGGGTGTATAGGGATAGGGTCAGGACAGCCCAGGCACAGATGGAACGGGACTTGGCAAGGGACAAAGGCCAGAACAGAAGGGCCAAGGAGAGTGCACCCTCTGATGGGACAGAAGGGAGAAATGGTGTCAGTGGATAGTGAGCTGGGGCTGTTGAGCCTGGAGAAGAGAAGGCTCCCAGGAGACCTTAGAGCCCCTTCCAGTGCCTAAAGGGGGCTTATAAAAAAGAGAGAGAGGGACTTCTTACACAGGCACTGATAGGACAAAAGGAACAGTTTTTAACTTAAAGAGGGGAGATTTAGATCAGGTATCAGGAAGGAATTGTTCCCTGAGAGGGTGGGGAGGCCCTGGCACAGGGTGCCCAGAGAAGCTGTGGCTGCCCCTGGATCCTTGAAGTGTCCAAGGCCAGGTTGGACAAGGCTTGGAGCCACCTGGGACAGTGGGAGGTGTCCCTGCCCATGGCAGGGAGTGGCACTGGATGGGCTTAAAGGTCCCTTCCAACCAAGTCTCTGATTTTAACTCTACATCCCATCAGCTCCTGGCAAGGACATCCAGCCTCCAGGGAATGAGGTGAAGGCTCTGGCACTGCATACCCTGCCCAGCACAAGAGACTGAGGATTTAACACAGGAATTGTCACACCAAAGTCCTTGCTCTGTCACCAGGATGGAGGTGCCCTGTGACACACTTTAAAAAATATTCTGAGTCCTGCGGTAAATACAAAACAAGCAGAGCCTTGGAAACATTCCCAGTGCTGGGGGAGGGTCCCCCTGCCAGCCTGCTCACCCAGCATTCCCAAAGTACTGCAGGAGCAGCAGAGCCACGGCCTCCCTGCCCTGCACGGGAGGTGGCACATGCAGGATGTGAGGACACTGAGGATGCTGAGGACCTTGCCCAGAAGGATATGGGATTTCAGATCTCAGATGTCATCACAGGTGGGCTGCACCCACCCTACAAGACAAACCCCCTTCTCACGGACCGAACCCCCCAGTTCTTGTGGCCTGGGGGTGTTTGAAGTCACCACCACAACTTTCCAAGCCTGGTCCTTTCCAGAAGGGCTGGGCTACTGGATTCACCCCACACTGGGGGAATGTTACCTCCAGTGTTAATAACGTGGAGGAGCTCTACTCCTCCACACTGCAGACACGTGTGAGCCCCAGCGAGGAGCAGCTTTCACCCACTGCCAATTAAACGAGCTCAGGCTAATGAAGCCCAATTATGGCATTTACCTGTAAAATTGTAGTGCTCTGGCCCACAAATCCTGCAAATGAGCTACTGCTGTCAAACCAGAAACAATCACAGCTGGTGTTTGCCACCACTTTCATTCCAAGTGACAAAAAATAAATGAAAGTGGAAAGGAGAACTTCCCATGCCAGCACTTACTGACTCCAAAGACAAGCAATTGCAGGGCATTTACAACATTTTTATTCTAAACTGCCAACAAGAACCGTGACATAAATTGACAGAATTTTAAAAAGAATCCTAATTTTGCACATTCCAGTCAATATGTAGTATTTTCTAGTGGTAGTATAACAATGGTGGAAATCCAGTTTTTAGAGGAAAATATGAAGACATTAATCTCTTTCTAGACAAACACCATGTCTGGCTTCTTAATTCTTTATGGTTGTATATTTAGATCCCATTTTGTACTTTGCATGTTTAGAAATATACTGCTTGATCTGAACATTTTCAGTCCTAAACACGTATTTTTACTGATTTAAACCCTTCCTACTCCCTTCCTCCCCTCCCCCAATACAGAACAGGTACCTGAGAGCTCTCAAAACACTTTTAAAGCATTAGAAAACTGCAAAACTCTAATGGAAACTGGACAAGCACCCCAGTGTCCTCCTGAAACTTCCCGTTTGGAGTTGAGTGTGATTGCAGAGGATTCTCTGATAAGGTCTGCCTGGGGAAGCCCCTCACACACAGGAGACAAAGGCAACGCCTAAGGTGACAAAGGCAAGGCTTGAAGGAGTGAAGCTGCAGAAGTTAAGGTCAGAATACTCTCAAGGCAGTCTCTGTAAATGAAAACACAGTTTAAAACCCAACCTGAACATTTCTCCACACCCTGAGTGGACAAACTCAGAGTCCACTCAGACTCCAACAAGATAAAAACAAAGTGGATGCACAGAAAAAATACTTCTAAGTTTGGCTGCTCCAGATGATTTTAATCTCAGCCTCTTGACAGCCTGGAGAAACTCAGTACTTTGTGCTCTCCAGGCTGTAACAGACCCTCAAACACAACTCCTGGAGCCTCAGTTACAGGCAGTTTGCTGCAGCTCCCCAGCAAACAGCCAAAACTTCTCCCAAATGTCCAGCAGAAGTTCCATAATCCCTCCAGGCTTCCTGAGAACAGCAAGATGCTTAAAGCATAGGGCAGAAATTCCTGGAAGTTACTGCTGGGTGGTTCCTGACTTCCACTGAAATGGGACTATAACAGTTTCTGCTATGCCAGGCCTGAATTCTCCCAGATCTGCCATTCCTGCAGGACATTCCCCCTCCCATTCCTGTGCCCTCTGTTTGCAGTTAGCACTGACCACGAGCACCCAGCTCCCAAGGGGTTCCTCCACGTGCACACACTTGTTTCAAAGCATCAAGCAAAGGGACAAGATTCTGGGGAGTATTTTCAAGCCCCCAAACTGTTCTGTTTCCCACTATCACTTCTCTAATTAGGAACCTAATGAGATCCCACCTCCCCTGCTTAAAATCACTCCCTCAGTCCCCACTCCTTAAAACCCTTCTGAAGGGTCTCCTGCTGTTTCCCAGTTTCTGGAGCACACAGAACAGCCTCACAGATCATCACCTGCCATGTGACAAGTGAAACAACAGAGATTTGCCAGTTCCTGTGTTTTTCCTGTTCACAGGGAGTTACCAGGATCCGGAGCTGGGCAGGGAAAGTTTCTGAGTCTGTGTAAATTTATCAGTCTATTTTTTCAAGAACAGTAACAAAATTCACCAAGTAAGGGTGAGGGTAACTTCTAAAACAAGTGTTTGGGGGAAACATCTGGCAACCAAGGACAGTTCCACATATTCAAATGTTGCAAGAAACACATTATGCAACAAGACCCAAGTGTAGAGGAGTCCTCCCAACAGGTCCAAAGCATGTCTGTCATCTGCAGGACCTCTCCAAGACAGGGAGACACCTTACTGCTGGGGCAAGACCAAGTTCCAGGGGGAGGAACTAATACTCCGAATTCTGAAAAGGACAAGATACAATTTTTGCATGAGATGGACAAAGATACAACAACTTCCCCCACTCCCCCAAGGGACAGTGGCCTCTGCAGAGGCAGCACTTGTCCCCTTGGCAACAAGGCCTGTCTACAACTGACATTTCAGTTTGGTTTGGCAGATTCAGCCCAACACTGTGGCAACTGCACAGTCCTTGTCTGTGCAGGAGCTGTGTCTGCAGGGCCCTGAGAGCACCAGGTTTGGTCGCTCTCAGTGGGAATCAGGACTATCGTTCCTCAAAGCAACTTCAAGCTGTTGTTTTGCTGCTAAAGGCAAATAATAGTCTTTGATTTCAGCATTAGACACCTCCCCATGGGGAGCTCCTTCCCTCCCTCCCCCAGATGGAATTTGACAGCTTCTGTCCCCAGTGGTGCTGGTTAAAGGAGCGCATTTCACCCCAGCTCTGACTCAGCCAGGCCTGACAGTGAACAGAGCACAAAGCAAAGAAACAATTTGGTTTAAGTCAGGGGGAGGGTGTGGGGTGAAAGGGGATAATGGGGATGCTGTGGAAGGGTCTGGTTAGCGAGACCAAGCCAATGTGGCCAGGATGCAGCTCTGCCTAACCTGGGCCACAGGAATGGAGCAAGGAAAGAATAGAGGATGCTTTAAGGGAAGGACACAGAGGATGATCCGAGCAGCAGATTCCCTCAGAAGCTGCTCTCAAGAGGCAATACAACCCCTCCTGTCCATGCAGTGAGAGCCACAAAGTGCTGCTACAGCCAGAGATTTCAGGAGCTGTCCCCAGCTCTGGACTGACAGTGCCAAAGCCCCATGCTCAGTACTCACAGTCCTGCAGACACGGTGTACGGGAGGGTATCCGGGGGCCGCATCCGTGAGGGCAACGAGTTGTTCTGGTCACTGACGGTGCTGGAATTAAGTGACTTTTTACTTCTGGCAAATGCACTGGCTCACATTCACGCATTTTACTGCAGCAGGGTCCTGTGGGAGGGTGCTGTGCCACCATGGCCTTGGTGCTGAGAAGAGCTGGATGTGCTCTGAACACTGAAAGATCTTTTAAAGAGTCTGACAGGTGGAACCAGGAAGTGCTGCTGTCAGCCCCTATGGAAGAGCTCACACAGAACTCAGAGCTGCCATGGGCAGGGGTGGTGCTGAACCTTAAATGAACCCGTTAGATAAACCTTAAAACACCTTGGGCAGCTCTGGTGGTGCCACCACGTCCTGCAGCCAGCCTACAGTCAGTGAAACCAGCCAGGGCTGCCCCTTCCAGTTCACAGCTGGGCAGTGAGCTCCTCGCTCCCCCTGCCCCAAACTGGGACCACACTTTGGAAAGGGCACGAGGGGAGGATTCTGCTGACACAGGGCCCAACTCCAGCACATCTGCCAGGCCCCAGGAGGCAGGAGGTCACAAGGGATCTCCCAAGGACTCACAGGGACCACAAGGTGCGACCACCTTTCTCCCCTGCACATTGTTCAGACATCCATCAGTCCCTGAACACAGGCCATGGGCAGGAAGAGCAGCGTACCACAGGCACACAGGAGCAGTAGCTGTGCCCGTGAGGGTTTCCTTCTCTGGTCCAGGCCATATGAGGAGGCAGTATCTCTCCTCCCAGTGTTGTACAGCAGCAAAGGCAGCTCCATCGAGGTAAGGCTGGGAGAAGGCTGCAATATTCATTTACACAAACACTGGTGTAAAGAATCAAACTTGCATTCCCTACCTGTTTATGGCAGAGTTGATCACACCCCACACAAAAGCAGGCTCGGATCCCTCCAGCAGCTCTGTGAAAGAAAGCAGATGTTGTGGCTCAGAACTAAGA
Organism: Oriolus oriolus; assembly: GCA_013400235.1. Lineage (NCBI taxonomy): Eukaryota > Metazoa > Chordata > Aves > Passeriformes > Corvidae > Oriolus > Oriolus oriolus. The sequence goes on from VXBT01000636.1 coordinate 126,778, forward strand.
AACCCCAGAAACCACCATCAGATCAGTGGCTTAAATGGCTTCCCACTGCCAGAGGACAAGGTTAGGTGGGATATTGGGAAGGAATTCTTCCCTGTGAGGGTGGTGAGGCCCTGGCACAGGGTGCCCAGAGAAGCTGTGGCTGCCCCTGGATCCCTGGAAGTGTTCAAGGCCAGGCTGGACAGGCCTTGGAGCAATCTGGGGTAGTGGAAGGTGTCCCTGCCCATGGAATGAGATGAAGTTTAAGGTACCATCCAAGCCAAACCATTCAGGGATTCTGTAATTCTATGATCAGGAATATCTCTGTCATATTTTTATATGTTCAAGAGGGACGAAAAGTTGACCTATGATGAATGTGTTTGCTTCACTGAGGAACATGTTTCCATTGCTATCACTGCACATAAGGTACAAAAGCTCATATGGGAGGAAGGGATGCTTGGAAATCTCTCCCCATGCTCATTCTGGCAGGCATTCTGGATTGCTGTCTATACCAAGCCAAGCCTTCTGGGTGGAGAGATCCATGTTCTTAGGAACGAGCACAAGCAAAGTGTCCTACAAGGCAGCCCTGAGTGAACAGCACCCCTGGCCTCACACTGTCCCGAGAGGAGCTGGAGGACATGGCCAGGGAGAAGGCAGCAGATGGGGAAGTTTCTCACCTGTTTCCCAGTCTTCATCACACGGAGGTGCCTGCCATGTGCTCCCATTATTCAGCTGCTCCTGTGGGGGCTCGCAGACCCGGCTCACTTCAGGAAGAGAGAAAACACAGTGACCAGCAGTCCTTGCATCCATTAAACACTTTGGCTCAAGCTGTAAAATGTCTCTGGGCTTTAGAGGAAGCCCCGCCCAATGCAAACAGGTTGGAGACAGCTGAAATCCAGCAACTTCAAATTTGCCTTTTTCAATGAAAAAGAGAAGACTCCGCTCCCTGGAACTTTGAGCAGGAATGCTGGAGTGAAGAGGAAACCTGCTGACATGGATGCAGGCATCACTGCCTGTGTACCTCTACAGAAGATAAAAAACTGTGTGCTCTGTGGTGTGCAAGAGTTAAAGGGAGATCAGCTCTGCAAGAGGAGTGGCCCATCCTTGTGGCCATTAATGCATCCCACCCCTCCTTCCAGAGGCACCTCCTGCATGGTGCTGGGTACAACCTTTCTATTCAACAAGCCTGGTAACAAAATATGAGCATGGCCTACCCAAAGCATCTGCCATGTTCTCAAGAAACTGCCCAGTAAAGCCAAGCAAATGAGATCAAGTTTTCCCAAAGCTGTTGTGCCACACAAAACTACAGACAACAATTTGCCTCCCACTTTTGGGTTGTTCCACGATCCATCCTTACGAGAGGAGACCTCAGTCCCCAGGGTGCACTGACACCTGGGAGCACAGGGGTTCTCTTACCCACATCTTGCTCCATGAAGGCTTTGTCGTTGCACTTCATGATGTGGTCGCTGAGGTCGGCCTGAGGAACCAGGTGACGAGCATTGAAGGGGCACGTGGCCAATTTCTTTGCAATTTCAGGGTTGCTCTAGACAAGGGAAAACCAAAATTATGGGCCACACCTCTCAAGTTCACTTATCTCTTGTTGATACATAGGAAAAAAACACTGGGATATTTGCGGTGTTGCTTTAAAAAATACAATAATAAACAAGGAATTTCAATGTATTGATCAATCACTAAAAACAAAAGGGGAAATGAACATGACTGTTCTTCCAAACACAATTCAAAGACACTGAGCCACCCCTGACTGAAGTGAAACAGGCCCTCAGCAAACTCCCTACAGTTCTCTGTAGTGCTGGTGATACGACTGCATGGCTTAAAGCACAATGAAACCATTTTAAAACCAACAGGGGAGAGACATCAGGCAAATCTAAACCCTTCAGACATATTTTAACTAAGTGGGCACAAAGGCAGAGAAATTCTGTAGACCTTTTACAAGAGCCAGGGAGCTGGCAGCATTCCACCTGGATTTCCATTATGCCAGGCACCAGTTCCAGTGGCAGAGCTCAGCTGTCATTACAGTGTCATCTTCTGTGAGTGATAAAGACTTTACTGGGACAAACCCAGCTCTGCCACTGGACCAGTGCCTGCCTGGCTCTGCTGGTCAGGGATCAGACTCACACCCAAGGCAGAAGTGTTGCTTGAGGCAGTTGCTCCTCCACCACTGCTGATCCCTGGCTCCAGCACACCCAAGGTCCTTGGTGTTCCCTGCCTGGTACAGCCGGGGCTGCCATGTCCACACGTGTCCATCACTGCCATCACCTGGCACGAGCAAGTGGCTTCCCACTGCCAGAGGGCAGGGTTAGATGGGATATTGGGAAGGAATTCCACCCTGTGAGGGTGGACAGGCCCTGGCACAGGTCTCCCACAGCAGCTGTGGCTGCCCCATCCCTGGAAGTGTCCAAGGCCAGGTTGGACAGGCCGTGGAGCAACCTGGTAAAGTGGAAGGTGTCCCTGCTCATGGAATGAGATGAGCTTTAAGGTTCAATCCAAGCCAAACCATTCAGGGATTCTGTGATTCTAACACAGTTTCAGCCAGGAAGATCCAGCTTGCTCTGCTTGCAGTGTCCTCGTTTGGGTCAGGGCTGTGTTCTGCACAGAGCAGTGGGAGACTGAGCCAGGTGGAAGCGATAATTGGATTTTATGCCTAAGGGATGCAAAGGAAGCTCAACCAACTTGTCCCAAGCAAGAGGGACAATCTCCACCCAGACCCTTGCCACTGCAAATAACACACTAGGGCATCTTCAGATGACCAGTGACAATCCCCAAGCTCTTCTGCTAATTAGCACTTCTTTTGCTAATTACTTAGACGCTGACTTTATCTGTTTGATGATCACTATCTCATCACATCTTCCTAACTATGAAATTTCCCAAAACTCTCTGGTCATCAGTTAGGCAACACCAGGACAAAACCAACATGCTTAAAGGTTTACTTGCTAACACTGTTCACAGCTCACGTGCACACTCCTGCCAAAATGTCCAAGGGCTCAACATGAAAAATTTCAGCCCTCTTGAATGTTTGGTACTTGCCACTTAGTTCTGCCCTCCACTTTCACTAGCTAATTAATATTTTTAAGGCTCTAGTTCCACCAAAATGAATTTATTGTACTGATGCCAGGACATGCTGCCTACAACTGCATCTTAAGTGGAAGGCACAGCAATGCTGGACTGTTTTAAAAACACACTGGCAAACTTAAAAAGGGGACACTCAGGTTTTCAAAAGTCTCAGAAAAAACCCCAAAGCTCAGAAGGTTTAAAGAAACTCAATCATGAGGGCAACAGAGTGGAAGAGAGGAAGGAGTGTGTCCTATGAAATGATTTGTAATCAAATTCTTGATTAAAGATGGAGAGGGGAATAAACCTCTCCCAAACGTGCTGAGCCCAGGATGTGCAGTTTCTACCAGATGCCCATGAAACAGCTGTTGGCAAAACAAAACTGCCCAGCCCTGCAGTTAAACTGCAGCATCACAGCACTTCTGCTCTGAGGGGCCCAGAGGGGTGCTCAGAACTCCAGCAGAGTCCTCTCTTCAGCTGAGAGTGGAAAAATGAATCTGATCTCCCTGTAAGCTGCTGGAAGAGACCAGAGTCTCCTCCCTGAAGTATCTCTGTCTCCTTACACCAGAGCCAGACTGGTCTTGGGTGAATTCATGTGTGCCTAGAACTATTACTAAACAAATCACAAAGTTATGTGAAATAAAGGCTAAACAGGGCTATTTGTCAGGAAATGCAGGAACACAGGGTGTATTTGCATGCACACAAGTCCCTCAGTCACTGCCTGTCCAGCTCACCTCCTTACACTTCACCAGGTGATAGGGAAACCGCCGTGCTCTGATCCGATGGTGTTTAACCAATGGGCACTGGATTAACCTCTCTGGATCCAACACATCTGATGGAACAGGAGAACAGAGAAAAGCATCTGGTCAGAAAGACAAGAATCACACAGTGCAGTGAGGAAAACCCCACACCACCACAGCAGGGCTGTGGTCTGAGGGAGTTAAACCAGTTGCACTTAGTTTGAAACCAGTCATTAAGGCAGGCACCTGCTTTGCATAACCAAATTAATGAAACTTGAAGTTCTCATAACTGGGACATTACTTAAAACAGAGGAGAGTCAGTACCACTGAGCGTAATAACTCTTTAGGTTACCTTATTAGGAAGGCAACCACCTTTACTCCAAGAGAAAGCCAGCAGCACTTTCCAGCTCTCCTGGAGGAGGATCAGTGGGATCATGTCACACCCACCAGCACCTTCAGCAGCTGAACCAAATCTTTTTTCCATCAACAGCTTGTTTTGCTGGAGGCAGAATGTGAGGGAACTGAATTACATTCTGGAGGTAGCAGTGTGCCTAACATGGTACATGAGACTCTACCTGAAGCTTTTAATCATGTAGTTATTTAAAAGCTGAGGCGTTACTAAACCAGGAAAAACACTGAGGAACAAACATATTGAACAGTGAAGCAGTGTGAATCCATGCATACATAATATTTGCCTATAAAATGTATTAAAATATATTAATAAATATGCATATTCTCAGTCAGGAAGAGAGGCAGCCAGGAGATACAAGGCCCCACTACTGCCTGTGGGGTATACACCAGGAAGCCTGGGCTGCTCCCATCCTTTCTGCTCGGCCACTCTTGTTGCCCAGGCTTTCAGCACATTTAGGATTTGGTTACGCAGGAGCTAAACCAGCTCTAGGTACTGGCTGTTGCTGCCTCTGCCCTCCTCTCTCACACATGTGGCTCCATCAGGCCCCAGGCTGGCAGTCGTTAAAACGCTGTTCCAGAAGTGCCAACGAGCAGAATTCGTGCCGAGAGCCACTCGGAAAGAGAAAGGACAGGCAGGATCCTCGATGCCATCTGGGCTGTGCAGGGCTGCTGCCTCTGAACACCTCGCACCTCAACAGCCCACTCAGGGCATCAGAGCAGCTGAAAACCCACCCGGCTTTGCACTGGCCCAGCTGGCCTTGGAAGAGCAATCACAAGTGGTTTTGTCACCGAAAAGTTGTGAAAAATAAAACTCTCTAACACTATAACTTCAGTATTAAAAAGCAGCATTACTTCATTTTGCCACCGGCTCGTGATAAATGAGTAAAAGATAAATGTTGACTTTCGCATATATGAATTTAACATTTACAAGTGATAATGTATTATATAGAAATAGTGATAAGGTAGAATATAGTTAAGTAGAAACGAAGTTAAGGTGAATTGTAACATTGAAATAGTTGTAATATGCTAGGAAATGTAGTAATGAACACATGGTAATAAATGTCTTAAGTTGATAAATCACAGAGCCAGAGACCGAAACATCTTAAAGAAACAAAGAAGATAAGCCACATGCATCCCAGGAAGGCTGTTATCTCCTCAGAACTCACACCTCCCAGAGAAACTGTCAACTACGAATTAGGTTGCAACTGGGGAGGCGCCAGAGGAGGATTTCTGCTTTCAATTCTGAGGCGATCCAGAGGACCTGAAGCGGCGCCTCGCTGACGGAAGGGGGCAGGGATCGGGAGGGGGGGAGTTGATTGAAGTGTAAATTATCGTCTGATCTTAATGAATATGTAACAGTTTGAGAAGGTACTTAAGTTCACAGTCAAATGAATGGAGGGCGTCTCTGGCAAAATTGCTAAGCGCCCAGCGCTGCGTTCGCCTTTGCTCTACTGATAAATGTTCAATACTATGCCGCTGAAATTGCAGCTCGTGATTTCATTTATCACAGCGTGCATGGGGGATGCTCCTCCAAACGCCCTCTCCTCCCCCCGAGGAGGGTTTCTTCTCCTTGAATGCATTCCAGCTATGGGGTCTGGCCAAGATACACCTTTTATCAGGCACACAGTCTTTATTCTCACGAATAAGATACCCACTTGTGCACATTAACCACTGATATATGTAAATACAGGATTAAGCACTGTCTGTTTAAGGAATTCACAAGACCAAACACTATTTGTTAGAAATGTTTCCACTTTTCTCTCTCGGAACTGGCTCCACACAAGATCAAGTACGTTGCTACTGAAGGGAAGGGGACAGAGAAGAGCACCAGAGAAGGAGCAGAGCCCTCAGCACAGCACGTCCAGCACCAAACACCAACAGCACAGGAGTGGCTCGGGCAGCCGAGCAGCTGCAATTTATACACGGCTGAAACCACAAAAGGCACTACAACAATGCCACGTGCAGGGAGATCCTTGCACCTATCCCTGTCCACACTGCATGGAAACGGATCCCAACACAGCCAGGAGCGGCTGAGACGGGAGACACGGGTGGAAGCCACACTCAAGCCAGACAAAGTCGCTTTATTCAGGCAAATCATGCAGGCCAGACCCCACCCGCACCAGCTGCCCCTGTTGTGGCAACCTGGGCTGGAACCACCCAGAGAGGGCCCGGGGGGCCCGCCCGGCTCGGGCACTGGGACGGACCCGGTCCGAGAGGGGACAGAGCTGCCCGGGGTAAGGGACGGCGCCCGGCCCGAGGGGAGCGACAAACCCGGCCCGAGAGGAAACAGACCCCGATGGCGCGGGCCGGGCCCGGGCCCTGCCCGCAGCCGACGAACGCTTTCCCCGTCCCTCCCCAACCAACCCCAAGCCTCACCCAAGTCCTCCTCGAGCTCCATGGCTGGGCCGGGGCTGCTCCCGGGCGGGATGTGGGGTCAGGCTCGCTGTGAGGCCGGGCCCGGTCCGCCTCGGGGCCGGCTGTGGGGTTGAGTGTGGGGCTGAGTCCACCTCCGCCTCGGGGCCGGCTGTGGGGTTGAGTGTGGGGTCGATCCGGCTCCGCCTCGGGGCCGGCTGTGGGGCCGGGCCGGTCCCGCCCCGCCCTTCCCGCCCAGCCGCGGGGCCCTTGAACCACCCTGAGGTGTTGGGAATGTTCAGCCGAAATAAACCAATTTAGGTAGAACGAGCCAGACTTAGGCTCATTCTGATGTTTTTGACTGGGCCTGCTGCAGGCTCAGGCGCTGGTTATGAACTGATCCCAGACAGTGAATCAGAATTGTCAAAGTTGGAAGAGACCTTTGAGATCATCGAGCTCATCCAGTCCAACTGTCCTCCCAGTGTGACCCCTAAACCACATCACCCAGAGCCAGATCCTGCCACCTCCTGAGCACCCCCAGGGCTGGGGACTCCACCACCTCCCTGCGCAGCCCCTTGCAGTGCCTGACCACCCTGATCCGATCTGAATCTCCCCTGCCTCAGCTCAAGGCCAGTTCCCCTGGTCCTCTCACTGCAGTCACAGCACAAGAGACTGATCCCACTTCACTACAACTTTTCAGGGAGTTGTAGAGAGTGACAAAGTTCACCCTGAACCTCCTCTCCTGGCTAAACAAACCCCTCTCCCTCAGCCCTTCCTCATAAAACAATTTATTTCGGCTGGAGTGCAGTTGATTCCCTCAGTAATTTCCCAGTAGCTGTCACAGTGCTTTGACTTTAGTATGGGAATGAGAGGAAAGATGTGTGCTGATGTCTTTACAAACAATCTGTTGGGTGTTAACGTCTTTGTAATGGGTCTTAATGTCTCTGCTGACTTTGGGCAGCACGTTCGTTGCCGGGCCCAGACAGCTCGGCTCCTGACACAGACAGGGCTCTGCACAAGCCTGAACTTCTGAGCTTTGGGGTAAAGCAGTCGGTTCAAGGGGGGATATGGGGTAGGCGGCTCGGGAAGGCTGCACCTTCCTGCTACCTCAGCCAGTGGGAAAGGAAGAGGGGAACGTGCGGCCGGGAGTGAGGATAAAAGGGAGGCTGCGCCCTCCGAAACCTCGAGAGAGAAAAGCCCGCGGGCTGTGCCCCGGTGGCCTCCCTCCCTTTATTCGGATAAAGCTGAAGGACTCCTGTCTCCTTTTTGGACATAAACCTCTGGCGTTTGTGGATTTTCCTGGCAGGAAAAAATTGCAAAATTGCAAATCCACAAAAATTGCATTCATTACCTGGTGTGTAACAAGCCAATCATTGCACACTCGAGGGAGACATTGATTATTTATTTCAGAGTTGCACAAGCCTGGGTGCTTGGTGGAATTCCAAATCAAGCACGCCAAGTATCAAACCTTTTTACTATTTATACATTTTAGCAACAAAGGAATTAATGTTCATTGGCTATATGTAACATAGTTCTCTTATTAATTAATATTCTATCTTCTATTGGTTAATGATTCTCTCGTTTCTCATGCTAATTAGTCCACGTGCTCAGTCTTTCTCTTCTTTTGGGTTAGAGGGTTTCTTGGGTCAGCGGTCTGTGCATTGGTGGCCACGATCTGCCCCTGCCGGAATTATCTTTTACCCACTTGGAGGTGATTTCAACACAATTGCTGAGTTGTCTTTGTTACTTTTGAGAGGAATACAGGACTTATCTTTACAAACAAGCTGTGGGCCTGCTGGTAGACGAGGCTAAGCACTATGAGATAAGAAAGACAATGGGAAGAATTCCATTCATTGATGAATTAGAGAGATATGTATCTTCAAACATACCAGAGGTCTGCTGACAAGGTGGGGGGGGGGGGTTATACTTTAGAAGGGAATTTTTAGATATTAGGCATTCCGGGAAGTCTGTACCTCTCAAGTACCTCAGCCAGTGGGGAAAGAGAGAGGGAAATGCGGTCGGGAAACTAGGGAAAATAGGATAAAAAGGAGGCTGCGACCTCCAAAAATTCGAGAGAGACCCCAGGGGAATGCCCCATGGCCTCTCCCTTTGTTCGAATAAAGTAACAGGACTCCTCTGTCTCCTTTTTGGACATAAACCTCTGGTGTTTATGGATTAATTTTCCTGACAGTTTCTTCCTTATCTTGGAAGTTCTGCCAAATGCCCTTGAAGGCCATAAATTCTGCATTCCTTGTGCCCACTATCAGTGGTTTGTCCTCCTTCACAAGCTTTGTTAACCTCTCCCTAGGTGTGAGATCAGTGGAATGTGTCCAGCTCTAAACCTTAACGAGGCAATTCTAGGAACAAGTTGTCTTTCTAACACCTGGATGTCACTCACAGCTTGCTGGCTGCTCTCTGTTTCACAGATTAAATCTCTCTTTGTCGATTAGGCTTGAGAGTATACAAAGATCAGACATCAAAGAATGTAATTTCTTAAGGAAATTTTACATACTCCACATTTTGCAGCAATAACACACTGATGGTCTGGATGCTCAGTAGTGTTTATCCCGTGTTTGGGCTGTTTCAGTCCCCCGGTGCACCAGAAGCCAGAGCAGGGGATCAGGAGGCTGCAGCCTCAGCAGAAGCTGCAACTCCGTTAGCTCCGAATGTCCCCCTGCACTGACTTGGAGAAAGAACTCAGCAAGGTGTTAGAAGACCCCAGACCAAAACTTGGACCAAGAGGTGTGTGCGAGCACACGTGGGGGGCAGGTGCCCAAGTCGCAGGGACTTCATTGCCTGGGGGTTTCTTTGCACCAGCTTGAGCTCACCTGCTGTGTACAGCTCTGTTAAATTATTTACTTTTATAAATCTGATGCCTGAGACTCTGCTTTGGAAAACTGAGGCGCGAGCCCATCATTCTGTCTCTACTTCATACAGTCACAGTATTGTCAAGGTTGGAAAATCCCTCTGAGATCATCAAGCCCAACCATTCCCCCAGCAGTGCCAAGGCCACCACTAACCCGTTTCCTGAAGTGCCACATCTCCATGTTCTTTGAACACATCCAGGGACAATGACTCCAGCACTGCCATGGGCAGCCTGTTCCAATGTCTTACCACCCTTTCAGTGAAGAATTTTTCCCTAACAGCCAGCCTAAACCTCTCCTGTCGCAACTTGAAGCTGTTTTCACTCACTCTGTCCCTTGTTCCCTTGGAGCAGAGCCTGAGCACCACCTGGCTGCACCCTCCTGTCAGGGAGTTGTGGAGAGTGAGAAGGTTCTCCTGAGCCTCCTTTTCTCCAGGCTGAGTCCCTCCAGCTCCTTCAGCTTCTCCTTATCAGACTTGTGCTACAGTTGTTAATTCTCCTCCCTGGACAATACACACTCACAGCCCCTTCTCCTCAGGGCAATCACCCTCTTTTAGAACTGACTTCAAATGAAGAGTCTCATACAGATGTGAGTGAAAGGCACTGATGTTCAATCCCCTGATTTCCTTAGGGGAAGAAGATACACTGGAAGGTTTCCCACCGTTCTAGTTAGGACTTAGAGGACAAGGTTTTTATGGAAGTAGCCAGAAATTTGCCTAATTTAATTCCAGCAGGTGACTGAAGACTTACCAGTAGTCTCTGGTAGCAACAAGAGCAGAACCATCTTAAGGTACAAGAGATAGTGTGTTTATAGAATTATAACTGTACATCAGGAGAACTGTGTAGGCTTCTCTTGAATAGAAATATTAACAAAAGACATTTTAAAGCACAGAAAAGCTTTCTTCTTCCAGTTCTGTCTGCAAAAATATGTAAAAAACTGTTTCCAGAAGCCTAAGATGGACTAAATCTGTCAAAGGATTGTGTCTCCCCGCACACATGATCTGCAGTGGTGTTTTACTCATTTGCAAAGGCTGAAAAGGGCTCAGTACACTCTTCCATCCTTCCCTCTGGGAATAATGAAGGTTCTCCATGTGTCCCATGCACCCCTAACCTTCCCAGAGAAACCCTCTTCCTCCTGACTGTGTGTGTCTCGAGTGTCCACAGAGGCAGGGACCCTGCATGGAGAGTTAACAATCATTGTGTGAACAATCACTGCACAAACATCCCTGAAATACCCTCCCAGAACCAATCCTGATCAACACTGCTCTGCTTGGGCATCTTGGGATCATGTCTGTAGGGGAAAGGATGACACAGAGATGTGGGCTTGGATGCAGAGGAACTTTAATGCGTCAAAAGAGATAAACAGGTCAATCCAAAAGAGGAATCCAGTGCAGGAGACACCAGGGGCAGATGAGAGTTTGTGTCCCATGGCTGTGGCAGAGATGCCAGCAGGTGTCCATCTGCCTGATCCA
>VXBT01000637.1:0-17366 GCA_013400235.1 Oriolus oriolus
ATTCGTGCTCAAAAATGTAATATTTGAAAAACTGTAATATTGAAAAACTGTATAAAAACCGGCTGCTCGAAGCCACAAGCGTGAACAGAGGGGATTCTGATGCGATAGAGGTCAGAATCTTTGTTCACCCAGTTCCAATCCCGGGCTTGGCACTGTCTCCTTTTAGATCGTGGCTTTTACGTGTACGAATTTCTCGGACACGAAATAAATTTCATAGTTGTTCTATTTTTAATTGGGCTCTGATATTTATTACACAACCAACTGAAATTGTGAAATGCTAAGTTCAGGCTGAGTTGCTTTTTCAGTGTTTGCTGGGGTACTTGGGAGAAGGGGAACAAAGAGAGATCCTGGAGCTGCCACTGTCTGGCTCTAGAGGAAAATACTGATCTAAGCATATTCAATGTAGTTTGTTTGTATTTTCCCTAATGTGACTGTATTATGTATACAAAGATATACACTATATTTTAAGGAAACGTATCTCTGAGGAGAATTAAAAAAGCATTTACTTAAAAAATCATGTTTGTTTCTCAAGTAAGTCAGTCTCTGATCTCAGGCAAAGAACCATACATATTTAAACTTGGAAGTTGTTTTTCTATGTATGATTAACACTGATTTCTAATGTATACGGTGTCACTTCTCCAGCTTGCTGCAATCTGCTTCATAACTTATAAGGGAAATTTCAGTGCTGTCTACTGAGCTGTGACAGAGACAAAGGAAATTTTAGAGGACAAATGAAGGATGCTTTTGAAAACTGGGGTTGTTAATTGATACTCTGCTCTATATTGATCTCACTCTTCTGCTTCTGAATTTGACTGAGATTCTGTAACCCCAACTCAGGCAGGTTGCCATCAGAGAGTTTTTTCTGCATTAAACCAATGGTATCAAACCCTAAGTGGTTCTCACATCCACCTTCTGAAACACCAGAGACGTCCATCCAACAGACTTGTTTTCATTCTGTTCCCTGCTGTAAAAACTCAGGAATTTGCCCATTCAGCTGATCTATTAAAAATTAGTCAGCATTCCCTGAAAAAACCCACCCATATGGCTTGCAAAGCATCGCTTAGTCTTTTTGCACTGTTATGCTTCGTTCTGCAGAATTGCTGATGGTGTTGTAGCTTCAAGTTTCTCCACATTAATTGCAATGATATTTTTCAGTCTTTTCCTGCCAACCAAGCTGCTGGCTTTTTATCACATGTGTTCCAGAAAGAAGCAGTGGATTGCTGTCAGCTGGCTCCCGTCTGTTTTGCCATGGAGGGAAGGGTGAGGTACATAACACAGGACTTCTGCAACTGAGGAGAGAAAAGCCAGGAGATAGACGGGTTACATAAAAGTAAGTGGTAATTAGGAGCTTAAAACACCAATAACCAAACCCAGGGGCCTCTTTTGAGATTATATTGGACTTGAATGGAGTAGAAATTGTTTCTATCCCTGGATTTACTGCTGAACTGAGGATGACTCTAGACTTCCACCTTCTTGTGCCTCAGTGTCCCCATAGAGGAATCAGAGATAAAAATGCCAGGCTCCTTTATAAAGTGCTTTGGAACCTGCTGATGAAAAGCATCAGTTGTTGTGATGTGCCCTATGGGCACATAAAAGTTATTTCTGTGGAGTGAAAAGGCACTAATATATATGTAACAAATAGGTGAAAAGGCAGTCAGAGATAAGTAAAGATCAACAGAGCTCCCACTATCTTGGCTGAAACGAGGCATCACATGCAGCCTGTTGGAGCACAGCCTGCACACCAGATGAGTTATGGATACAGGGACATGCAGAGGGGTCTTTCAACAGGGGCAGAGAAGCCTGTTGATATCTGCAGATAAAGGAAGATCCATGTTGAAGGCTGTCAGGTTTCTCCCTAGGAGATTCTGGGTACAAAGATGCCCACACGTGTGACAAAATGCCTCCTCAGTAGCCCCCCAGTTTCTGGAAGGCCGTGGGCGTGTGCTGTACAGATGGTTTTGTGTGCTGGGCATGTGCAAGGCACCAGCAAATTTTGAACCTGTGGTGCCCACACATGCGAGAGGCAGTGCTTACTGAGCATCCAGTGGATGCCTGGTCAGCTCTTACCCTCCAGGGAAGCCCAAAATTTCCAGATGTGGTTCCCAAGCAGAAACACCATCTGGTCTGCCAGACAACCAAGAAGACGATCCTGGATAAAAGTACCTAAAAATCAAATGCTGACTTGGCATAGTGTCCATGCAAAGGCAATAGGAGATATCCAGGCACCTTATCTGTGGCTCCTCCTCTCCTGCACTTGCTTGGTTGTTAGTACCTTATGGGCTCACTTCTCCCCAAGGAAAGTTTTGTTATGTGTGTATGAGTTGCCCACCTGAAAAAAACATGCTATTTCGAGCTTCACAGTCCAGGGAAGAGCTGCATGGCTAAACCTTTGCTGGGGTTTGGGAGACTTCTGTTTTTCACGAGCGTTTCCTCAGATGGGTGGGCAGAAAGCATTATAGGCAGGGCCATGGCTGTGTGGGCTCTCACCTCGGCAGGTGATCCAGCTCTCACACAGCCCCTTGGCACGACTGCCAGGCCAGTGCCACCAGCACCCAACCTGCTCATGGAAGGCATGAACCCTAGTCCCCTCTTTGGCTCGCAGGAGCCTCTGTCATGGCAAAAAGTTGGGTTTTGATTTTGGGGGCAAGGGAGGAGAGCAATTACCAAGTGCGAGGTTATCTCCACCTCCTTTGCATGTAAGTGCTGCGGTGAGCTGCTTGCAGATCAAAGGAAAAGAGATACATCAGGGAGGGGAGCTTACCAAAATACTCTGCAGTCCAGTCCACTGGCAGCAAACATTATGCTTGCCTCTTTCCTGGGGGAGTTGCAGTGAGTCCAGCTTTGTTTGGAAGGGAGGTTTGACAGGACTCGTGTGATGGATAGTGTGAAAAGTTTCCAGGGAGCAATTAAAAAGGGGTAAGGGCAGGCAGATTCTTTCAGCATTTTTCCATTACTATTTGCGTAACTGGAAGAGCTACTTGTGAAGCTCTGAAGCAACAGTAAATTCCTGGAGAGAGACAAGATGCTCCAAACATTTTGTTCCTGACCAAACTGTTCAAAGTTTCGCTCCCTACAAACAAAAAGCGAGCAAATGCCAAACCAGTCATCCAAGTAACTGTACAGTTCACTGCTTGTTTTATGCCACCTCTTTTGGGCACCTCTTCTAAACAGAGGGTTTTTTCAAGTCCTTTTCTTTCCCTGTCTAACTTGACATTTCTTTAGAACATCTTCATATTCCTTTTGTAAGGCAACAAATTCTGCTTCTCTGTTCTATTTTGTCTCTCCCCTTCCCTTGTGTCTTCTGTGAAGAGTACAGAAATTTCTTCCACATATTAAACAGACATTCCCGCACCAGTAATTTCTGTTTTGTCTCGGGCAATCCATCAATCTTGTGTGATTAAAAGGTAATGCCTGTATGTGGCCTGTATCTCTTTCTACTGAGAAGACGTTTTTATACTAATATATTGGGCAAGGCAAAGTTCTTCCAGCCATGAACATGAAATGAATGTAAAAACAATTATCCATTTGAACCAGACCTTCAGAAGTCAGTTGAAGGAGCACTAAACAGTTACAGGCAAGAAACTGGCAAGATGACTGTTTTGCCAAGCAAGCTGAAATTTGATTAATTTGGCAGCTGTTTGACTAGAAACTAGAAGAGAGTTTTGAGAGTCATGAGAGAAAATCAGGAATTTTTTTGCTTTTAAAGCTCTTTAAAACTCAGCAGTACTTCTCCTCCCCTGGAGGTTTATGAGCATGCAGCAACTTCTGTATTTAATAAAGAAAGCAAGCACAGCAGAAAGACTGAAAATCTTTCCCAGGGGCAGTGGGGCTCAATTTTCATGTGATAACAGACCAGAAAATGTGGTTTCTGGAAATAGAGTCCTCAGCATCTTGGTTTGCATAGTCCAAGTCTGCAATCATGTATCTTGCTTTATCCAGTGCTGAGGTCTAATTTAGGACTCCACTGTCAAGCACTGAACACGGCCTGACTGACAGCTCTGGAAATCTCCTTGACCTCCCTTGAGAGGGATCTCTCTGGAGGTTGGACTGCCTGGCCAGAATGAATTTTGGTTCCCTCCAGCGGTAGGAAGATAGCCAATGCATATGAACGATGTGGAAGAGAAGGTCCTGTGGTATGAATAGTCTACTTTCCCCAGTGGAAACAGGATGGTTCTAATCAACGTCTTACAAAAAACCCAGAGAAACCTCTTTCCTGAAAATGATCAACATATGCCATCTGTGTGACAAGTCTAACTCAAGAGCAGTAAACTGGGAGTCAGTCAGCAGTGTTAAGGATGCCTTGGAAGCTTCTTGGTGTTAATGAAGGTTTCACTGGGAATGAAAGACTTTAAAACTGTGCTTCTCTACCAGATGTGGGAATGCAAAATTAATGCGGTTGCAGTAACCATGGCCCAATGGAGAGGCTGTAGGCTGAAACTCAGGAGATCTGGTTTCTGCTTTGGGATGTGTTGATTGTGACATGGAAAAACACTTTATGCTAGCTTTAGGAAAGTTTAATTTTTTTGGCAGTCACAAATCCAGTTTTATCCTTCTGTGCTCCCAACCTTTCTGCGCAGTTAGTTTTCCAATTGTTGAGTCTCCAAGGTCAAAGCTTTTTAACCTCCAGTCTGGAAGCTACTAACTACAATATATCAGAATGTGATTTGTGGGAAGTGCCATAATTTAAAAACAAAATTAAATAATTGCCAAAGGCATCATGAACAGTTGGAATGGGGAAAAAACAAATACTGAACATGCCTAATTGTATTTGATTGCAAAGAAAAGCTGCTGTGATAGTGTCTGCACAGAACAGACTTTTGGTTTGTTTCCTAAAAGATGTAAGTTGCTCTGGATTTGAGGAACATCACTTTCAATGCATGGCTTTATCACCATGGTGCCCAAACTGGTGTTTCTCAGCCTGTTCTGCATTTGGAGTCAAAGTTCATCTCACCTCCTCCGACAGCAAATCTGGAGGTGACAGTATGTTCCCTTTTATGCATGAACTCTGTAGTTAAGAGCATTAGTTCAAGTTGTAGAAGAATCAAATTCAAATCCCCCATCTTCCCTGAGGGAACGTGAAATCCCATCTCTGACTTTTTGGAAGGTTGTTCTTGCATTCAGGCTCCCAGCAGTTCTCAGCCTCTCCCTCCCACTTCCTATGGAGTATTTCCATCCTTCCTAAGCCGGCTATGACCTTGCAGCTCACAAGAGAAGGCCCTTGCTTGTGAGGAGGTGGGGACACCTGAGGTTCAGTGTTTGCTCAAATTAAAAGCTCAGCATTTTAGTAATGTGTTTGCTAACAAGGCTCTAAAGACAGGCAGAGCACTGAAATGGGGAGCCAAGGCATGAAGAGAACTGGGACAACCACTTGTTGAAGTCATGAACCAACATTTTTTCACTTGGAGCCTTTATTGCAAGTGAAGAAAGTGTATTTCCTGAATTTCAGTTTCTTCATTTTAGCTTGGTCAACCACCTGTTCATTAGAACTGAGAAATTAATTACAGCTTAAAAGATCTGTAAATGTCTTTTTCCTACCCACCAGTCTATGAATCAACAGAGACATCAGGATTAAGATCTACTCATTCCAGGCTGTTTAAGCACTAGTTAGCAGTTATTTCATGAGCATTGGGTTTTTTTTGTATAATAATACAGTCAATTTTAAATACAAAACGTGTTTTAACATCTTCTTCTTTCATATCCAAATCATTCGATATGACTTTATTTGATAATGGAAAGCAATGCTGCCTTTTGGTATGTTATTATAGCCCAATTTCTATCCAAAGGCAATTCAGCATAGCTACTAAGAAAAAAAATTGAATTACGTAGTAAGTACAAAATATAATTTTCCCTCTTCTAATATAATAAAGGGTAAATATTAAACGTTTCAAGGGTAAAAGCATAAGCATTTGAATTAAAATGTCTGTTTTTCAGTATTTGAACATATACATATCACATTCTGAGTTAGCAAAACAAGAAAGTATGAAATACGGCAGAAGTCTTCAGGCTCTATGGAAGAAATCTCAGTGGTTACCAGCTACTAAGCATCAACTGCTCTTTGGAAAAATTATTGAATACAAATTCAAAACAGGAATAAAACCTGATAACATTAGCCAAGGTCACTTGCTTTCTCCTTTAAGTGACAGTTAAAATAGATTGTTTCAATCCCACACATATGAATCACTCCGCCCAAGCTCATTTTTCACAACAGGAGGTAGCGAGTTTTTGTGCCTCTGCGGTTGGAAGGGAGGAGGAAGGAGGCAGGCTGCTAACCCTGTCACTGCTGGCTGCTGTTTCGCTTCACCTCTGCTCACTCCTGGCCCTCCCTCACAAACAGCTTCCTCCAAATGCACTTGTCTCACCTTGCTCTCTATTGCCTTTCCCAGGAGCAAGGCACTTGTGTTTTCTGCCTGGCCTTTCACCTTCCAAATGCACATCTCTCTGCCCTTGTCCCATTTATGTTCCCCACAGATGTCTAGTGATGGAGAGGTAGCTCTGGAACGATCAGATAGGTCTGACCAAGAAATGCTAGAAGGAGCCTGAGATTTCCATGGAGTGGTAAATCGCAATGGGTCAAAATTCTAGGACATGCAGGAAACTGGGACCTACCTTTTCTCCTCTGAAGGGAGAAAAGCAGAGAGATGGGCATCCTGGGAAGTCAGGAGATGAAAAGCAAAGCAGCTTTGATGCATTGGCTCTCCCCAGGGAAAGAGAGGCTGTTTACTATGCTGCTTCTTACCCGGGACTTACCCCCTTCTTCCCTCCTTTCTGTCTGACTCTCAGAGTCACTCCATCATTGCACATCCTGCCCACATTTTGTACTAAACCAGCCCAGCCCAAATGCAGCATAACTCCCCTGGATGCCTGTGGGAGAGTTTCAAAATCCCACCAAACCTCTCACTGCAATTATACCTCCTTCCAGGAATAGGAAGTGAGCTCTGAGGCATTTCCAAGGGCAGCCACGTCCTTCTGCCAGTTTGTTGCTGTGTGTGCAGGTTACCAAATTCCCTGATGCCACCTATTGCCTCTGAATTATTCCAAGACTGTTTGCCATTGTTTTTTTGTTCTGTTGTTTTGGTTTGGTTTTGTGTTGTTTTTGGGTTTTTATCAGAATAAACATGCTGAGTGTAGCATGCTGGCAGCCATCAACATTCAGATCAAATACCACTGTGTGATGCACTGCCCGGGGGATAAAGAGAAACCGGAGATGACACTGGGTGCTGCTAAAACTTGTTATCTACTGCTTAGCTCCACTGCAAGTCTGATGGCAGAGAACTCACTCAAGGCAGGTTTGTCTTCCTTGACTGAAAGGCATAACTGCAGGATTGTAAAGCCTTGTGACTGTGCATATTTTGGGAGTTTAATGCAGAGAAGAGCAGGATTTGCACCCACGTGAAACTGCTTTGAATCTAGGCTTAGGGCATTTTCTGTGAGAAAAGAGTTGATATTTCCTCCTCCTTAATTATCATGAAAGTGAGTCACAACTTAATTCTGGACCATTTTCTATGCCAGATGAACAACACAGAGATTCTTTGTTCAGATATCTGAAATGATAAAAACAATGCAAGGATGAGAACATCAAATTTCTGTGCTCAAATCACAGAGATTCTCCTTCCCTCAGTTGGTATCTGAAATGTCTGCATTTTTTCAAGTATGAAATTAATGAAAGAAAATATGAGCATCTCTCCTTTTGAGATGTGCATGATTTCATGGCAAGTGCTTCATGCATATTTTTGACTTGCCTTTGAGCCTTGCCCAATCACAAAGTTCACTACACTGGAAACTATTTCTCTGTGCAATCAAATCTGGTTAAGTCTAAAGTCTGAGGGTAAACACTTTAACCTGGATTTGCAAAATGATTTGCAAATGTGATTAAAACCAGCCTAGCTTTTCATGGTAAATTATGAAAATGATGCATCTGACAGAGATATTAACCTGAGCGCTGCCAGTGATTGCATTGCTGTATTCAGCACCCTCCTTTGTCTTTTTTTGGAACAAGAGGAGCACAGTCGCACATTTGACAGTGTCCCACATAGGGTATATGTGGGACACAGCCCGATGTGTACTGCATTAGATTCGTGATTCCATACTGTCCTTAATAAAGCTGCCCTACTTTCCTTGTTGCTATGATTTTCTAATATTAGAAGTGCTGAGTGCTATCACGTAGCCTTATTAATATTAAAAAATATATTCTCCTATTACTGGGCAATCCTCATTCATCCACTTTTGGTCATTTGTCCTACACTGAAAGGTGGTGTGTCCTTAAGCATTAGAAAGGCAGGTACATAGCTGGAACTCTATCCTAGTCATTACAGGTGAGACATGGGACAACTGGAAGTTCCCTGCCATAGCCTTCACTCAGATGAGAAATGATGAAGTCCTTTCATGAGGGATTATCTAATAAACCACAGTTGCTGCACCAGTTTCTAAAATGCTAAGTATCCATTTCCTAATGATTAATACCTGAAGCCTGATGATGATATATATAGTTATCTGAGGTATTAAAATACTTTTGAAGAAACATTCTTCTCTTAAATAAAATTCCTTTGAAGGATGCCTTTTAATTTCAAGAAGAAGATTAAGCCTTGCTTAAATATTAACAGGGAATTCTGGTGTGGAAATTTTATCTGTTTATCTTGAGTTGGAAGTCAGTCTCTAGCAGTTATGATTTCAAAGACCACCTCAAAAGTATAACCTCATTAAAATCGGTGCCTGGTTGCCTGCCTCAGTTTTCAGATTTCATGAGAGTCACTCTCTCCTATTCCTTTTGATGGTGATGATTCAGGCCTGGATACCAGAAATAATTTTACTGTGTTCATTTGGGCACACCAGGGCAGGACCTGTTCTGAATGATGGCAGACACAGGGCCAGGCAGAAAGAGGAAGGGGAAGCAATTAAGCCTGATTTCAAGAAGGAAGTCTCCAGCTTCGAAAAAGCCAAGAAATACCTTTGGCTCTTAGGAGGGAGAGAATTAAAAAAACATCTGATGGTTTCTTTGTTATCAGGAAACTGGTGCTCCAAGTTTCTGATCCCCTGAAACACTTAACAGTGTACTCTCCTCACCGCATTGTGGATGGGGACCCGAGGGACCGCAGGAATGGACAGGCTTTCCTCCTCTGACCACCAGACATTGCTGTGTTCCTGAGCATGGCAACACTCAACTTCTTCACTGCAGACATTGCAAAGGTTCAGTATTTGCCTGGATCGAAGAAAGAACGTCCAGAAACAACCAAAAATAATAGATGTACTATTGCAGATAAAGGAGAAATCGCAAAGAGCCAGGAGCCTAGAAACTGGACTGGAGTGAATTTACCCTTTGTGTAATTAAACAAGACACAACTGACTATTATTGATTTAATGAAGCAAGGCCACAGAGCAGGTGATGCAGGCCAGACTTCAACACAATCACATCAGCACAGCTGGCAAATCTAAGGCCTGAGATTTAACAGTGTTACAGTCTTAAAGAGCATGATTTTAAGGGAGCAATAGCTGTGCAGAGGCACACCAATATCTGAAAATGTCTGAAAGCAAACTGCACTAGCCTTGCTTGTGCTACAGTGCTAGCGTGAGCCTTGCTAATGGCTTTTCTCTATTTTTTGTCCCAGTGCATAAAAGACTCATTAACTTGCATTTATTTTTTCATATTAAAAATAATCACAGTACCAATCCATAGTTCCAATTACTTGTGCCATAAATTCAAAATTGAAATGGAAACAAACGAGAAAGGCCGCCTAGGATCATAGGATCATACTTCAGGCTGGCAGGCAGCTCAGTAGATAATGCAGTAAATACCACCGCCTCAGAACATTACCCTTCCTAGCACGGAAAGAGAAGGCTGGCATTTCATTGTGTCCAGGAAGCTAAGAAATCCAGACCTTTGGACAGATTACAGGAAAAGTGGAAGTTTCTGTACTGAATATCATTAAAGTATATATATGTAAAGACCAGCAGCAAGCCTGCATTAGATGAGAGCACTCTCCAGAGGCAATTAGCTGGGTTCATCTGTTTCCAAGAAAGAGATGCATCTGGGATTCAGTATCTTTCCAGTGTGCACAGGATATGGGCTTGTTTCAACAGGTAGACAGACATTCCTTCCTACTCTGCCTGAATCACTGAGCCTTTGTTAAACAGCAGCAGATTTTCCATTGTGAAATGGAACTGATTTGCAGTATCCTGGAAGGCTTTCAAAGTCTGCAGTATTTAGCATATCTGACAATTAAAAATAATTTATGCAATAGATATATTTTCCTTTAAAACCTGTTCCATAGCTCTCTCCATTAAGGTTTCTTGCAAGTCACATTGAAATCCCAACTGCTTTCTGAGAGAGGACATTTGAAGAGGGAGGCAGCTGATTCCACCATGGAACAGTCTTGAGTTACATTCCTTGGCCACTTTTCTTAGAGCGCAAGAGCTCTTTATCCCAGTGTGTAGGAAACAGAGCAAGGCAGGCTAGAAAATGGCATGACTGAGCACAGATCTGCTCCTCAAACTGTGGAGTAAGAAAGAAATGCATAGGCAGTGGAAGCAGTGACAGGTGACCTGGCAGAAGAGTAGAGGGATATGGTTTGGATGTGCAGGGATGGGGTCAGGAAAGCCAATGCAAAGCTGGAACAGGAGTTGGCAAGGGATGTGAAGAATAACAAGAAGGGATTCTGTAAGTACTTAGGTCAGAAAATAAAGGAGAGTGTACCCCCCTTAGAAGCAGGAGGGGTGAACTGGTGGCAACAGATAAGGAGGAGGCTGAGGTACTCAGTGAATTCTTTATCTCAGCCTTCACTGGCAGTCAGGCTTCCTGCTTCTCTCAAGTCCCTGATCCTCTGGGCGGGTGTGGAGGAGGTGAATCCCTTCCACTACAAGCAAAGAGCAGATTCAGGATCACTTGATGAAGCTGAATGATCACAAGTCTATGGGATTGGATGAAATGCATCCCAGGGTCCAGAGGGAACTGACTGCTGTCACACTCCATCATATCTGAAAGGTCACAGCAGTCAGACGAAGTTCCTGGTAACTGGATAAAGAGAAACATCACTCCCATTTTTTTAAAAGGTAAGAAAGGAGGATGTAGGAAACAACAGAGTGGTGACCCTCACCCCTGTGCATTGGAAGACCAAGGAGTGGATTCTCCTAGAAGATATGCTAAGGCACATGGTGCAGGTCCAGAGGAGGCCATAAAGATGATGAGAAGGCTGGAGCACCTCTCCTGTGAAGACAGACTGAGAGAGCTGGGATTGTTCAGCCTGGAGAAGAGAAGGCTTCAGTGAGACCTCTTTGCAGCCTTCTGTTGCATTAAGGGGATTTATAAAAGGGAGGGAGAGGGACTTTTTGCATGGGCAGATAGTGACAGCACAAAGGGCAATGGTTTCAAATTTAAAGAGGGCATGTGTAGATTAGGTATCAGGAAGAAATTCTTTACTATTAAGGTGGTGAAGCACTGGAACAGGTTGCCCAGAGAAGCTGTGGCTGCCCCATCCCTGGAAGTGTTTGAGGCTGGGCTGGATGAGGGTTTGAGCAACCTGGTCTAGTGGAAGGTGTTCCTGCCCATGGCAGGTGGGTTGGAACTAGATGCCCTTTAAGATGCCTTCCAACCCAAACCATTTTATGACTCCATGACTTTATGATAAAAAGGGGCTTTCTAAGAAACTGAACCCTTTCAAATCCCACCCTGCATGGCCAGGCTTAGAAGTCTAGAAATCACAACACATGCTTGCTTTCCTCC
Organism: Oriolus oriolus; assembly: GCA_013400235.1. Classification (NCBI taxonomy): domain Eukaryota; kingdom Metazoa; phylum Chordata; class Aves; order Passeriformes; family Corvidae; genus Oriolus; species Oriolus oriolus. Next base: position 11,714 of record VXBT01000637.1, read on the forward strand.
ACTCCTGCATGACATATAAAGTGATGATTCTCTGCTATTTTCATCCCAAAGTAACATCTCGGATGCCCTGCAAGCAACGTGCAATGTAATGTTGCTCAAATAATAACCACTTTGGCTGCATATTACAGCTATTTGCACAGCACTCAACAAGTGTGATATGACACAAACTACTGCTTAGCCTCAAAACTGTCTTTCAGAATTAAGAATTTCTATATGACTCATTCCCACTGTTGGCTTTTTTTTCCCAGTGAAGTACTAATACGACAGTCCCCTTCTCTGTGGGTCTACTTACATAGTTCAAAAACCACAGACTTGCTAAGGTGGCTTAGGAAGCTTTAGCTACTGCTGCTCAGTCCATGGAATTTGTCCAGGGTCTCTGGAGGCCTGGAAGAAGCCCAGGCAGAGCAGCAAAAGCCAAGGCACAGAAAGTTAAATTTATTGTGGGCAGGAATCGTGCCTGCTTTACAGACGCAATACTTGGTGCTGTGTTCTAGGTCTGTCTCAGGAGTGGCTGGTTTGCTGAAGGCATGGCAGGGATTTCATAAGCAGGTGCATAAGCAACACATCTGATGATGCAGTGCTTGCATGTTTGCTGCCTGCTGCATATGCCCATGTTTCTGTCAGGAGGGAATGCCTGACGTGAGCTTTAAGCACGTTTTACACCATCATGGGTCCTGGTTGCACCCAGGTAGCTGTGTGGATATTCCCTGCTCTCATTAGGTGATCCCAGGTATAGGTAACAGGTTCTCCACCTGCTTTCTCATGTTATTGAACTGTGATCGATAGGAGCTTAGGAAAGCCATCCAGACCAGAAGTGTAAGTGTATGCCATTCTGGGTGCCTTGTCCTCAAGCACCCAAAGAGACCCAACAGAGAACAACAGAGAACATTGCGCTCGTTTTCTCCGACCCTTAGTTTCTCCACGTGTGAAGTGAGAATACACACACTTGTCTTCATAGGATGTCCCATATTATCAGAGAGTGGAAATTGTACTTGTTTAGGTGCTCTTCTGTGCCTTCGTGCACAGAGCAGCAATGCATTCACAACTATCTTGTTAATGATACAGTTTCTTGAAGCTTTGGTAGCTTTCTCACAGCCCAGCCACACTGGGCATACAGGTCTTCTAAAGAAAGGCTCTGGAAAGTGGGAAGGAATAAACATAGAAATTGTGCTGAACAGGCTCAGAGATCCCACGCACGGTCACAATTCCCATCGATCAGAACAGAAGAGGGCTGAATGTATTATGAACCCTTTGCTAGCAATGTGGTCTACCCTAGTTTTCTCTGTTGCACATTGGACCATTTAATACCACAAACGTTAAAGCAATTTCTGCCTTCAGAATTCAGAGCGAGAACTTCTGTGGATTGTCTCAGTGGAAATGCATTCAAAGAGACACTAAAACAAACTTGCTTTTCACAAGAACAAATTCCTGTCAGCTTGGGAAACTGCCAGTTGTGTGGCACTAGATGTAAAAAAGGACTTGAGCAACCCATCTCAGACATCCTTTCTCGTGCTGCACATTAAAGCTGTGGATGAGTCAGTACAGCTGAGTAGGAGAACCAGACAGGTTTGAATTACCACTTTTTCCCCATCTCTGAAGCAATACTATTTCCATGCAAATAATTTCAACTTCAGAGTTACAAAAGAAGCCTGGTAGTGTGATCACTAACCTCATACCCCAGAAGGAATTGACTGGTTAATGAAAATTCTCAGCTGTTTCATGTTTAAAGACACTAATCTATGTAAAAGGAAATGAGCTAATTAATCTTAAAATCCTGGAAACTGAGAAGAATCTGGAGAGAGAGCAAGCTCCATTTCAGGGTTTCTCTGAAGCTATGTCTTATTCAGCTCTTTCTCTTCTTGTTCAGATGGATGTATGAGAGGTTTGAGAAACACAGCTGAGGAGTGTGACTGGATAAATGTCTAAAAATCTGAAAAAGGATGGATTTTTTATTAAGTACAGAGAAGTAAAAAAGAAGCAGTGTGGGATCCTGGTACTCCAGCAGGTGGATCTTATCTTTGTGTTGAGTTGAGCAGGCTCTAGAACTGAAAGCTCTGCAATACGTGTGAAGAGGCCTTCACACATTTGGAAAGTAAACTGAGGATGTGTATTGACTAAGTGCTATCTGTATGTGGGACACCACTAACTTTCTGCATTTTACTTATGCTAACAGATAATGCTTATATCCCTATCATGTACGCTTGATGGATTTTTTATACCTTTTATTTATCCTCTTATATCTAGTACTTCCAACCTAACATCTACCTTAATAATAATAAAACTAAATACAAAAGCTAAATAAAACATTTTTTTGGTAGTTAAGTAAGAGTTCCAAATTTTTGCAAACAATTGTATGAGAATTCTGTAGAACTGCTGTTGAGCTGGGATTTCTCACAAAAAGTTGGTAACATACCTGTTATATCCATTGTACAGTATAATGACCTGGAGCCACAAAACTCGGCTGAAATAAGTGAAAGGAATAGAATTGTGACTGCCACACTTTTATTAGTTTCCCATAGGATTCATTACAGAACTTAGTAAAGAAACAGAAAAAGGATGTACGAGACTTTCATGGTTTTGTTTGTTTTTTCTATGTGCAACTTTATCCTGATAACTTACTTCCATTTTCAGAAAAAAAAAATCAAGACAGAACAAAATCACTGTCTCTGTGAGAGAAATCTCTGGGTGTGTGTCTTCCTTGAAGGAATCTTTAGCAACCTTAAGAACAAAATGCTGGCTCTCTTGACAAGACTGACATGTTTAGAAGTGTAAAGGTATAACATACAGAGTACGAGAGGCTTTGAAGTTCAATACACTCAACCCAGGGAACCTTGGTCCTGGTTAGACACATCCTTCAACATGAGGCACTTTGTTGTTGTCTTAATCTCTCTTGTTTTGCACAAAAAAATCTTGCCCAGAAAATCTTCTGATTTCAAGTCAGAAGTAACTGGCAGCAATAGTGATGAGGATTTGAGCAAAGATTCTGCTTTCACTCACGTTTGTAGTTGCCTACAGTGTAGTAAAGACATGGCCTGAAAGGCCAGTTGTCCTTCACTGGCTTCCTTCAGTCCTTCTAGGTGCTCATGAGGACAGGCAGGCATAGCAATAGGTGGCCCTATTTCACACAATTAATTGAGAAAGATTTGACCCTGCTCCAATACAAACAGTCTGCAGTGTGTCCCCAAAAGTCCCTGCAACAAATGAGGGGGAACAAAGGGCCGCTGCAGATGTGAGAATTCCGGTCGCTCAGAGGTTGATTTGGCTGCTGAAGTGTTGAAGGCTAGGTGCCATCTGCCCAATTTAACTCTGCAAAGTTATGTTAACCTAACTGGAGAAAAGAAATTTAAAAGTAAATCAAGGAAAAATCCTTTTTAGGGAAGCAGTGAACAGAGCAGAATGTAATAATTTCATTGCCTAGTCCTCAATTCCCAGTTTGAATGCATTACTGAATATTTCCCAAAACAGGGACCTTACGTAGAACTTCATAAAGTGGCTTGTGCCTACTAAAATAATAAAAGCTGTATATTGACTAAATAGGCACACAGCATCTACTTCTCTTCAACCTTCACATATTTAGCCTGTTCCTGTAACCTGGCTACTTTTCCGGGTTTTTTTATTATGCACAGACAAGCAATTAAGACAAGACAGATACTCCAAATTCTCATCCTGGGAACAACCCCTATCAGCAGGTTTGAATGCCTGATGGAGATCGCCCAAAAGCAATCTATGTATTTTAAAGAAAGGTAATATCCCTGTGGTTCTCCGACAAATACATCTGGATTGTATTTCAGAAGCCAAAGAGTGTCCATGTCCTTCACTTCAGTGCTATTAGCACATGGAAAGCAAAACATGTTTAACTTGCATCAAGCCTTTCAATGTCTCTGCTTTTTGTAATAAAGTTTTTGCTGTGAGATGGTGGCAGGAAAAAAACCCCACCCCACCGCTTTACAGAGTATGAGAGAAGAGTGCTGGCTTCCAAGCCTAATTTTTTTGAACACTGGTGGATTATGTTTCCAACATTGTCCCTGGCACATTTCCAGGAGTCTCATATAGGAAAGGTTTTTAATTAGTTTTGTCTTTTCTTACACTTTCCTTTTCCCTTTACTTTCTTCTCATTCCTTCCTCCTTTTCCTTCCTTACCCTTCTCTTCCTTTCTCCTAGGAACTGGTAAAGAAGACAATATGTGGAAAAAGGTCTTTATTCTTATCCTCTAATTGGAAGCAGGAAGTTTCATAGTTTTTGTTTTAAAGAGTCAGATAGGCAGCGAGGTAACTGTGTGGCACTAACAGGAGCTACTCCGCTCTCAGACCAGCTGATCTGTACTCAGAGCCAGGGCAGACTTTCACTTCTGTGGGAATGAGGTCTGCACACACCTGTGTGAGGCCAACAGGCACCTCACTCCTCGCCCACTCCCAGGCCCACCTGGCAGCATCCAGGTTGGAAGGGGAGTGGCTCTGGAGGGCCAGCGTTCAGCCTAGACAGGGGTAAGGGTGGGATGAGCAGGATGAGCATGAGGCCCTGCAGTGGTGCTGGAAGGTTTCGTCTTCTGGAAAGGGAGTTTTTATAAGGGCATGTAGTCATAGGACAAGGGGCAGTGGTATTAAATTGAGAGAAGGTGGGTTTAGACTCGACATTAGGGAGAAAATCTTCACTATGAGAGTGGCAAGGCACTGGAACAGGTTGCCCAGAGAAGTTGTGGCAGTCCCATCTCTGGAGGTGTTCAAGGCCAGGCTGGATGGGGCTTTGAGCAACCTGATGCAGTGGAAGGTGTCCCTGCCCATGGCAGAGGGGCTAGAACTAGATGCTCTTTAAGGTCCTTTCCAACCGAAGCCATTCTATGATTTTATGATTGTATGATTGTATGATTTGATGTGCTGCATGCTACGCACCTGCTTATGAAATCCTTGCCACTCCTGAGACAGACCTAGAGCACAGCACCAAGTATTGGGTCTGTAAAGCAGGCACGATTCCTGCCCACAATAAATTTAACTTTCTGTGCCTGATCTGTTTACTGCCCTGCCTGGGCTTCTTCCAGGCCTCCAGAGACCCTGGACAAATGCTGTAGACTGAGCAACAGTAGCTAAAGCTTCCTAAGCCGCCTTAGCAAATCTGTGGTTTTTGAACTATGTAAGTAGACCCATGGAGAAGGGGATTGTCATATTGATGCTTTGCTGGGAAAAAAGGGAGAACCAATGTCTCAGTAAAGCTGAAGAGTCTTGCTATTTGTAAGGGGAGTGAATGAGCAACAGTCCGGTGTGGGATGGTTGGTGGCTGGGCATCCCAGGCGAGTGGATGTGGTGGGAAGCGCATGTGGTGGAGCTGGAATCCGACCCTGCGCACGGCACCTGTCGGGGTTCAGGGCAGCTCCCCTCTTGCTCTGGGACATCTCCGTTCTGGAGGACAGTCCCAGGGGGAGACGGACCGCAGGGCGATGGACACGACCGGCCCACGCCAGTCTGCCGCTGTGGCTCTCCCAGCTCTCCTGTGCCTTCACTGGGGCGTGACTCCGACGGCTCCCCATCACCACGACCCTTCAGAGGTTCTCCCGTGGGGGAAGAGGTGCGGTAGGGAAGGAAGTCTCCGGAGACGCCCCGATACCGACCCGCCACGCGGATGGCAAACCTCCGCGGTGCCGCGGAGCGCACCTGTGGGC